>JACEEZ010008664.1:70000-80000 GCA_016584305.1 Chionoecetes opilio
GCTGCGTTTTCTCCTTCCTCCCCCTTAGTTCTGCTGCGTTTTCTCCTTCCTCCCCTTAGTTCTGCTGCGTTTTCTCCTTCCTCCCCTTAGTTCTGCTGCGTTTTCTCCTTCCTCCCCTTAGTTCTGCTGCGTTTTCTCCTTCCTCCCCTTTGTTCTGCGCGTTTTCTCTTCCTCCCCTTAGTTCTGCTGCGTTTCTCCTTCCACCCTTTAGTTACCTGCGTTTTCTCCTTCCTCCCCTTAGTTCTGCTGCGTTTTCTCCTTCCTCCCCCTTAGTTCTGCTGCGTTTTCTCCTTCCTCCCCTTAGTTCTGCTGCGTTTTCCCTTTTCCCCCCCTTAGTTCTGCTGCGTTTTCCCCCCTTCCCCCCCTTTGTTCGCCCGCGTTTTTTTCCCCTTTTTCCCTTTTCCCCCTTTTCCCCCCCTTTTGATTTCCCGCGGGTTTTCCCCCCCCCTTTCCTTTTTCCCCCCCTTTTTTTCTCCTTTCCCTTCCCCCTTTAGTTTCCTGGGCTTTCTCCCCCTTTCCTCCGGGGCCCCCACCCCCTTTCCTTTTCTCTTTGTCCCCGCGCTACACCTTTTAAAATTTTTTAAAGGACAGGGGGAAAAGACAGGTAGCTTTTATTATGATTTTTTTAAAATTTTGTTTTTTCGTTCGCCCTCAGAAAGTGCCATTAAAGGGTGCCTCCACCTGTAAACCTCGCCCATTGACGCAGGGAACCCCCTCTCTTGACTTGAAACCGGGGGAAGTATTTATGGCATTGAGGGGCCAGTGGGGTAAAATTTAACCCCTCTCTCCCCTCTCTTTTCTCCCCCCTTCTTTCCCCCCTCTCTCCCCTCCCCCCTCCTCTCCCCCCTCCCCCTCCCCCCTATAACCCCCCCCTTCTCTCTCCCTCTCCCCCCTCCCCCTTTTACCCCCCTTTTGTCCTCTCTCTCCCTTTCCTTGCCTCTCTCTCCTTCACTTCATTTTTTATTCCTGTAGTTCCCTCCCCTGTCTTTCACTCGGTTGGGGCCCCCGGGCATTTATGTGGGGGTGTGGTGTGTGGGGTGTGTGTGTGGGGTTTTGTGTGTGTGTGTTGTGTGTGTGTGGGGTTTTTGGGTGTGGGGTGTGTGTGTTGGGTTTTAAAGTAGTTTATCTTTTCTAATTTTTATATATGGGGATGAGAGAAGAGGGGGTGGGGGAAAGAGAGGAGAAAAAAGAAATAATGGTAGATAGATTTGATAAAGAAAAATAAGATTGTTATATATTATATATAATTATATATGTAGAGAAGAGAGAGAGGGGGAAAGAGAGGGGGAAAAGAGAGGGGCAAAACGGGGTAGAAAAAGAGAAAGGGAAAAGAGAGAGGAGGGGCGGGAAAAGAGAGAGAAGAGAGGAAAGGGGGGGGAGGCAAAAAGAGAGAAAAAAAAGAGAAAAACAAAAACCAAAAAAAAAAAAATTCCCTAACCAGGGTTTTTGGGGGTTTTTTTAAATTTTATTCATCAGTATTTTTCATCATTGTCAAATATTTTTTTTTTCCAAAAAGGGAAAATTTTTTTTCCCCCCTTCCCTCCCCTTTCCCCCCGCCCCCTTCCCCCCCTTCCCTCCCCCCTCCCCCCCCTGCCCCCTCCCCCCCCCCTTTCCCTTTCCCGCCCCCCCTTTCCCCCCCCTTTCCCCCCCTGCCCCCCCCTCCTGCCCCCCTCCCCCCCTTCCCCCGGGCCCCTTCCCCCCTCCCCCCTTTCCCCCCCGGACCCTTTCCCCCCGCCCCTTCCCCCCTTTCCCCCTTTTCCCCCCCCCCGCCCCCTTTCCCCCCTACCCCTTTTCCCCCTTCCCCCTTTTCCCCCTTCCTGTCCCCCCCCTTCCCCCCCCCCCTCCCCCCTCACCCCTCACCGCCCCCCCTTCCCGGGAAAGGGCGTATCAGTCAACCCATCTAAATTTAAACCCCTTTTTTATTCCTCAATTTCTTCCCCTTTTTTTTGGGTTTCCCTTCCCGGCCCGTTCTGTTTTTTAGGAAAGGTCAAGGGGGCCCCACTCCACGGCCCCGGAGAAAACCCGGGCCCTACTGGGGTCGGCGGGGTCCCAGCCCCATCTGTTTTTTACAACGTCCTTTCCTTTTTTCGAAATTTTTCATGGGGGGGAGTGGGCCCCCGAGAGGCGGGGTGAAATATACAGGGTGCTTCTTTCGTTTCCCCGGGTTTTGGGCCCCAACCCCTTTAAAAAAAAACAATGGGAATTGGGACGTGGTGGGGGGGATGTTTGGGGGGGTTGGGAGTGGGGAGGGTTTTTTTTTTTTTTGTCACAACCTCTCTTCTTTTCCCCTTTCTCCTCTCCCCTCTCTTCTCCCCCCCTTATCCTCTCTCCCCCCCCTCCCCCCTTTTCCCCTCTCTCTCCTCCTCTCCCCCTTCCCCTCTTCCCCCTTTTTCTCTCTCTTCCTTTATCCCCTTCATTTTTCATCTTGGTTTTTTTTTTGTTACTCTTCGGGGTCACATTCTTTTGCCCAATTTTACATTCCCCCTTTTTTCTTTTTCCTATTTTCCAATTTTCAGTCGGGGCGTTTTGCAAGTTTTTGTTTTTTTTTTCATTTAAACGTCTTCCAACCCCTTTTCCCAAAATTTTTTTCCCAGTCACTCGTTTTTGCTGCTAAAGTATCATTTTGGTTTTGCTTTTTTGGTTTTAGGCCCAACCGTTTTTCCCCTTTTCCCCCTTTCCTTTTCCCCCCTTTCCCTTCCCCCTCCCCCCCTTCCTTTCCCTTCCCTTCCTTGCCCTTCCCTTCCTTCTTCCTTTCCTTCCTTTGCCTTCCTCCTTCCCTTCCCTTCCTTGCCCTCCTTCCTTTTCCCTTCCCTTCCTTGTCCTTCCCTTCTTTCCCTTCCCTTCCTTGCCCTTCCCTTCCTTTCCCTTCCCTTCCTTTCCCTTCCCTTCCTTTCCCTTCCTTGCCCTTCCCTTCCTTTCCCTTCCCTTCCTTTCCCTTCCCTTCCTTTCCCTTCCCTTCCTTTCCCTTCCCTTCCTTGCCCTTCCCTTCCTTGCCCTTCCTTTCCTTTCCCTTCGTCTATCTTTCTCCCATTCCACCTCCCATCTTCTTCCCCTCCCTACTCTGATTAACCCATGTCTCTCTTGCCCTCCCTTCCTTCTCTCTATCCCTCTTTCCCTCCCTCTGTTTCCCCCTCGCACACCATACATCTTCCTTTACTGATAATCAATTATGCTTCCTACTCGTCTCTCTCTCTCCTCTTCTCCTCTCTCTCTCTCTATCTCTCTCTCTCTCTCTCTCTCTCTCTCTCTTCCTCTCTTCTCCTCTCCCTTCTTTGATCTCTCCCTCCTTTCCTTCCGATCTTTCCCTTCCCCTTCCTCCCCTTCTCTCCGCCCTTCCTGTGACCTCATTGTCATAAACTACGTCTTAAGGGTCACACACCTTTGGGACCTCCACCAAGACCAAGGCGATAGCATACATACATACATACATACATACATACATACATACATACATACATACATACATGCATACATTAGCAGACATGGGGTAATCGTAATCTGTAATCGTAATCGATCACAATTTTTCAAGTAATCGTAATCGATTACATTAAAAATGTAATCATAATCATGCTTAATGTTGCAATCATATTCTTACACAGTCAATAAATGTATATGTATACATACAAGGTTAATAAATATTCACACTTCTTTTTTACAGAATGCATATAATTTTGAGAAGCTATGTATTATTTTCATGCATTTTTCTATCCCAGTAATCATGATTGTAATCATGATTACACATCCAGTAATCGTAATTGATTACATTCGGGGTTTTTTAATCGTAATCGCAATCGTAATCTTAAAATTTCCATGTAATCGTAATCGTAATCGATTACATTACACCAGTAATCGCCCCATGTATGTACATTAGTACATAATACATGCATACATACACACACATAGTTTATAAAAATATATCAAGATATATGTACATACTGGTCAAATCAATAGGCATATATCATAGATGAAAGGAAGGAAGGTAGGAAGGAAGGAAGGAAGGAAGGAGGAGGGAGATTAAGGAGGACAGGGGAGATGAAGTGAGAGGAAGAGAGGAGAGGACGCAGAGCAGGGAGGGAGTGAAGGAAGGAAGAGGGAATAACACCATTAAATAGTTTTTTCATCAATTGGAGTGCGAGAATAAGCTTCCTAGCCTTGACGATGGCTGAGCGAAACAATGTGCAAAAGACATTAAACACACACAGGTGAGTGAGAAAGAGCCGTCAGTATCGCCTCACAAGTTCATTAGAATGTAAGATTTTTTTCTCTTTTCATAATGTTTCGCTTTCTCAGTTGCTTTATAATTTTGTTCCTGTTCATAATCTGTACTATACATCAAGTTAGTGATAAACCCCCATCTATGTTTCTGTTTCCTTGTTTCTTTTCAAATTACCTTTTAAATCAAACAAATACATATATACCTTCTATTATGTAAGGTTTATTTTCTGGAAAATAGCATTATAACTATTTTTTTGCTAATATTACTTGTTTGATATGCACACCTGAAGCAAAATAATGCTTACCTGTACATATAGCTCACACATACACACACACACACACACACACACGCACACCAACACACACACCAGACAACACCACGCTCCTCACAACCAGAGCCGCAACACGGCACAAACAGACACTCACAACCCACCCTCAAGGTAATGGAAAGTGTTAGCGGGGTTTGCACGCTCGGTTTCGCCCAACCTAAGCCCGGGTGATTAAAAAATACTGCGGAGCGGAGCGAAGACGACGGGTATCACATGATACAACCCACCCACTACCAAAACCCCACAAATGGGTAACCATACACCACAGTATATTTACACCCACTCCCGCAGTGCCTTCGCCAACACTAAGCACTACAACACACACAACACACAAAAATACCTACACTATGGACACGGGCCATACACAGCACTCAAGCCACACACAACACAACGATGAATACAACACACACATACACATACACACACACACACATACACACCCACACACACACACACACACACACACATTAACACTCACCTTCCCATTGATGTGGCGTTAATGTGTACGAACCAACACAATTTCCTCTTATTTTTCTCACTGTCCATGAAACGTCGTCGTTGTTTTAAATACTCTAATAAATTTTGTTTCTTTCTTTCCTTCTTTAATACTCTGCTTTCCGTTTTTGTTATTTTCACCGATGACACATTCCCTACTATATGCGTTATTCATATATTCGTTTTTTCCTGTCCTTCCTTCATTCTTCCTAACTCACTCCTTCCCTAATACACATTCCAATCTCACTCCCCTGTTTTTCCTCCTTCCCCTAGACACACCACACACACACACGCACGCACCCCCGACCACGCACAAACACGTGTAAATAATAGACACCCCTGACGTGCGCGTACTCCCCCTCACGTCTCAAGTCACACTGAGGAACACTAATGTTCATGAAGCCTCAGCCGCCACATGAAGCAGCACACTGAAGCTTCGATTGCTTTCCGAACCTCTTCTAAACACTTCACTGTAGTTCAAAACCTTCGCAAACCCCAGTTCCACCATTAAAGCCTTAAAAAAATCATTAGAAGCCACAATGAAGCCTTCAGAGTTTCCATAAAGTCCTAATAAATCCCATTGAAGCCTTGAGGAAGCTTAGAAGTCAGTCTGAAGATCAAATGAACCTTGTATCGCCTTCTCAAACTTATGTAAGGGTTCAGGTATCCTTTGAAGCCCCTATGAGGCCTCTGCAGTAACATGAAGCTTCAGACAGGCCAGCATAGTACTCTGTCAACCATCGTGAAGCCTGCACTATACGATATGACTCACAACCGAGGCCTCAGTCGAAATCTGAAGCTGATGCGAAGCAACCATCACCTTTAGCTGCTCCAATGAAGCCTTTGTACAAGTGAAGCCCTCAATGAAGCCCTTTAATCCCTCTAAAGATTTGGTAGTAAATAGAACACCGAGAACCTCAAGGCCTCCTCCTCCTCCTCCTCTTCCTCCTCTTCTGTCCTCCATAACCATTTTTCTCCATTATGAAGTTATAAGTCTCGTTAGCGTCACTCCCCCCTCCCCCCCAACCTTGCTTCCCTGCTTGGCATGAGTGGCGCACACCACTGTACACACACACACACACACACACGTTTTAGGGGAGGCGGTAGCAGAGTGGTTAGCGTGTCCGAGTGGCGTTCTCGGTGACCCGAGTTCGATCCCCGAAGAAAACCAAAATCTTTCTGCATCGTCGAGTGGCCTAAGAACACCCACATGCCCTGTCATTAACCCTACCTTCGATTGCGAGTGCATGGGAGGACACAGGGGGGCGGTATGAGCCTCTAATCATCAGGCGTCACTATAAAAATCCTGCCTGCGCCACCACGGGCGAGGGCCAGCCATCACAGCCCTCATGTGAACCTACAGAGTCTAGCATCCGATCCCTGGGTCACCACTGCCTACAGGCGCTATAGGCATAGATGTAAAAACACACACACACACACACACACACACACACACACACACACACACATTACAACAAAAGTAGGTGTGGTAATGGAAGTAGTAGCAGTAATAGTAATGGTGGGTATTGATAGTATCAGTAGAAGTAAAAAACTGCAGTAGTAGGGGTAGTAGTAGAGCTAGTAGTAGTAGTAGTAGTAGTTTTGCGAGAACTAGTAGAGATGTAGTAGTAATAGTTGCAGTAGTAAAAGTAGCAGCATAATTATTATAAATATTCTTTAAATTTATATACATTTAGTATATATATTTATCTAATTCAATTGTTACATGGAAAGTGTGCGAATGTTTCTTTTTTCATTAGTAACTGAATTAAGTATTGTTGTTTTTGTCCTTGCAGCGCAGCGGGGCGGGGGATAAACAATGCAGAGGAAAATAACGGTGGATGTCGCCTCATGATACCCGGAATTAGCCTCGGCATTACAAAGATTACACGAAAAACATACGAGAATATGCAGCAAATTTATGGCACCGAGGCCACGGGAAGATAAGAGCGAGAAAGCAAGGGTGTAGAAGTGCACAGTTGGCAAGCTCAGAAGGGCGGAGAATATCTGTGGCGACGCCGGTGACGGGAGACAGATGGAAGACAGATTGGGGCAAAGTCACTCCGAAGAGCAGAGTTTATGAGCCGAACAGCCTGAGACTCGACGTTCCCTTCTTGGCATTAATGTCCTCCTGGATGAATCACATACACAACTTTGCCTCTTTCGTTTGATTCATTATCATCTGGCGTTATCCAGACCGTTTACTTCACCGTGCCATAACTATACGTCGTCTTGTACTTCTTTAAAAGCCCTTGTCCTCCTTTTAAAACCCTGTCCACCTTTTAAAACCCTTGTCTTCCTTTTAAAACCCTTGTCCTCCTTTTAAAACCCTTGTCCTCCTTCTAAAAACCCTTGTCCTCCTTTTAAAACCCTTGTCCTCCTTCTAAAAACCCTTGTCCACCTTTTAAAACCATTGTCCTCCTTTTAAAAACCCTTGTCCTCCTTTTAAAACCCTTGTCCTCCTTCTAAAAACCCTTTTCCACCTTTTAAAACCCTTGTCCTCCTTTTAAAACCCTTGTCCTCCTTCTATAAACCCTTGTCCACCTTTTAAAACCCTTGTCCTCCTTTAAAAACCCTTGTCCTCCTTTTAAAACCCTTGTCCTCCTTTTAAAACCCTTGTCCACCTTTTAAAACCCTTGTCCACCTTTTAAAACCCTTGTCCTCCTTTTAAAACCCTTGTCCTCCTTTTAAAACCCTTGTCCTCCTTTTAAAACCCTTATCCTCCTTTTAAAACCCTTGTCCTCCTTTTAAAACCCTTGTCCTCCTTTTAAAACCCTTGTCCTCCTTTTAAAACCCCTTGTCCTCCTTTTAAAACCCTTGTCCTCCTTCTAAAAACCCTTGTCCACCTTTTAAAACCCTTGTCCACCTTTTAAAACCCTTGTCCTCCTTTTAAAACCCTTGTCCTCCTTTTAAAACCCTTGTCTCCTTTTAAAACCCTTGTCCACCTTTTAAAACCCTTGTCCTCCTTTTAAAACCCTTGTCTCACTTTTAAAAACCTTGTCCTCCTTTTAAAAACCCTTGTCCCCTTTAAAAAACATTTGTCCTCCTTTTAAAACCCTTGTCCTCCTTTTAAAAAACCCCTTTTCCACCTTTTAAACCTTGTCACTTTTAAAACCCTTGTCCTCCCCTTTTTAAAACCTTGTCCTCCTTTTAAAAACCTTGTCCTCCTTCTAAAAACCCTTGTCCACCTTTTAAAACCCTTGTCCACCTTTTAAAACCCTTGTCCTCCTTTTAAAACCCTTGTCCTCCTTCTAAAAACATTTGTCCTCCTTTTAAAACCCTTGTCCTCCTTTTAAAACCCTTGTCCTCCTTTTAAAACCCTTGTCCTCCTTTTAAAACCCTTCTCCTCCTTTTAAAACACTTGTCCTCCTTTTAAAACCCTTGTCCTCCTTTTAAAACCCTTCTCCTCATTTTAAAACACTTGTCTTCCTTTTAAAACCCTTGTCCTCCTTTTAAAACCCTTGTCCTCCTTTTAAAACCCTTGTCCTCCTTTTAAAACCCTTGTCCTCCTTTTAAAACCCTTGTCCTCCTTTTAAAACCCTTGTCCTCCTTTTCAAACCCTTGTCTTCCTTTTAAAACCCTTGTCCTCCTTTTAAAACCCTTGTCCTCCTTTTAAAACCCTTGTCTACCTTTTAAAACCATTGTCCTCCTTTTAAAACCCTTGTCTACCTTTTAAAACCCTTGTCCTCCTTTTAAAACCCTTGTCCTCCTTTTAAAACCCTTGTCTACCTTTTAAAACCCTTGTCCACCTTTTAAAACCCTTGTCTACCTTTTAAAACCCTTCTCTTCCTTTTAAAACCCTTGTCCTCCTTTTAAAACCCTTATCTCTTTAAAACCCTTCTCCTCCTTTTAAAACCCTTGTCCTCCTTTTAAAACCCTTATCCTCCTGTTAAACCCCTTGTCCTCCTTTTAAAACCCTTCTCCTCCTTTTAAAACCCTTCTCCTCCTTTTAAAACCCTTGTCTACCTTTTAAAACCATTGTCCCCTTTTAAAACCCTTGTCTACCTTTTAAAAAAAACCCCTTTTCCTCCTTTTAAAACCCTTGTCCTCCATTTTTAAAACCCTTGTCTACCTTTTAAAACCCTTGTCCACCTTTTAAAACCCTTGTCTACCTTTTAAAACCCTTCTCCTCCTTTTAAAACCCTTGTCCTCCTTTAAAAACCCTTATCCTCCTTTTAAAACCCTTATCCTCCTTTTAAACCCCTTTTCCTCCTTTTAAAACCCTTCTCCTCCTTTTAAAACCCTTCTCCTCCTTTTAAAACCCTTGTCTACCTTTTAAAACCATTGTCCTCCTTTTAAAACCCTTGTCTACCTTTTAAAACCCTTGTCCCCTTGTGTTTAAACCCTTGTCCCTTTTAAAACCCTAATGTCTACCTTTTAAAACCCTTGTCACACTTTTAAAACTCTTGTCTACCTTTTAAACCTTCTACATCCTTTTTAAAAAACCCTTGTCCTCCTTTAAAACCTTATCCTCCTTTTAAAACCCTTCTCTCCTTTTAAACCCCTTTTTCCTCCTTTTAAAACCCTCTCTCCTTTTAAACCCTTGTCCTCCTTTTAAAACCCTTATCCTCCTGTTAAACCCCTTGTCCTCCTTTAAAACCTTTCCTTCGCTTTTAAAACCCTTCTCTCCTTTTTAAAACCCTTGTCCTCCTTTTAAAACCCTTTCCTCCTTTAAAACCCTTGTCCTCCTTTTAAAACCTTGTCCTCCTTTTAAAACCCTTGTCCTCCCTTTTAAAACCTTTCCCCCTTTTAAACACTTGTCCTCCTTTTAAAACCTTGTCCTCCTTTTAAAACCCTTCCTCATTTTAAAAAATTGTCTTCCTTTTAAAACCCTTGTCCTCCTTTTAAAACCCTTGTCCTCCTTTTAAAACCCTTGTTCTCCTTTTAAAACCCTTGTCCTCTTCTTAAAACCCTTGTCCTCCTTTAAAAACCCTTGTCCTCCGTTTAAAACCCTTGTCATC
>JACEEZ010008664.1:87500-100861 GCA_016584305.1 Chionoecetes opilio
ATGAAAAAAACACAAAAATATATATAAAAGAAAGGCAAGAGAGATAAGAGAGAAACACATTTTTTTTCTTCTCTATCTTTCTCTTTTGTTTAAACTCTTTTTCTCTTTTATTTTTGTCGCGTGCATTGCAGAAAACGTTGTATATAGT
Source organism: Chionoecetes opilio (assembly GCA_016584305.1). Taxonomy (NCBI): domain Eukaryota; kingdom Metazoa; phylum Arthropoda; class Malacostraca; order Decapoda; family Majidae; genus Chionoecetes; species Chionoecetes opilio. Next base: position 87,649 of record JACEEZ010008664.1, read on the forward strand.
TTTTTTTATTTTTGTTTTTCTCTCGTTAAAAACTAAAGTGTGAACACTTGTTATGCCAAAGGTATTTTTCTCTAAGTTTGTATTTAAATTCAAAGTAGAAACACCGCCTGAATGTGCCAGATGGTGGCTTGTGTTTTCATCAATAGTTTGTTTTAATATTTGTTCCATATTTCGAAGTATTCAGCATTGTGGAGAGCGAGAGAGAGAGAGAGAGAGAGAGAGAGAGAGAGAGAGAGAGAGAGAGAGAGAGAGAGAGAGAGAGAGAGAGAGAGAGAGAGAGACAGACCTAAACAGATAGAGACAGAGAGAAAAAGAGAGAGACAGAGATATTGATATATTGATATATTTATTTGGCCATGTAGTTTTGTACATATGAACATATTACCTATAGTGATAAAGCCAGATCCAATAAGCCGTAGCTTTTATAGGACCTGAAAGCCATAATACGTATATACATAGCAAGGGACTGGTTAGGCCATTTTGAAAATATAACATTTTATAGATGATAATATGGAAGTTAACAATAGTAAACTAATCATTATCAATGCATATAAAATAAAAATCTTTATAACCATAAAAAAACCCATATACGCAAAGAAAAAACAAAACAAAAGAAAAACTATCCTATCATTTGGAATAATGTGCAATGGCCAATAATGTAGAGAGAGACAGAGAGAGAGATAGCGAGAGACACACAGATAGATATATAGACATACACCTACAAAATAAACAAACAAACTAAATGACAGAGAAAGAACCAGTAAAGTTGAAATGCATCGAGTAATACTCAATGCATGTTCTTAATGCAATCAGAATAACATTATTTACACCAAAAACACCAACACCTTTAATGAGGAACGCGATAAGAGCGATGGAATGTTTATATCAAGAATCCCATTCGCATTAACCACTAGGTCTTAAGCTTATAGACAAATGTATGTACATCACCTTGGTACCATGTGCTCTAATGTACTCATGCCATGGGCCTTTATTATGTACTTTTTGCACTAGTACTTAAGTTAACTCTTTGTCTTATTATTAGTTGCTTTTTGCCTGTATGCCTCCGGGTGATATTAAAATTATTATTATTATCATTATCATTATTATTATTATTATCTTTATTATTATTATTATTATTATTATTATTATTATTATTATATTATATTATTATAACTGATAAATTTTGGGACTGAATACATTATGAATTTTACTTGAACAATCTGAATGAGGATGTGAATTATGTGCCACTTTAGACATCAAGGATCTAGCACATAGCAGTCCCGTTCATACCAATACCACCAGATAGGTAAGAGCAGATTGAAATAAAACAGATTGAAATAAAAAAGATTGAAGTAAAACAGATTGAAATAAAACAGATTGAAATAAAACAGATTGAAATAAAACAGATTGATATACAAGAAACATAAAAATATGGGATAAAAAACGATAGATGAAAGTGTTGAAACAAAAAAATCAAGCAAGATTTGTTTTTTCTATTTTAAGACTTATTTGATCTAAGCGTGAGCCAAAGTCTCTCTCTCTACTTAAGCATTATGGACAAGTGCCAATATGTATTGTATTGTGGATACATAACTTACTATTACCCATTATGATTGAACTGTAGGCGTAATATTTATACTCAAAATTTCTTAGGTTTTACTCGCTTTAATTTTAGGCTTTTTTATGATTATCGTTTCTGTCTCATTTTTTTTTTTTTTTTTTTTTTTTACAACACTCTCTCATGTGTACCAGTCTTTAATCAGTGTATAGCCGTTCTGCCAGTCTAACTGTTCATTTAAGGCAAGTTTCGCAGATGATAGTATATGTTCAGTTAATAATAGTTTGCTAATAATAATAAGAGTTCAATAATAACAGTTTTTCAATAGTTCAGTTTATGATAATAATAGTTAATAGAATGTTTCGGTTCAGTTAAAAAATAAGTTGTTCTTTTATTGTGTCTTCTTTTCCCCTCGTCATACTGACTCATCTCTCTCTCTCTCTCTCTCTCTCTCTCTCTCTCTCCTCTCTCTCTCTCTCTCTCTCTCTCTCTCTCTCTCTCTCTCTCCTCTCTCTCTCTCTCTCTCCACCTTTACTGCAACTTTGTAATGGTAAATTCTTGAATACGTCACTGAGAAATAATGTGAATATGACATGAACAGTTGAACACACAAGAGACTTCAAAGCTTCAAACTGTCGTCTTTACTTATCATTTACTTATGAAACTTATGTACGTACGAGTAAACCTTTATTACTTTAAACCACACACACACACAACACCACAACACACAAACACACCCCAACACAACACACACACACCCCACCCACAAACCCACACACACACACCCACACACCACACACACACTCTTGACATGCAGCTTTCATCAAATTTTCCCGAACCTGAAAAACGCAGCCGTGAAAAATCATTTCAAAAAACAACAGCAATTTAATCCCTGTGCTGACACTTAACACTTCACATTTAAGTCACAACACACACCACCCAACCACACACACACACACACCCCACACACACACCACACACCCCAACACCACACCACACCACCACACCAACACACACACACACACACACACCACACACACACACACCACACACACACACACACACACGCACACACCAAAACACACACACACACAAAAACCCCCACCCAACCCCACCCCCACCACACACAAAACCCCTCATTGTTTATCACCTCGGCATTGACTACATTACACAGGATTATGATTAACATTAACTATTACCATCATCATTATTATGCACCCTCACAAATCAACAATCACACTCCAACGCTAACACCAGAGATACCCTATAGGCACGTAATCTCATATAGCAAAACATTCATAACACCTGGCTGTCCTATGGCCTCACACCAATAATCTGATGCATGGGGGTGAAAAACAGAGCCCATTCACGCGTCCCTTGTAACCTATATAAGCAGGAAATATATCCCTATAGAAGATGTCCTAAAAACCTCCCTATAAAACGGGAAAAAACCCCCGTGTCCAGGCCCTTTAATGCTCCAAGTCCTCCGTTTACCCCCCAATTTGAGAATCCTGGCAAAGGGGGGAAAAATTTGCCTCAATTCTTCGTGCTTGAAACTTCTCACGTCCGACCCCCAAGCAACCCGGGGGGGGGAAGGAAAAAAAGGGAAGAGAGAGAGAGAGAAGGGGGAGAGAGAGAGAGAGAGAGAAAAGAGAAGAGAGAAAAGGAGAGAAGAGAGAGAGAGAGAGAGAGAGAGAGAAGAGAGAGAGAGAGAAGAGAGGAGAAGAGAAAGAGGAGAATAATGGGAGTAATATCAACTCCCTCGCCTATCTCCCCCCCTCTCTCTTTCTCTCTACTCTCTCACCCCTTACCTCTTTCTCTCTTCCCACTCTCCCCCTTATATTAGTACTGTGTCCATTTCTCCCTTTCTTTCCCTTCTTCATTTGGCTGCTGCCTCCGTTTTCTCTTTTTTTTCCTTTTTCTTTTATTTAAGCGCATTTTTTCTCATCTTCTCTTCTCTCTTTTCCTTTTTTCCTCTCTCTCCTCTCTCTTTCTCTCTCTCTCCCCCAAATTCTCCTCCCTCTTCTCTCCTCTCTCTTCTTTTTTCTCTCCTCCCCTCTCTCTCCTCTCTCTCTCTCTCTCTCTCCCCCCATCTTCATCTCCTCTTTCTCTCAGCTTCCTCCCCCTCCTCCTCCTCCTAAAACAAAAAAATTCAAATCCTTCCCAACGTCGTAGAAAGGACGTCAAACGATCGGGGACTCAATCATCGTGGAAACTAGTAAAATTCTGTGGGGGATCCCCCCCCCAAAAAAGGGGCCTGATTCCAGACCCCCTGGACAACATAGCAGAACCTGCGATAAAATTAAACATTGACCCCCCGCGCAAACCCCTGAATCATTATTCACGGGGGAACAAATGACGTAAAACAAACCAGTCAGGGCCCTCCTTAAAAAATATCGCAAGATGATGAATAAAATAAGAAAAAAATCAGTAAATCATCATATCGGGTATTCTTCCGGGGATAAATCGGCAAACAGTTTCTATAACGGGGGCCTTCGCACAAAAATCGTCTCGCAAATCTCTGTAAAAAAGAAGGAGTTAAATATATAAACTTAGGGGACCTTTTTTTATAACCAACCGATTCTCTTCCGAAACGAGGGTCTCCCTTAATTCAGTTGTTCTGCACACCGGTAGGCTACTAATGACGCGGTACTAACTACAACCAAAAAACTCCCGCAGGTAGGGGTTTCCGACAACAACCTAACTCTAGTTCCCGTAATGTAAGTTCTCGTTTCAAAAAAGCACCAAAACTGTTCCCCCCAAACCCCCAAACTACCCTCCCGATTTTAAAGCTTGTTATTTAATGCCCGTAGTATACTAACAAATTTCATGATTTAGGGGAACTATTTTATTCAGAACAATACGACTCTCGGAATTTTCCGAGTCATGGATAGATACGCCCCATAAGTTTTTTTTGGCTGAATTTGCATCCCGGGAAATAACTTTTTAAGTTAAAAAAGACTTCGAAGAGCAAAGGGGTGTATTTGTTGTATAAAGTCCTCCCTTCACCCCCTTTTTTATCTAGACAAACGTAAATAATGTAATTTTCTTTTAAACTAAATCGTCATTCTCAAAAAGTAGTAATTGGCCTTGTTTATCGACCTCCAGCTCAAACAAATAAAATTAAACAAGAACTCTATGAACAAATAGCGGAAATTAGTTCTAAAAACAAAAGCGAAATATTCGGTGATTTTAATATTCCCGTTAAAATTTGGGGGGGGCCTCACTTACAACCTTTCGGGGCAACTCTCTTTAAAATCTCCAGAAAGTGCTTTATACCAACACGTGGATAAACCCAACTCGAGGCGAACATATTCTAGATTTTTTTTCACAACTAACAAACTCTTTCATAACGTTAACGTCGGTCCAAATTTTTGTACTGACCACCGGGCGATTACTTTCATTTTAAACTCAGTAAGACAGCGAACCCGAAAGTAAGAAAAAGTTCTGTTACAAAAAGGCAGCTTCAGAAACAAAAAAAGAATTTTAAACGAACACCTTTGGGAATTTTCTCAAAAATAATGACATAATTGCAGGCATGAATTCCCGGAAAGTTTAAACTTAGCAATACTATCCTCAATACCGTGCGATTAGGCGTCTTTTAAAAACTTAAACCAAAAGGGGTGGCCCCGCGAATCAGGACAGCCTTGCAGCCAAAAAAGCGTGCTATGAAAAACCAAAGAAACACAAAAGAAAAACGAAAAACGCATCACGACAGAATTAGAAGAAATCAAAAAAACTCATTAGCGAGCAAAAAAAATTTTGAAGTACGTATTGCCAAAAATGGAAAATCAAACCCAAAAAGATTCACGCTTGTTAAAAAAAAAATAAGACGTCAACCCATGGGCCTTAAAAAGGGAAAAGGGCGAACACACAGAAAATAGTATCTTGGCGGATACTCTAAATAACTTTTTTGCATCATCTTCACAGTAGAAAACACGCAAAATCTACCCACCCCAAAAACCAGAACAAGGTACTTCCTCAGCTCATTAACCTTTCAGGAAAGTGACATTTTGCTCGCGATAAAAAAAACATGAAAATTAACAAGGCTCCCCCGGCCCTGCAAATTTCCCACGCATATTAAAAGAAAACAAAGACGAAATAGTAAAAAAAAAAAAACCCCTTTCCATCTTTTTTAAAATCTTTACTCACCGGAAAGTACCGTGCGAATGGAAGCTAGAAATGTCCACCCATATTTAAAAAGGAACAATCGCAGCCCGGAACTTCGCCCAATCGTTTAACCAGTTGCTGGAAAATTAAAGGAATCCATCATAAGAACAAACTCGTTAATTTTTTTTAGAAGAAATGACATAATCAAGATTCGCAGCATGGGTTCAGAAATAACGCTCAGCCTCTCAAACTTACTTGATTTTTACAATGGGTTTCCAAAATTCGACAAACGAGGGCAGTAGACTAGTTTACCCCGATTTTTTAAAAGCGTTCACAAAGCCCTAAGCTTTCATTAGCAAAATAAAAGTCATGGATAAAAGGCCTCTTTCAGATTGGTGAAAACTGGGTGTCAATCTAAACAAAAGGGGGGTAAAAATGGAAAATTCTTCTGACTGGACCATGTAAATAGTGGTTTCCTCAAGGATCATTTCTCGACCTATCCTTTTTTTTAATATCTAAATGACATTGACGAGGGAAACACTGCAGGATTCGAAATTTGCGATGCACGAAAATCCAAACTACCTCACAGAAACTCACGCCCAATCAACAAAACGACTTAAACACGCTAACAGAATGGTCAAAACATGGCAAAAATTTCAACCTTGACAATGTCATGTACACATATCGGTTAAAAAACCCTCTAAAAGTTAAGTGATGAACGATTTTCCAAATAAAAAAGTGTTTTTTTTTTAAAAAAAGATTTAGGCGTTATAATCTCGAAAAATCCAAAACCCAATAACCAATTTTAGAGGTAGTAAAAAAATGCAAATAAAGGTTTGGGGTTTATTGGGGCGAACTTTTGTTTCAAAACAAAAAGTTATACTCACTTTTATTTTAACTCGCTTGTTCCCCCCATCTGATACTTGTGGTTTTTTTGGGTCACCCTTTTTATAAAAAGGACTAGTAAACTAGAAAAAATACCGCAGAGTAAAACCAAATATACCTAATTGGTAATAAAAACGTACGAAAATCGGCTCAAAAAACTTAACTTATTCCCCCTAACCCAAAACGAAGGATAAGAGGTGACCTCAAAACGAAGTCTTTAAAATCTTTAAAGGATTTACGACGTAGTCCCAAAATCTTTTCACGCTAGCCAGTCAACTCAAAATAAAACAAAGGGTTTAAAAAAAGCAGGAACGGTTTGTAAACCCAAAGAAGCAAAATACTTTTTTCACAAAAAGTGTTGTAAAAGTAGGAATGGGCTGCCGTCAAAGTAGTAAACTCAAAAACAATAAACATTTAAAAAACGCCTCGTAAATTTTTTATATCAAATCCCCGGTTTTTCCTGTTTATCTCGGATTAAATTTATCTCGCGGGGCCTCTCTCTTACTCGCATTGCTAAAAAGATTGCGAGTCGCGTCTACACAACCCCTCCCACACTCTCAGACAGCCCCGATAAAAGGTACTACTACAACTTTTTTCCTGTAGGGCTTTTGGTTCAGTAAGGGGCCCCGTCATTGTGCCCCCACGGGGTTTATATACCAGGGTCACTGCTGCAGGGGGCTTGAGTGGGAACGGGGGTCCACTTGGAAGTGATAAACCGCAGTGGTTGAAAGGGCTGGGGCCTGATTTACTGCTGCCCCCCAAAAAAGCGCCAGGGAAGGCTTTCCGCACCCCCTTGAACTTCCCACTGAAGCCCACACCAACACTCATTTGACCTCATAACAACACAGATAGCCCCCAGTTAACGGTTACCACTACTACTCTCGACCTGTGACGGGTTGGGACCGTAAGGGTCCTGTAGTTAGTGCCCCAACGGGGTTTAAGGGACCAGGGGGGCATTGCTGCAGGAGGGATTTAAGGTACGGCGTCCTACTGGAAATACACAAACCCAGTGGATTGAAGGAGCTGGGGCCTATTGACTGCTGCCCCCCCAAGAAAGCGCCAGGCAAAGGGTGCCGCCCACCCTTGACCCCCCACACTTGGGTTTACACCCTTACAAAACACACTAACATGACCTATCTATCAAACACTAAACCTACCCCCACAACTTAGTAGTTACCATAGATTACGCTTTCAACTTTCCTCACAAATTCCATGCAGTTTTTCTATACTCATGGTATCACTTCATTTCCGCCAGCTTCGGGTGGAGGGATGGGGGGGTGGGGAGGAGCCTTTTACTTTCCTATCCTTTCTCTCTTATCATCTAGTTTGTGTATGTGTTAAAGCAAAAAGCCTTGTAAAAAACCTATCGGTCTGTTGCTGTTTGTGTTTCCTTTGTAATCCTTTGTAATCCTCCTCCTCTCAGCCAAGATGTCTTAGAGGGGGAGGAAGAAGAGGAGGGTATCCCAAGGTGGGGAAGGGGGAGGAAGGAGAGGAAGGGGAGGGAAGGGGGGAGGGAAGGAGGGGGGAGAGGAAGGTAACCAAGAGGGAAGGGAAGGGGGGAGGAAAGGAGAGGAAGGTAACCAAGGTGGAGGAGAGAGAGAGTAGGTGGGAGAGAGGAGGGGAGAGAGGGGGGAGAGGGGGAAAGGGAGGGGGGATGGTGGCAAGGGGGAGGGGAGGGGAGGGGGGGAGGAAGGAATGCAAATGTTGTAAATCATCTCGGCGAGAAGAATAAGAGAGAATTCCCACGGGGATTGAATGGCGCTGCCTTGAATAACTTGCCTCAAGAAGACCCGCTTTATTTCCTTCATTCACATTTTTATCACCTTTTTTTTCTTGAAGAGTGGCGGTGTTTCTGCCTTTTTTTAGGTTTTTTTTTCATTTATTTATTCGTTCTTCCTTCGTTCTTTCTGTTTTTTTTAAGGGTTTTGTTTTATATATGGTTTTTTTTTTAGTTTTGCAATTTTATTTTTTTCATAATCCAGTTGGTTTTTTTCCTTTTCTTTTTGTAGTCTTCCTTCTTTTTCAGTTTATTTTTTCTTTTTCATTTTTTTTTACCGTCGTTTTTTCTGCATTCTCTTTCATGACTGGTTTTTTTTTATTATTATATTTGTTAATCTTTTAGTTATGCAGTTTTCATTTCTTCATAATCCAGTATGTATTTTTTTTCTTGTATATCTTATTCTATTATTATTATTATCTTCTTAAAAAAATTAATTCATTGTTCTGTCTGTTTTCTCTTTCATTATGTGAGTTTTTTCTAATGTTTTTCATTTTTTGCAGTTTCCTTTTTTTCATAATCCAGTTGTGTTTGTTGTTCTTTCTTCCCACGCCTTTTCTTATTCATCATACAACTCTTCCTGTTAAATTTTTCATCCATTCCTTCATATTTTCCTGGTTTCAGCTCAATACTTCATTCCAATATATAATTCTTTACAACTCTATTTTTGAACCTATCTTTTTTTACATTTTTTTCTCATATGATATCGTCTTCCATTTTCACCCTTCCATTTTTTCCCAGAATTCTCCTTTGTGTTCCCTTATTTCCCGCCTCTTCACAGATCTAAGGTTTCTGCAATCTCGTCACCTCCTTCAGACAGCCTTTGACGGTACATCGTTGCCCGAGTAACCATTATCCACAATCTATCCCTCTCACCTGTGGTCATGCTCTAGGCGATATTGCGAAATTTAAGAAAGTCGCAGGTTTTTTCTCTCTCTCTTTTTGGCGACTTATTAGGTGGGCGGTGCGGCGAGTAATTACTAAATGAGATTATTGTCAGGATGCACATTCTGGTTTTCGTGCTTTTGCCAGTTTCTTACAACCACTACAACTACTATTCCTACTACTACCGCAACTACTACTACAATTACTACTATTTCTACTACTACTAAAACCTTTATTACTATAGTATTGTTGCTGCTGCTACTATTACTACCACTACCACTACTACTAATATAATTTATACTATTTCTATTACTACTAAGACTTTTGCTACTATAGTTGCTGCTGCTACTACTGCTACTATTACTACCACTACCACTACTGCTGCTACTACTACTACTACTACTACTATTATTGCTACTACTACTACTACTATAACTGTGACGGTATGCTACGTTACGTCATTAAAACACACACACACACCCAAAACCACACACACAAACACACACACACACACGGTGCACTCAAATATCCGGTCCACCTGAATGGCCTCCAGGTGACAATTAGGTGACGTTGGACGAGATAATCTTATAATTCCACAGTCCGGCAGCCAAAATTGACCTTTTTCTCCCCCCCTCTCTCTCTCTCTCTCTCTCTCTCTCTCCCTCTCTCTCTCTCTCTCTCTCTCTCTCTCTCTCTCTCTCTCTCTCTCTCTCTCTCTCTCTCTCTCTCTCTCTCTCTGTCCTAAATTAACTCTCTCCAGATCTCCAATATACTCCTGGCGATATTGTTTTTCTATTTTTTTCTCTCTCTTTGTTCCCAGTACGTCGGTATTGCTTTTCACTTTCCCTTTTTATGACTTTCTTTATTTCTTTCTATATGTACTTCCAATATTCTCTCTCTCTCTCTCTCTCTCTCTCTCTCTCCTCTCTCTCTCTCTCTCTCTCTCTCTCTCGTCCTCTCTCTCTCTCTCTCTCTCTCTCTCTCTCTCTCTCTCTCTCTCTCTCTCTGTTTTCTTTCTTTCTATTTTTCAAAGAATGTTGGTCAAAAATGAACAAATAGAACAGCTCTGGTACCCAAACAAACAAATATACGCTCCACCTCACACCACGTCAAATCCACCTGAAAAATGTCATCACCACCTCAACCCAAAGTCCATCAGCACACCACAACACCATAATTACCGCCACCACCACCACCGCCACCACCACCACCACCATCATCACCACCACCACAACAACAAAGTAATTATCACTGCATGAGCCAAGTATCACGACTGCAGAAACTCATTATCAACTCACTAACTTCATTATCACCGCCACATACCGTCCTTACGACCACCACCAACCACTACCCACAACACCTCTACCATTAACACTTTAACAGATGGCTGCACACACCCTCACATACACACACACAACAAATAAATGAAAACACCTTGAAATATCACCACAATACTTCCCCATGAACCATGAAAACTATATTAATTCGTGTAGTAAAGTGAAGTTTCCGATGGGGACCTAGTTTGCTGGAGGGAGGAGTGTGCGTGCGAAGGCCTAGAGGGGTGTGGAGAGGCTACGGGGGTGGGAGGCGGAGGAATACACACCCTGTCAATGAGCTGTTTACACAAGCTTAATAGTTAATGGTGGGACGTTGGGGGGGGGGAAGAGACGGGCCTTGGGGTATGGAAGGTTCATGAGAGCTGGGGTGGGGGGGGTAGGTAGGTAGGAGGGAGTGAGAGAAGGAGGAGGAGGGAGGTATATAGAAAGTGGGAGTGAGAGAAGGAGGAGGAGGGAGGTATTGAAGGAGGGAATCAGAGAAGGACGAGGAGGAAGGATGACAGGAAGCGGAAGGGAGGAAGTGACTAAGGTATTTAATGGTTGAGAGAGAGAGAGAGAGAGAGAGAGAGAGAGAGAGAGAGAGAGAGAGAGAGAGAGAGAGAGAGAGAGAGAGAGAGAGAGAGAGAGAGAGAGAGAGAGAGATTGACAGGTGAGTACAGTGAGAGAGAGGTAGAGCAAGAAGAAATTTAGCAAATCCGAATCAATAAGAGATTCAGGATAGACATGAGACTAGACACATATATGTCAAACACAAAACATGAAGAAGTTAAAAAAAAAAAAACAGAGGGAAAAAACATAAACAAATCATACATGAAAAAAAGGATAAATTAGAATTCAGAATTTCTTTTTTAATCTGCACTTCCTGAAAAAAATATGATAAATAAATAAACGTAAAAAACAAGGCACAAATATTTATTTTTCACATTTATAGACGTGAAGGGTTTTTTTTTCTACCCATGGACCATAAACCTTTAAAAAATACGTATATTCATAGATGGAAACATAACTCTGTCCTAATCATCTTAAGGGATTAGGCGGGATTGGGAGTTGGATTCTCACCAAGTAATCACACCAAAACTATTAATCAACCAGGCTGAATAGAAAATGTTTGAATATGATTAAGCTTTAAGAGTAACTCCCACAGTTTACAAAATAACCTTTAATACTGTGGAAATGTATAGACTGTTTTGTTCTTTTGGAAAGACATCATTGCATTTTGGTTGTTTTGTGTTGTGTGGTGTGTGTGTGTGTGGGTGTGTGTTTTGTGTGTGTGGTGTGTGTGTGTTTTGTGTGTGGGGTGTGTGTGTGTGTGTGTGGTTTTTGGTTGGTTGTGTTTTGTCTTTGGGGGCCCCCCCCCCCGGGGTGTGGTTTGTTTGTGTGTGTGTGTTGTGGGGTTGGTTGTGTTTTTGGTGTGGTGTTTTGGGTGTGTGTGTGTGTGTTTTTGGGTGTGCATTCAGTGTGGGGTTTTCTATTATCTAAGGAATTAATTGACGGGGAAAACTCAAACCCCTTGTGAAATCAAAATAGTAAACCCTGATGAAATTACAGTTTTATTTAAAAATTGAACAACATAGAAAGCATTGAAGCGAGTAGAAATTAAACACGTAGTGACTCAAGGAAGAAAGAGTTATGCAAATGTTATATAAATACGAGCTGCTATCGTGTAAATCCGGCTTATGTGTTAGAAATAGAAGGAGGCAAATGGGCGAAACGGAATGTGAATGTTACCGATAAACAAACTGAATCCACAATAAGACATTTACCCATTTGTATTAAACCTCAATTCTTTCCACCATAAATAGTAAACAAGTGGATAAATGTGTGTGTGGGAGACAGAGAAAGAGAGACATTAAAGAAAGGAATACGATTAATGCGGCCTGACCAATAGTTACTCAAAAACAATCTTAGGAAGCAAAAATTTAAAATCTTTTAATTTTGGAGATGTAAAACTTAGGGCACTCAAATTTGGGGGTGTTAAACCTAAACGATGTAATAATAAGACAGACAGCAACGCATACATTCATAAAGTTAAACACACACACACCACACACCACCCCAAAAACACAACACAAACCACCACAACACACACACCACACACCACACCCCACACCACACACACACACAAATACGTACGGACGAAGAGAAATATAAATGCACTGAGAAATACGGAGATAAAAGGAAGGGTTGGTAGCTCAGAGTACTGTGCGAAAGACTGGCTTAGATGGGCTTAAGGGGGAAAATGTGGCTTATGGGAAAGGGCAGAAGGGACGCCCCAAAAGGGGCAAGGGGGGGGTGCAGGGGAAGAATAAATATAATAATAATGTTTCTCTCCCCGAAAAGGATCAGACAAAAAAACAAAAACACAAAATATACGACTGAGGAAGGAAAAGTCTAAGAAAAAAATAGAAATATACTAGGGAATACAATACAAAGGGGGGAAAGTGAGGGAAGAAGGAATTTAAATGGGTTGTGAAGGAGGCAAGGGGTGGGGAAGGGAAAAGTGGGAAAAAAAGGGGGCTGTGTTTAAAGGGGGAAAAGGGGAACAAAGCATTAGAAAAAAAGGAAAAAAGATATGTAAACAGAACAGATTATCCTGACTTTGTTTTACGGGGAAAAAATTTGGAGAGGGGAGAGAGAGGAAGGAGAGAGAGAGAGAGAGAG
>JACEEZ010008665.1:0-22500 GCA_016584305.1 Chionoecetes opilio
TTTCCTTTAAAAAAGGTTTTGATGTCATTAATCAAGAGAACCTATTCGAGCTTTCAACTCAAGTGACAACAAGAAATAATGGTTTAAAACTAAACGGTCAACGTTGCATCACCGATCTCCGTAAAAAATATTTCAATGTTAGAGTCGTTGATCGATGGAACAAGTTACCAGCAAATGTTGTCGGAGCCAACACAATAACTACATTCAAAAACAGACTTGACGCGCACTGTAAAGTAAATGGGTATTGATAGTGCGAATTCGTATCTAGTCCCCCGTATCGATTAGTTGTAGTGGTAGTGGTAGTTGTAGTTAGTATTTTTCATATCCTATCATTCTGCACTATGGAACTTCCATGTTCCCATCCTCTTTAGGGACATGGTATCTTTTTCCAACTGTTTTCTTACAAGTAGTTGATAGTTAGTAGTATGTAGTTCAGCAGATACCCTCGCTATGGACCAATAGGTCTCCTGGTGTCTGTTACTCCTATGTAATCCTATGTAAATCCTCCTCCTCCTCTCCTCCTCCTCCTCCTCCTCCTCCTCCTCCTCCTCCTCCTCCTCCTCCTCCTACTTCTCTTCCTCCTCCTCCTTCTCTTCCTCCTCCTCTTCTTCCTCCTCCTCTTCCTTTATAATTCTGCTGCGACTCATCCAGGCAACGTCATCGTAAAAAGACAACAAGTTAACAACATCATCATTCCGTAGCCGACCAGCCTCCGGGGGATTATTGTGGGCATTGCATGGGTGTGTGTGGTGTGGTTATAAAATGAAAAATTCTTGTGTTTTAGTGTTTGGTTTATGATTCAAGACTTTATTGTCAGAAAGTGGATATGAGGGATTATATTATGTGCGCATGTGAGAAAGAGTTTTGTAAACTTTACTGTAAAAACACTTTTGTGGACTATTTAACTGATAATGTGTTGTAGAACAAGCTTTATAAATTGTGGTCAATAAATTATCTCTATCTACCTATCTATGTGGAGGTGGCTACTCTCCTTTCTTCTTTTTCTTCTTCTTCTTCTTTTTCTTGTGACCTTTGTTGCTTAGTATCGCTTCATAGGTCCTCTTCAACTTCGTCTCCTTAGTTAACAGACTTGTCAACTCTCAATTCCCATGGCTATTTCACCTGGGATACTATATTATATATGCCCCTTCCTCCTTATCTTTACCCCCTGACCCCGTCCCTCCTCTTTCTCCCTCTCTCCCTCCCCTTGTGACCCCCAATACCCTTCCTCTTCTCTCCTCTTATCTTCCTCTTCCTTTTCTCTCCTTGTGGAGGGGCGGCGTCCATCAATTTAATAAAGCCTGTGTCGTCTTGAATTACTCTGTGACGCAGAATCAGTGTTTGGGTTTAGAGTTGTCGCGGAGGACCTCTGCTGCGACTCCTCCGGCCGAGGTGAAAAAATAGACAGCAACAGCATCATCCCGTAGCCGACCAGCCTCCGGGGGATTGTTGTGGGCATTGCATGGGTGAGTGGCGGTGGCTACTGTAGTGACCTTGGGGATCTTTTTTTTTGTGTGGTGTACGCAATTTTTTTATCATTTTTATCCTTTCGACGTAATTTCCAAAAGGCATTGTGTTATTGGTTTCTTTCAATATTGTTTTATGGACTTAGCTAAGGGTATGCAGAAGGCCCCTGGTAAGGCTCAGGGAACCCAGGGCTTGCCAGGACCCCCAGTGGTAAGGCTCAGGGCACCCAGGGCTTGCCAGGACCCCCTGTGGTAAGGCTCAGGGCACCCAGGGCTTGCCAGGACCACCTGTGGTAAGGCTCAGGGCACCCAGGGCTTGCCAAGACCCCCAGTGGTAAGGCTCAGGGCACCCAGGGCTTGCCAAGACCCCCTGTTTTAAGGCTCAGGGCACCCAGGGCTTGCCATGACCCCCTGTGGTAAGGCTGAGGGCACCCAGGGCTTGCCAAGACCCTCAGTGGTAAGGCTGAGGCCACCCAGGGCTTGCCAGGACCCACAGTGGTAAGGCTGAGAGCACCCAGGGCTTGCCAGGACCCCAGTGGTAAGTAAGGCTGAGGGCACCCAGGGCTTACCAGGACCCCCAGTGGTCTCTTAATGCGACACTGTGGTCCTGTGTCTCGCAGCCTCGCCGGGACACCCACCGCCCTGCCCTCCGCCCCGACAGCCGGTGCGATAAGGTAAATTGTTTATTGAGTGTACGTATATTAATGCCTCGCCCGAACCTTGCCCTGCCATGATACCCGGGCTGAGGGAGGGTATGTCTGGAGGGTGAATGGGGAGAGAGAGAGAGAGAGAGAGAGAGAGAGAGAGAGAGAGAGAGAGAGAGAGAGAGAGAGAGAGAGAGAGAGAGAGAGAGAGAGAGAGAGAGAGAGAGAGAGAGAGAGAGAGAGAGAGAGAGATATTGATATATTTATTGACCTCTTGTTACAATTGTTAAACAAATATATTTACAGTACATACAGTATATCTGAGGACCAGGTCCGTTGAGCCGAGGCTCTTGTACAGACTTGTACTAGTATATATTTTAAACCTTAAGACGTCATATTTTATAGTCCTAAATATTTTATATAAATAAACATAAATCTAAATTCCCATATATAACCAACACATTAGTTTATACAGTAAACAAAATATACATAAGTAAACTGAAGGTGTGATCCTATAATAAATACTTACAAATGGGCAATTTGTTTATGTGCAAATAATCATTATTTAGAAATATATTTAGAAAATAATTAAAGAAAAAAACAAGAAAAAAACAACAAGAAAAAGCAAGTTACATAGTAGTGATATATCACTACTCTCCGAGTTTCACAAGAAAAGAAAAAAATATATATATTCACAATCACCTAAATGTTAATAGTCATTATATAGTTTTTGTTTTAATTTGTACTTGAAAGGGTTTAGTGGTACAATGCTCCAAAGATCTTGTGGCAGTTGGTTCCAACATCTAACACCTCTAACGGTGATGTCTTGCTGTGCATGGGATGTTCTACATAATGGGAGTCTCAGATCATGTGGTCGTCGACTGTCTGGATTATAAGAAGCTAATTGGAAGTCAGTGTCAGTTGTATGCGTATGGAGTGCCTTATGAACAAATATATTGGTTTGAAGGGCTATCACATCAGGCAATTTAAGTAATTTCAGATCTTTAAACAATGTGTTAGTGTGGGCATAACGGTGGCTGTGAGTCACGTATCAATTTTTTTTGAGTAATGAAAAGACTATTGATGACGGTTTTGAATGATCCTCCCCATATAGCTAAACAATATATAATGTGCGGATATGCTAATGTCAAATATATTTGTCTCAAGCAGTCAGTGGGTATATTATAACGTATTTTATGTACTACACCAGTGATTTTAGAAAGTTTAGTCTTAATTTCAAATATATGAGACTTCCATTTTAATTTGTCATCAATCAGTATTACTCATTTCTAAATTCCAGTCATAATTCACTAAATCTATTTTGAAAGCATCAATAGAGAGAGAGAGAGAGAGAGAGAGAGAGAGAGAGAGAGAGAGAGAGAGAGAGAGAGAGAGAGAGAGAGAGAGAGAGAGAGAGAGAGAGAGAGAGAGAGAGAGAGAGAGAGAGAGAGAGAGATTGTTCTGGAGTCAAGTGGGGAGAAGGGATGAGGGGTTATGGTTGTGTGTGTGTGTGGTAGAAGGTAGAGAGACAGGGTATGATCTAAGTGCGTGAAAAGGATAGGAAGAGAACCTGATATTTAGAAGGCAAAATAAGATGAAGTTTAGTGCAAAGGTTAGAAGAGGAAATGAGGAAGGATGCGCTGGGAGGAATTGAAAAGAGAGGAATATTTGTATTGCCTTAATGCATATGTCTTCTAAGCCCTCTGTAACTATGTGTACCTGAGATTTATTACTGTTTAAATACATAAATAAAAACATTACAGTGCCTGGGTGTGGGAGAGCGGTACGAGGTGGAGGGTAATAAGGGAGAAGAGTCTAGATAAAATGAGCGATGAGGGAAGAGGAAGAGGCGTGCGTGGCAGACGAGTGATCGGGACGAGATAACGAAAGGAAAGAGAGAGAGAGAGAGAGAGAGAGAGAGAGAGAGAGAGAGAGAGAGAGAGAGAGAGGAGAGAGAGAGGAGAGAGAGAGAGAGAGAGAGAGAGGAGAGAGAGAGAGGAAAGAGAGAGAGAGAGAGAGAGAGAGGAGAGAGAGAGGAGAGAGAGAGAGAGAGAGAGAAAGAGAGAGGAGGAGAGAGAGAGAGAGGAGAGAGAGAGAGAGAGATCAGATCAGATCAAAACGTTTATTGTGAATAATGTACACATTATACATAATACATATGTAATTAAGGGTACAAAATAGACAAAGGGCGCACCCCCCATGCAGGTTGCATGGGAAGGATTGCCATGATTAATGAAGTTAGATAGTAACATTGTTAATTACATTTAGATATGCATATACAAAAGGCTATGTTATGTTACATATATATTTATTTATTTATTTATTAAGTCCTTTATGAGGCATTGGCAAAGTTTGGGTGACTGTTTTTGACTTGGATAAGGTTACATGGTTGTAGATAATAGTGCAGCAGCCCAGCATAGGAGGCATTGGCACAGCTGCCTCTAAAAAAGATAATTTCTAGACATTCCATTACATAATGGCGGAGTGTGTGCTTCTCTTCTGTTTTACACAGGTTACATTTTTTCATATTGATGTTGTCACTGCCAGCTACCTCCCACATGTACTTATACCCTAACCATAGCCTACTATAACACACCTGCTGGCGCCTAGTAATTAGTCCATTTTGTATGCAGTGGGGTTGACACCCTTTTGTTAAGTCCATATATGTAGTGAGAGAAACAGACTGACCGAGCATGCTGTCAATATGTCTCCTATTGTACGTTTCCATTTTTGCACACATTTCTGTTTTTAGACGGCCAAGGGACAGAGAGAGCGGAAACCCAACACCATCCTTAGACGTAGCACTGTTGGCGAGTTCATCTGCACGCTCGTTACCCGCTATCCCACAGTGTGATGGGGACCATATAAAGTTCTTAGTTCTGTCCTGACACGTTATCTTATACACAAGTTTAATAATTCTGTTTACGAGGACGGTGTGAAGAAGGTTCCTGGATGTTATCGACTGTAGGACAGTCGTGCTGTCAGAGGCAATGATGACGTCTCCGGCCTCTCGCTTGACTGCTGCCAGAGCCGCTGCTATCCCGAGAAGCTCCGTTTGGGTCGAGGAGCAGCCATCAGACATTCGGATGCTTAGCGCCCGGTGTTCACCCCGGCTTTCTCCCTTGTAGTACACGACCCCGGCCCCCGCACGCCCGTCCTCATGCAGCGACCCGTCGGTGTACAGAATACTGGGACACTCAGGGAGGGCATTCAATCTACTAAGGAAGTCCTGCCTCATCAGCTCACATGGTACATTACACTTCTTAACCTTGATGGCAGAATAGGACACATTGAAAACTGGCAGTTCCCAGGGAGGGAGATCAACTGGTTTGTGCTCCCTATCATCCACGTATTTATCAAAATTAAATGAACTGAGCAATTTCCTGACTGATGAGAGTCAAACATTACACTTTTCTTTCCACTTGGGATTGAAGAGAGCCTCATATAACTGACCATCATCATTAGTATTTAGTGATCTCATAATTTGGAGGACTGCCATTTGCTGTACTCTTATGTGTGAGAGGTGGTAATACTATCTCGTGTCTTGTACTATTCTGCTGTGTTGATCTTGGGCACCCTAAAATTATCATAATTGCTGTATTTTGAATGACTTCTAGTGCTTTAGATTTTCCTTTGTTAAGACGTGTTAGGGTGCTAGAGTTGTAGTCTATGACTGATCTGATTAAGGAAACATATAGCCTCTTAAGGACGGGGACAGACGACCCCACGTCTCCCCATGCAACCTTCCTTAGCAACGCTAGTCGAGGCTGACAGATGTGCTTCAGTCTGGTGACTTCGTTGTGTCTTGTGTTGCAATGCCCAACAAGTAAACCCATATACTTGTAGGTGGAGACTTCTTCTAGAATTTTCCCTTGTAGTTTTAAGGAAGCTTTATCCTGATGCCGTTTATACAGCACCTTGCTTTTCTCTGGTGATATGATGGAGTTGCACATTCTCCCCAGTGTTCGCAACGCGTTATTTATGTGTGTTTGTGAGTCAGCTTGTAGCACTATGTCATCAGCATAAACAGTAATAACAACCCCATCAAATTTGAAAGAAGCAATGATATTCATAAGTGCGTTGAAGAGCATTGGCGAGAGAACACCCCCCTGTGGTGTTCCTAATTCCATGTGTTCCCACCTGGAGTAAGCCCCCTCAAAGTAGACTCGACTGTGTCTGTCTGTTAGGTAGTCTTGTACTATTCTGATGATGGTCCCCGAGGTCATATTAGATAGCTGGGATAAGATGACACTGGGGTTAGCTCTATCAAAGGCTCCCTTCAAATCAATAAAAACATTAAATAATCTCCTTATGCCAGCAAGGACTCTATGAATGCAATTTTGTGTGCTCCTGCCAGGAATGAATCCATACAAATTACTGGAGAGCAGGGGTTTGATACTATATAGTAGACGATTAAGAACTATTCTTTCAAAGCATTTGCACAGACAAGAGGTTAGAGATATTGGTCTGAAGGACCCTGGGTTTCCTGGTTTGGGAATAGGGACAATAATAGCTTTTTTCCAGGGTGTTGGTAGGCGTACCCCGCTCCATATCATGTTGTAGAGTCGCAAAACAGGATTGCCATCAATCGTTGTAAGGAAGCGAATACCATCGTAGATGACACCATCCATGCCGGGTGCACTAGAGCTTGCCTTTTCCAGGCTCCTGGCGAGCTCCTCTTCGGTGATGGGCATGTTATTGGAGACATTAGGGTTGAGTAAAGCTGCTCCAATCTTCCCAATACGATTCCTGGCGTTGGGGGCGAGAACACTTCGCACCTGCAGGGACAGACAGTCATAGCTGGAGGCGTCCGCCCACTCCTGCATGAGTTCGTTGCTCTTCTTTGTTGGGTCAGGGTGGAGGGGCGATGGTGCTTTCTTCCCTTGTACGATTTTGATCTTCCTTGACACTTCAACAAGTGGCGTTCTGTGATCCATGGATTGTAGAAAGGACATCCAGTATTTTTCTCTTGCTTTCTTTTTGACATCTTGCACTTGATGCCCCATCCGCTTGAGTATCGTCATCTTATTATGAGTGGGGTTGTTTTGCCATTGATGCTTAATTTTCTTGTATTGTCTGTCAATCCGCTGAACGGCTTTATCACTGTTATACCATCTCTGCATTTCACTCATTGTGTTCCTCTTTCCATGCCTGACTGTCATATTAATTTTACTCTCCAGTTGGTGTATTATGTCTGTATTGAACTCTTCTGTCGATGAGGCGGTGTAATGTTTATACCAATTATTCATTTGTTCCATAATGCGTTGCTCATGTTTCTTCGGAACACACAGTCTCTTTCTGGAGAGAGAGAGAGAGAGAGAGAGAGAGAGAGAGGAGAGAGAGAGACGAGAGGAGAGAGAGAGAGAGAGGAAGAGAGAGAGGAGAGAGGAGAGAGAGAGAGAGAGAGAGAGAGAGAGAGAGAGAGAGAGAGAGGTCATGTCGTGTCATGTCCGTGTCGTGTCTGGGCGTGGTGGGGGCGTAGCGATGCATATAGAAAGAAAGGAAGGAAGAAGGGAGAGCAACCACCGCCGCACTACACACCCATGCAATTCCCTCAACAATGGCCCCAATTTTACAAATTTAGAAGTTAATTGAGAAAAAGGGGAGGACATTACAAAGAGGGGGGGGGGGGGCAAGTATACAGCAAAACAGAAATACCCCTAAGTCTGGTCTGTAACGGCAGAGGTTCTCAAACATTTTGGCCTGCGACCCCTCCAAATAATGTTGAAAGTCTTGCGACCCCCCCTACCCTTACCAAAGCATTTCTGACAATCTGACACATTTACATTCCTTGTCTTTTTTTTCTCTCTCTTACACACACACACACACACACGCACGCACGCACGCACGCACGCACGCACGCACGCACGCACGCACGCACGCACGCACGCACGCACGCACGCACGCACGCACGCACGCACGCACGCACGCACGCACGCACGCACGCACGCACGCACGCACGCACGCACGCACGCACGCACGCACGCACGCACGCACGCACGCACGCATGCACGCACGCACGCACGCAGTCGTATTGATCCGTATCATAACAATTTAAGTATAATATATTTGGTAAAACATTATGAATACTTAAATGATACCGTAATCAGTGCAATTTATATACTACTAGCCGCAAAGCCGCCCTCCGGGCGGACTTTTTGGCTGGCTCCTGCGGAGGGCTACTGGTGGGCCTTCGGCCCACCAAACACAGACTCTCCAGATAGCCCCTTCTAACTTTCCTGAAATCATGGATGTAGAAATGTATGTATTAACGCCAACCCATTCACAACACTAGTAATGCCGGAGGGGTAGCAAAGGAGATCGACCACATCCTCGTTAGCACTCGTTGGAGTATCCTCCAGAACTGCAGGGTTTACCGGAGTGCTGAGTTCTTTGGAACAGATAACAGACTAGTTGTTGCTACACTTCAGCTTCATGTCAAGTCCAGAAGAATTTCATGAGGTAACCATACTGTGTTTCATCTTGAGAAACTGAAGGACTTGACATGTGCTCATGAGAATGCGGTGGCAGTCTCAATTCGGTTTGATGTGCTCGGTGCTCTCGGGGACCCTGTAGAACTGTGGGATACCTTCAAACGTGAAACTCTACAGGCTGTCAAGGAGTGTATTGGGGAGCGCCCGAGGTCAAGGCGTGGTTTGGTCTCGACGGAGACGCTGGAGAAAATCGAGGAGAGTCGCGCTGCCAGGCTGGCTGGGAACCGGGACCAGCACAGGGCTCTGTCACGCCGGACTAGAACCCTCCTGGGGAGAGACAAGGAGAGGCATGTCAGGAGTCTCGCTGAGGATGTCGAGGGTCATTTGAACGCTAATGACCTCCGACCTGCCTACCGAGCCCTGAAGAAGCTCCGTTCCAAGTCTCCTTCTCGGGCGAGTGCTATTGGAACAGCAGATGGGCGCCTCGTGTCGGACATGGATGGGCAGATGGCTCGTTGGGCTGAGTACTTTGGGCAGTTGTTCACGGTGGACCCTCCAACTGAGCAGCTTCACACCACTGGGTTACAGGCAGTGGATGCCGATCCTCCCATTGAAGAAAGCGCACCCTCTCTTGACGAAGTCAGAGAGGCTGTAGCAAAGTTAAGGGGTGGAAAGGCAGCTGGTGTTTGTAATATCAGTGCGGAGCTCCTCAAAGCTGGGGGTGAGGCCATGATCCACGGGTTGCATGCTGTCCTGACTGCCGTGTGGAAATCAGGTACCATTCCTCCTGACTGGGAAAGGGGGCTGGTCGTCCCTATCTGGAAAGGGAAAGGGGACCGTCAGGACTGCAACAATTACCGCGGTATTACACTGCTCAGCGTACCAGGCAAGGTGCTTGCCCATCTATTGCTGACACGGATTCGCAGCCATCTGGTGAAGCATCAGAGACCTCAGCAGTCTGGGTTCACGCCTGGTAAGTCAACAACGGACCGTATCCTAGCGCTTCGTGTCCTAGTGGAACGCCGACGTGAGTTTCGACAGGGGATGCTTGCAGCCTATGTTGATCTCAAGAAGGCGTTTGACTCAGTGCATCGTGAGTCACTCTGGGATCTTCTGCGACTTCGAGGGATTCCTGCAAGGACTATTGGTTTGATAACTGGTCTGTATTCTGGGACTGAGAGCGCTGTGAAGTGTGGTGCAGGTGTATCCGGCTTCTTTCCTGTGAATACAGGAGTGAGGCAAGGGTGCGTCCTTGCCCCATCACTTTTCAACGCTTGTATGGACTGGGTATTGGACAAGGTTGTAGATCAAAGTGATTGTGGAGCATCCGTTGGCAACACCAAGATCACTGATCTTGTTTTTGCCGATGATGCAGTAATCTTTGCTGAGTCGCTGGAGGTCCTGGTGATGGCTCTCGAGGCGCTGCACGAGGAGGCAAAGCCTTTGGGACTTGAGGTCTCCTGGCTCAAGACCAAGGTCCAGGTGTTTGGAGACTTACTAGATGAAGCAGTACAGTCTGCTCATGCGTGTGGCGAGGACATTGAGATCTTGGAAAGTTTTACATACCTTGGTAGCGCAGTCCATAATGACGGCGGGTCACGTCTAGAAGTCTTACGGCGGATTGGCATAGCCCACGGTGTTATGGACTCGCTCAGCGGGAGTATTTGGCGTTGTCGGTACCTGTGCAGGAGGACAAAGATCCGGATCTTCAAATCGCGTGTGATCCCTGTCTTACTCTATGGTTGTGAGACATGGACACTAAATAGTGACTTGAAGAGACGAATCAATGCCTTTGGTAATAAGTGTCTTCGCAGAATCATGGGGTATCGCTGAGATGATTACGTGACAAATCAGCAATTGCACCGTGAGACTGAATCGAGGCCTATTATCTGCACAGTCCGTCAGCGCCAACTTCGGCTATATGGGCATGTGGCACGCTACCCTGAAACCGATCCTTCCCATCGGGTTGTATCTGTAAGAGACAATCCGGCGTGGAGGAGGCCAAGGGGGCGCCCACAAGGCTCGTGGCTGGGGCAAGTTGATGTTTCTTGTCGAGAGCTGCTTGGTATGGGAAGGGAGCCTGCATGGGAACTCGCGCGGGGTGACCCCCGGGAGTGGCGTCGTAGTAGGGTGGGCGAGGCGACGCGCCCCCCGGCGTATGCCCCCAATGATCCCAATGATTGATTGATTCACAACACCCCCAACCCACTCACTCACCCATTACCCATCACCCCCCACCCATTCACTCACCCATTACCCATCACCCCCCACCCATTCACTCACCCATTACCCATCACCACCCACCCATTCACTCACCCATTACCCATCACCCCCCACCTATTCCCTCACCCATCACCCATCACCCCCAACCCATCACCCTGCACCATTTCACTCACCCATCACCCCACACCCATTACCCATCACCCTACATCAAGGTTTCCTCAATTCTCGCAACCCACTTTTTTTCCCAATTTTCGCTAATAGGCTGCTAAAAAAAAGGGAAAAAAAAGGGATCGGATCATCCCCAAAATGGCCTTAAAACCTTCCCCTGGTCAACCTGGTTCCAAAACTGTGCCATATAATGAGATTGCGCCACGGGGGGCAGAACCTATAGCACACACACACACACACACACACACACACACACACACACACACACACACACACACACACACACACACACACACACACACACAGATATACACACACACTTTCGCTTATATTAATATAGATATTCTTGCTTTAAGGTGCGTCCACACAAGGCATTACGTTGCGCATTACGTTGTGCATTACGTGATGCGGGAAGTGATGCAGAACGGGGGGGTGTCCACACAAGGCATTACGTTGCGCATTACGTTGCGCATTACGTGATGCGGGTGGGAGTTTACTGCTGAATCATCATAACATTGCCTGACTTGTACCAGAGAGAGCCAAACGGTATGGATACCGCTGTACAGGAAACTGTGTCCTCAGCGTGTGCATTTTCTTAATAGCCTCAGGGGTCACGATACATTTGATTCTGTTTGTCATTTCAGCGCAAATATTGTCTATAGCTATACTTTTCAGGTTCTTATTTATGTAGGTTTTGCTTTTAACTTTCCATAAACATGGATGGTGCTTTACTAAGTCTAAATACACTAAGGTTTGTGGCCTGCTCCAAGACGAAAGACTATCCTCAACCATAATTAGTGTTGTGTGGAACAGCAGGCGGCGTAGGTGTTACCTCAAAGACAGCTCAACGGCTACTGATGCGCGCATTACTTTGCAGAAATGCCCCGCGCTAGATTTGCCTCCCGCATTACTTTTCCGCATCACTCAACACGAAAATTGAGTTCCCGCATCATAATGCGCAACGTAATGCGCAACGTAATGCCTTGTGTGGACGCACCTTTAGACGCATCGAAAAAATAAGTAACCTAAATAAAGTTATGACTTGTGATGTGGATTTGTAATGCATTAACAAGGGTCGGGCAGCGATGATACAAGTAGCCTACGTATGTATAGCTATGGACGTGTGAGCGTAGCGGCTTGACGGAAAGGGGAAGGAGGAAAAAGGATCAACTCTTTTCTCAGAGTCAGATTATGTAACTGTACTTTATATTAGCAATATATTAAAGCCTAGGAAGGTATAATCATTGTTTTGTTTTATAATGATAATATTTATAAAAGAATACTAATAAATTATGAATATTGTGCATTTTGCACATTCTAGAAATCTCGCGACCCCTCAGACGACTTTTGCGACTCCCCGAGGGGTCGCGACCCCCAGTTTGAAAACCCCATGGGCTACGGGATGATGTCTGTGTTTTTGACGCCCCTCCCGGAGGAGTCGCAGAAGTGCTCCGCGACATGTCTTGATTCAACATTGATTCAACACTGTAATTCAAGGCAAGTGTGACGGACGGCGCGGCGGGAGAGGGAAGGTGAGAGTGACGCCCCTAGGGGGACCTGAGGATAAGGATTAGCAGGGGGGGGAGGTTATCCTGTAGGCGGTAAGGGAAGAGAGATAATTTAGTCTACTGTAGTTTCTCGGACACTATCTATACACTACGCTCTGCCCACTTATAGGAGGAACAAGCCGAGAGCTTCACCTTCCCCGGCGCTTAATGGTTGTCAGAATGCCGTGGAAAAAGGAAAAATTACAGCTCTTCCTTATATCAACATTAATAGTTGAGGAACAAAGGTTTTTGTTGGAGGAAGGAAAGGAGTAACAGAGAGAAAGAGGAGGTGGAGTAAGAGAAGGAGAAGGAGGAGGAGGTGGTGGAGGTTGTTCAGAATCTCCTCCGGCAGAACCCACCTCCGTTTTACTGGTGTGAGTTTAGGTAATGTCATAATTCAGCGGCCGGCGGACTGTTGCGCCCTCTCTGCCGCGACCACTGTAATCTGGCGGCAAGGATGTCGATGCGTCTCAAGAAACACTTCGGCGGGAGGCAGAATGACGGGGAGAGGCTGATGGCGGGGAGATAGCGGCCCTGCAGAGCCTCAGCACCCTCCTTTACGCCCATTCTTGCAGCTCCTCCTCCTCCTCCTCCTCCTCCTCCTCCTCCTCCTCCTCCTCCTCCTCCTCCTCCTCTCCTCCTCCTCCTCCTCCTCCTCCTCCTCCTCCTCCTCCTCCTCCTCCTCCTCCTCCTCCTCCTCCTCCTCCTCCTCCTCCTCCACCTCCTCCTCCTCCTCCTCCTCCTCCTCCTCCTCCTCCTCTTCCTCTTCCTCACGAGGGCAAACAACAACCACTTCACAAATAAGGAAATTCGTTCATCTCTCCTTTCGGATACTCTGACAAAATATTCACCTTAACTGGACTGCCGAGTGTGCTAGGGTTGTGAGGGAAGGGAAGGGAAGGGAAAGGAAAAGAAAGGAAAGGAAAGGAAGGGAAGGGAAGGGCAGGGAAAGGAAAGGAAAGGAAGGAAAGGGAAGGGAAGGGAAGGGAAGGGAAGGGAAGGGAAGGGAAGAGAAGAGAAGAGAAGAAAAGAAAAGAAAAGAAAAGAAAAGAAAAGAAAAGAAAAGAAAAGAAAAGAAAAGAAAAGAAAAGAAAAGAAAAGAAAAGAAAAGAAAAGAAAAGAAAAGAAAAGAAAAGAAAAGAAAAGAGAGGAGAAGAGAAGAGAAGAGAAGAGAAGAGAAGAGAAGAGAAGAGAAGAGAAGAGAAGAGAAGAGAAGAGAAGAGAAGAGAAGAGAAGAGAAGAGAAGAGAAGAGAAGAGAAGAGAAGAGAAGAGAAGAGAAGAGAAGAGAAGAGAAGAGAAGAGAAGAGAAGAGAAGGGAAGGGAAGGGAAGGGAAGGGAAGGGAAGGGAAGGAGAAGGGAAGGGAAGGGAAGGGAAGGGAAGGAAGGAAGAGGAAGAGAAGAGAAGAGAAGAGAAGAGAAGAGAAGAGAAGAGAAGAGAAGAGAAGAGAAGAGAAGAGAAGAGAAGAGAAGAGAAGAGAAGAGAAGAGAAGAGAAGAGAAGGAGATTCAAGGGTTATTTAGGTCTTCTATTGTTATTCAAGTATCTATTTATTCTTAATATCTAATATACTATAGGAGTAGCCGTGTGTATGTCTGTCTGTCTGTCTGTCTGTCTGTTTTGGGTAGCCAAAACTGTAAATTCAATGTTGATGAGAGTAGGCTCAAAAATGGCAAATAAATCGTAGGTGGTAAGCGGCTTGGTCCCATGTCGAATGAATAATTTTGAAGGGGGGTTTTGGGCTAAAAACTCTTAAGAGTATTAGATTACAGGAAGAAACTCGGCGGGACGTCTTGCAGCATTTCACTAACTCCGTAGACTCATAGACCTACCGTTTGTGTGTGTCTGTGTCTGTGTGTGTGTGTCTGTGTGTGTGTGTAGGTGCATGAGTGTGTGCGTGCGTGCGTGAGTGCGTGTGTGCGTGTGTGTGTGCGTGTGTGTGTGAGTGTGTGTGTGCTTGCAGGATAGGCGTGGGGCTGGGGTGAAGCAGGCGTGGGGCTGGGGTGAGGCAGGCGTGGGGCTGGGGTGATGCAGGCGTGGGGCTGGGGTGAGACATGCGTGGGGCTGGGGTGAGGCAAGCGTGGGGCTGGGGTGAGGCAGGCGTGGGGCTGGGGTGAGGCAGGCGTGGGACTGGGGTGAGGCAGGCGTGGGGCTGGGGTGAGATAGGCGTGGGGCTGGGGTGAGGCAGGCTACGGTGATGGTAGGTGGTCTACCCCGAGGCACTTTGACCAGTGACCAACGACAGCAACAACACGATTGTAGTTTGCACTGACATTGTTGTCTAATATAGTATACTACTCCTACAAACATCAATACATGGGTCCGAAGGGCCCACAAGCACTTGTCTTCATCTATTTCCCTATGTTCTACCTCCTCCTCCTCCTCCTCCTCTTCCTCCTCCTCCTCCTCCTCCTCCTCCTCCTCTTCCTTCAGGTAGCTTTGGGAGGGATGGGAGTTGACAAGAAGGGAATGTGTATTCTTAGGAATTTAATGGTGCGAGTGAGAGGGGAAGAGGTGAAATAATGGTGTGTGTGTGTGTGTGTGTGTGTGTGTGTGTGTGTGTGTGTGTGTGTGTGTGTGTGTGTGTGTGTGTGTGTGTGTGTGTGTGTGTGTGTTTGTGTGTGTGCTCGGCCAGGCGCGGAGGGATAATGAGGGTGTCAGCAGGTGAGGGGGACGGTGTGGCTCTGAAGGAGGATAATCATGAGGGAGTCTCTTGTGGACTGCGTGCGGGGTGGCTCTCACTCTTCCTCCACTCCCTCACTCCCTCACTCCCTCCCACTCTCCCTCACTCACTCCCTATTTCCCTCCTCCACTCATTCACTCCCTCACTCCCTAACTCCCTCACTTCACTCACTCACTCCCTGCTCCACTCCTTCCCTTACTCCCTCACTCCCTCCCTCCTCTCGCAAACATACATCTGAGAAAGCATACATTGAACTTTTTTGATCACTTCTAGCTTCCTTTCTTTCTCTTCTCCATTCCACCTCTTACTATATACCTTATTTGCTTCCTTCCTTGCATATTTTCTTTCCTTCCCTTCTTTCCTTCCATCCTTACTTACTTGCTTCTTTCCATTCTTCCTTCCTTCCTTCTTTACTTCTCTCCTTTCCTTCCTTATTTTCTTCCTTCCTTTCTTAGTTCCTTCACTTTCCTCCTTCCTTCTTTCCTTCTTTCATCCCTCCTATGCCTTGCTTACACCCATTACCCTCTCTACCTTACCTCTTAGGCTCTTATTGCTGTCTCCTCCTCCCACTCCTCCTCCTCCTACTCCTACTCTATTCACTTCCTACTCTAGTAAATGTCCTTCACTAACATCCCACAGCACACACACACACACACACATGTGTATGTGTAACACCGCGCGATGGTCAGGTTGATAACGTGCTGGTCTCCCATTCTGTGGGTAGGCGGTTCGAATCCTCGCGCTCCCGGGGATTTTTCACTGACAAATTCGGGCGGTTACTGTCCTCCTTGAGGAAGTGAATGGGGGTGTGTGGTGTGTGAGGTCCCAGCATTGCCTAGGTAATAATGAGCTCCAACCTCGCACTGAGAGGGTGAAAACTGGCGATCGCGAGCCAGCTCGCGTGGACAAGACCATGGGTCTTGTCCACATACACACACACACACACACACACACACACCAATGAATAATCACTCCACTCCACATCCACTATCTTCGCCCACTTACTCCACCTCCTCCACCTTACAATTTTCCTTAATCTCCAACCCACCACCACCACCACCACCGCCACTACTGCTACCAATACCTCCTCCTCCTCCTCCTCCTCCTCCTCCTTCTCCTCCTCCTCCTCCTCCTCCTCCTCCTCCTCTGAAAGATAATAATAATATCTTGGTAAATGATAATAAGAGTATGGCGTTCGTACTCAATGAATACTTTTTAATGCGGTATTTATTAAAGAAGACGAAACTCCATTACCAGAACCAGTAAACATGTATGCAGGACTCGAAAGGGATAGACTGGTAATAGGAGAGATAACAGTAGACGAAATATCAAAGTATTTGCTGAAACTTGACCCAGCAAAATCCGTGGGGGTGGACGAAATCTCGCCGCGACTACTTCGCGAATGTCACAGTCAACTTTCGCTCCCATTAAAGATTATTTTCAATAAATCGCTAAGTGAAAAAAATGTTCCTAGTATGTGGAAATTAGCTAATGTTACACCGATATTCAAGAAAGGGAGTAAGAGCCTCGCAAGTAATTATCGCCCAATTAGTCTAACGTCCGTGATTGTTAAACTATTTGAGAAAATATTGCGGGATAAAATAGTGTCTTTTCTCGATGAAAATAACTCTATACTAAACTCCCAGCATGGATTTCGAAATAAGAGATCCTGCTTAACAAACCTACTGGATTTTTTTAATGTCATTTATTCAAACTGGGACGCTAATATTCCCTCGGATGTAATATACCTTGATTTTCAGAAAGCCTTCGATACAGTTCCACATAAGCGACTGTTGACCAAGCTAAGGGCACATGGCATAGGAGAGCAATTATGTTCATGGATTGGCGATTGGCTTTCAAATCGTAAACAACGGGTAGTAATAAATGGTGAGGCATCTGATTGGTTAGATGTCACTAGTGGGGTGCCTCAGGGCTCGGTCTTGGGTCCTACTCTTTTTCTGATATATATCAACGATCTGGACTGCGGACTTGTATCTAAAATATCAAAATTTGCAGATGACACCAAATTAGGCGGTAAAGCATATACTAGAGAAAACTGCGAACTCATACAAAGTGATCTCGACAAACTATCAGATTGGAGTGATAAATGGCTATTAAAATTCAATTCCGATAAATGTAAAGTAATGCATATAGGCAACGATAACCTCAAATATAACTATCAAATGCAAAATAAATCGTTAACTGAAGTACAGCAGGAAAAGGATCTAGGTGTCATCATCAGTAATGATCTGAAAACCAGTTCGCATTGCCTAGCTGCCAGTAAAAAGGCAAATATGATGTTGGGCTTTATTAAACGTAACTTTGAACATAAAACTCCGAAAGTAATGACACAATTATACACGTCCTTGGTTAGGCCGCACTTGGAATATGCCGTTCAATTCTGGTCGCCCTGTTTCGTAAAAGATCAAGCCAAATTGGAATCAGTGCAAAGAAGAGCAACCAAACAAATTCCATCTCTGCGAAATTCATCTTATGAAGAGAGACTGCGGAAACTTAATATGTTTTCCTTAAAGGATCGTAGAATCCGTGGGGACTTGATAGAAACCTTTAAGATCCTAAAAGGTTTTGATGTCATTAATCAAGAGAACCTATTCGAGCTTTCAACTCTAGTGACAACAAGAAATAATGGTTTAAAACTAAACGGTCAACGTTGCATCGCCGATCTCCGTAAAAATTATTTCAATGTTAGAGTCGTTGATCGATGGAACAAGTTACCAGCAAATGTTGTCGGAGCCAACACAATAACTACATTCAAAAACAGACTTGACGCGCACTGTAAAGTAAATGGGTATTGATAGTGCGAATTCGTATCTAGTCCCCCGTATCGATTAGTTGTAGTGGTAGTGGTAGTTGTAGTTAGTATTTTTCATATCCTATCATTCTGCACTATGAAACTTCCATGTTCCTATCCTCTTTAGGGACATGGTATCATTTTCCAACTGTTTTCTTACAAGTAGTTGATAGTTAGTAGTATGCAGTTCAGCAGATACCCTCGCTATGGACCAATAGGTCTCCTGGTGTCTGTTACTCCTATGTAATCCTATGTAATCCTCCTACACGTAGTACTGATGGTAAGATAATAAGGGCGCTGGACTGATCATTCTTAACTCATTATTAACGCAGATATTTTGGAAACTTGCTAATGGTGCTTTTATGTCCCCCCCCACCACCACCACCACCACTACCACCTCCACTACCCCCCACAACCACCTCCACCACCACCACCACCACCGCCGCCGACACCACCACCACCGCCGACACCACCACCATAACCGCCGCCACCACCACTACCACCACCACCACCACCACCATTATCATCACCACCACCACCACCATCACCACTATCATCACCACCACCACCACCACCACCACCACCACTACCACCACCACCACTATCATCACCACCACCACTATCATCACCACCACCACCACTATCATCACCACCACCACCACTCCCCCTCCACCACCACTATCATCATCACCACCACCACCTCCACCACCACCCCTCCAGCCCCACCCCCTCCACCACCACCCACACCAACAACAACAATAACAACAACAAAACTCGCCCTCACTTCAATACCGAGGACTCGCCAGGTAAACTTAATTAACCAGACAACGTATACCTCTACTTCACCTTTCTTCTCTCCCTCCCTCCTTCCCTCCTTCCCTCCCTTCTTCTCTCCCTCTCTCCCTCCCTCCTTCCCTCCTTCCCTCCCTTCTTCTCTCCCTCTCTCCCTCCCTCCCTATCTCCGTTCCTCCTCCTTCTAATGGAGTCTTGATGGACTCCTGATGATGTGCACTTATTTATTAGATCACACACACATACACACACACACACACACACACACACACACACACACACACACACACACACACACACACACACACACACACACACACACACACACACACACACACACACACACACACAGTCACACGTACACATATACACAAACCTCTTTTTTATCTTACCTTTATCGGACGGGAGATAACATCCACCTGAAGAATATGAGAGAAAAAAGTTAGGTTAATTATACCCACACACACACACACACACACACACACACACACACACACACACACACACACACACACACACACACACACACACACACACACACACACACACACACACACACACACACACACACACACACACACACACACACAGGGCCTTAGTATACTGAATTCTTAGAAGCAATAGAGGTTCATATAATGACGGGTTTGTAGTCCTGGTGAAAATTCCTAAATGACAGCAACAATAATGATGACAATTATGATGATAACAATGACGATACTAATAATAATGATGATACTTGTTATGATAGTGTATGAATCATCATCATTATTACTTTCATTACAGGGATAATAGATAAATAGAGAGAGATAGATAAATAGAGAGAAAACAAGCATTATAGAAAGAGGAAAAGAAAAATAACTACTTTTTAAGGAGGAGAAAGAGAAAGAGAAACAGAGAGAATGCAAGCATTAGAGAAAGAGAGGAAAAAAATAGTTGGGTAAGATCGCTAATGAGTAACCTTATTTTTTTCTTCTATTTTTAGTTTTATGAGAAGAGAAAGCGAAGGAGAAAGAAGATAGAACAGAAAGAACAATCATTAGAGAAGCAGGAAAAATACAGTTGAGAAATATCACTAATGAGTAACCTTATTATTTGGTTTTCACAGTTTTTGTATACCCAGTGATTGATATTGATTGATAAAATGACACTATTTTCTTAGAGAAAGCGAAAGAGAAATAGAGAAACAGAGACAACAATTAGAGAAAGAGAGGAAAAAAATATTTTTTGGGAAGACGCGCTAATGAGTCACTTTAATTTTTTTTTTTTTTACATCACAAAGAACTGGCCCAAAAAAATAAATTGAGGTAACATAAAGCTCGCTTAGCTGCCAGTCCTTATAAAGAAGACAGTAAGAGAATATAAAAAAGGGGGGTGGGCCAATTAAGTTCGAGAGGTGTCTTGTCACTCCTCTCTTGAAGAAATGTAAGTCGTAGGTAGGTGGCAAAATAGCAACAAACATTATTATTATATTATTTAGTTTTTGTTCACCCAGTGATATGATTATTGATATAATTACACTACTTTATTATGGATAGAAAGCGAAAGAGACAGAAAGATAAAGAGAGAGAACAAAAAATATTGTTGGGAAAGATCGCTAAATTAACTTTTTTTTTTTTTACTTAGTTTTTGTTTACATAATGTTTCATATTGATATAATGACACTATTTTTTTAGGGAGTAGAAAACGAAAGAGATAGAGAAAAAGAGAAAGCAAGTATTAGAGAAAGAGAGGAAAACATATAGTTTGGTAAAGATTGGTGATGAGTAATTTGTTTTTGTAGTTTTCATGTTTGATATTGATATAATTACACTACATTTTTGGGGATGAGAAAGCGAAAGAAAAGAGAGATAGAGAAATAGAGACACCAATAGACATTATAGTTGGGTAAAATCGCTAAATGAACGCTATTTTTTTTCTTAGTTTTTGTATACCTAATGTTTGATATTGATATAATTACACTACTTTATCTATTGTCCCTGAGTAAAGAAGGGCAATGGGTGGATCACCAAGACAGCCCCGTCACCCCTGCGCCCACAGCCCCGTCACCCCCGCGCCCCACAGCCCCGTCATCCCCGCGCCGCACAGCCCCGTCACACCCGCGCCCCACAGCCCCGTCACTCCCGCGCCCCACAGCCCCGTCACCCCCGCGCCTCACAGCCCCGTCACCCCCGCGCCCCACAGCTCCGTCACCCCCGCGCCTCACAGCCCCGTCACCCCCGTGCCCCTCAGCCCCGTCACCCCCGCGCCTCACAGCCCCGTCACCCCCGCGCCTCACAGCCCCATCACCCCCGCGCCTCACAGCCCCGTCACCCCCGCGCCTCACAGCCCCGTCACCCCCGCACCTCACAACCCCGTCACCCGCGCGCCTCACAGCCCCGTCACCCCCGCGCCTCACAGCCCCGTCACCCCCGCGCCTCACAGCCCCGTCACCCCCTCGCCTCACAGCCCCGTCACGCCCGCGCCTCACAGCCCCGTCACACCCGCGCCTCACAGCCCCGTCACCCCCGCACCTCACAGCCCCGTCATCCCCGCGCCGCACAGCCCCGTCACCCCCGCGCCCCACAGCCCCGTCACCCCCGCGCCCCCACAGCCCCGTCACCCCCGCGCCTCACAGCCCCGTCACCCCCGCGCCCCACAGCTCCGTCACCCCCGCGCAGCACAGCCCCGTCACCCCCGTGCCCCACAGCCCCGTCACCCCCGCGCCTCACAGCCCCATCACTCCCGCGCCTCACAGCCCCGTCACCCCCGCGCCTCACAGCCCCATCACCCCCGCGCCTCACAGCCCCGTCACCCCCGCGCCTCACAGCCCCGTCACCCCCGCACCTCACAGCCCCGTCACCCCCGCCCTCACAGCCCCGTCACCCCCGCGCCTCACAGCCCCGTCACCCCCGCGCCTCACAGCCCCGTCACCCCCGCCTCACAGCCCCGTCACCACCGCGCCTCACAGCCCCGTCACCCCCGCGCCCACAGCCCGTCACCCCGCCCCACAGCCCCTCACCCCGCGCCTCACAGCCCCGTCACCCCCGCGCCCCACAGCCTCGTCACCCCGCGCCCACAGCCCCGTCACCCCCGCGCCCCACAGCCCGTCACCCCCGCGCCCACAGCCCCGTCACCCCCGCGCCCACAGCCCCGTCACCCCCGCACCTCACAGCCCCATCACCCCGCGCCTCACAGCCCCGTCACCCACGCGCCCACAAGCCCATCAGCCCCCGCGCCTCACAGCCCCGTCACCCCCGCGCCTCACAGCCCCGTCACCCCCGCCCTCACATCCCGTCACCCCCCCCTCACAGCCCCTCACCCCCGCCCCTCACAGCCCCTCACCCCCGCCCCACAGCCCCGTCCCCCCCCCCACAGCCCCGTCTCCCCGCCCCTCACAGCCCCTCACCCCAGCACCACAGCCCTGTATCCAGCAGCCCAAAGCCTCGTCACTTCGTCGCCCACAGGACGTCCCCCGATCCCACAGTCTCGTCATCCCCGCTGCCTCACAGCCACCGTCACCCCCGCGCCTCTGCCCCATCACCCCCGCGCCTCACAGCCCCTCACCCCCCCCTCACAGCCCCGTCACCCCGCCCCACACCCCGTCCTCCCCGCGCCTCACAGCCCGTCACCCCGCCCTCACAGCCATCACCCCCGCCTCACAGCCCCGTCACCCCGCTTACCCCCTGCCTAAATCGTCACCCGCCTCACAGCCCCGTCACCCCGCCCTCAAGCCCGTCCCTCGCGCCCACAAGCC
>JACEEZ010008665.1:27500-49109 GCA_016584305.1 Chionoecetes opilio
TTAGGATCTTAAAGGTTTCTATCAAGTCCCCACGGATTCTACGATCCTTTAAGGAAAACATATTAAGTTTCCGCAGTCTCTCTTCATAAGATGAATTTCGCAGAGATGGAATTTGTTTGGTTGCTCTTCTTTGCACTGATTCCAATTTGGCTTGATCTTTTACGAAACAGGGCGACCAGAATTGAACGGCATATTCCAAGTGCGGCCTAACCAAGGACGTGTATAATTGTGTCATTACTTACGGAGTTTTATGTTCAAAGTTACGTTTAATAAAGCCCAACATCATATTTGCCTTTTTACTGGCAGCTAGGCAATGCGGACTGGTTTTCAGATCATTACTGATGATGACACCTAGATCCTTTTCCTGCTGTACTTCAGTTAACGATTTATTTTGCATTTGATAGTTATATTTGAGGTTATCGTTGCCTATATGCATTACTTTACATTTATGGGAATTGAATTTTAATAGCCATTTATCACTCCATTCTGATAGTTTGTCGAGATCACTTTGTATGAGTTCGCAGTTTTCTCTAGTATATGCTTTACCGCCTAATTTGGTGTCATCTGCAAATTTTGATATTTTAGATACAAGTCCGCAGTCCAGATCGTTGATATATATCAGAAAAAGAGTAGGACCCAAGACCGAGCCCTGAGGCACCCCACTAGTGACATCTAACCAATCAGATGCCTCACCATTTATTACTACCCGTTGTTTACGATTTGAAAGCCAATCGCCAATCCATGAACATAATTGCTCTCCTATGCCATGTGCAGGAGGAGAGAGGAGGAGGAGGAGGAAAAAATGGTGGGGGTGTAGGAGGAAGAGAAGGAGGAAAAAAATGTATATATATTCCCAGTTGATTAAGAATGTAACTTTTGAAATAATGCCGTGGCTATAATTGCCTGTAATTGTTGGCTTGTGAATTACAGCTGCTCGTTATGTGGTCCAGGCCAATTGCTGTTATAGGCTCCCTCAATCCCTCCCCTACCTCTATGCCTCACCCGTCCCTACTTACCTTACCTAACCTTTCTCTACCTTGCTCCTTGTTACCTTCCTCTATTCCTTCCCTCTTTCTTCATCTTCGGTCTCTTTACTCCTCTTCCTCCTCTTATCTTCCTTCCATGTCTGCAAACAACTCCTTCCTCTCTCATCATGTCTCCTTCCTCCTCCTCCTGCTCCTCCTCCTCCTCCTCCTCCTCCTTCTCGCCCTCTCCCCTTACCAAGGATAAGACAAGCGAAGGCCTTTGTCCCCCCTCCCCCAACACCTCGCCTTGTGCGGTTACACGACCTTTCGAGCGAATGACTTTTCGAGCGAAAGACGATTCGAGCGAATCGGCCGCTTTTTTAAACTTGGACTAGGGAGAGTCTAACGTGGAGCTTCCATGTTAGACTCTAGTGGTACCAATGCCACGAACGCGTTCTTTAGACACCATCTTGGAGAGCTAACATAGTCTTATGTTGATCCACGACTGCGCTTGGGTTGGCAGCCCTGAACCAGGGAGATCATATATTGGGGGACGGAGGGCGGAAGTCATTTGTCTCCGCGCCCTGCTACCGAGAACAACAAAACACACCATACCATATATGAACCTATATTCTTCATTTATTCACTTTTTTACCCACATTTTCCTTGATCTTCATAGCTCTTCCCATTATTGGGAGTCAAGATTGTCATGGTCATGTTAGTTATTATTTAGTTGCACAACTAATGAGGCCTTAATCACTAGTTGTTAGTTGAAATTCATATCAGGGCAAACCTATATATTATATATATATATCGGTCGACTTCTTGAATCAAAACGTATAGTTCATCATACACGTTTGGCCGCTATAATGATGCGGTGGTGGTGGTGGTGGTATCAAATGTCTGACGTACGTAATAGTAATGACGTAAAAGTGACGTAATAGTACACACGCACGTATACACACAAGCAAGGATATTATAAAGTTATACTATCCTTGCACACAAGTGTCACGTGTGTCACAGTGAGGTGTTAGCCCCCCCGTGTGTCTTGTCTGACCTAAAGAGCGAACGCGCAGTTCTTGTCCACTATAACAGAGTACCGCCAGGGCCACGGATACGGCATACGTACGGCGCTGGCCAGCAGTGGTCTATAGATACTAATTTCGGGCACGCAAGACTCGAACCTATGATCAGCGCATCAAGGTATACCCTGGGTACGTCTCTGTAGTAATCAGTGGGAGAATATTACGCTGAAAGGCTAATGTGGCAGCTATGTATTATCGTAACATTCTGGCGATAGTGAGCTAAAATCGGCCCTATTTCGGAAATCAGCCGATCTTAGCTCAACACCGGCAAACATAGTTTTTAGGTTTAGGTTAAGTTATGTTTAGGTCTGGTTTAGGTTAGGTAAGGTTTATGATAGGTTTGTGTTAAGTTTTGTAGAGTTATTTAAGTTAAATAAGCGTCCGCGGTACGATTTCCGAAAGAGGCCGGTGACGGCTCGGTACGGGCATCTCCCTCAGCCCACCCTCGTAAGGTTATTGTAGCCATAATACACTCGTAAGTTGTCCCTTACGAGGGATTTTCGAGCATCCCTGCCGAGGTGGATAGATGTGTGGAAATGGGAGACTTCTGCCGTGGCCTCCCCGTAGAGGGATGTAAGGAACCGCTGTTAGCGTAGACTAGACTATTATGACCAAAAAGAGAATAAATGTCTCCTCTGTTTCCATTAATTAAATGCAAGTGCTGCTGTATAGTCGTATAAGTGAGTGACTATTATATTGCAGATAGTCTGGACTCGGCGGGCGAGGAGAGATAAACAAACCCAGATTTCGTAGGGCGCCAAACGCGGTCTTTAAAAAAATATTTCAGATGCTTCATAATCTGCAGTAGACGCATGTATATACACTCATATTTTGCCCAACAGAGCATTGACAATACCGCTACTTTGTCTTAGCATGGGCATTGGCATAGTATCGTAAATATCATTAGACTCAAGTGTTGGACAGGGTCCTGGGTGTCTAACATTTCCAATACTATTCTCGTTAGTTTTAGACCAACTTAAGACTAATCCCCCCCGGAAAATGTTTAGAAAACGGAAATGCCTGTCTAAAGCCACGGTTAGTCTTAGGTTAGCCGAAGTCCACGTTTAAAGAATCGGCCGAATGACTTTTCGAGCGGAGGACCATTCGAGTGAATGGCTATTCGAGCGTAGGATAGATATGCTACTATACACGCATGGTATTAAACAATAAGGACTAAGAAATTGCTTGTTATTGTATTTTAAGAAATTTTCTGTCAGATGTCTGGTTTAGAAATTGATTTTTAGTTGAAATCCGATCCCACCACAGCACCGCCGACTGCTGTGACGCGGCAGTCGGCGGCCACTACAGTAAAGTTTTGTTTTATCGCTTCTGCTTTATCTCGATTACTACCATATGGACTAAACTTTTGTCATATGCGTCTTCTACTAACCTTCAAAGCTCTTAGCAAGCTGTTGCTTTGGTCAAAATCACGGACAAAATTATCTAATAAGAATAAATAAGGTGCTGCTCCGCCGTCGCCATCAGCACAGTCTAGACCGCGGGACGGGCGCCTCTCCCAGTCCCATCCCTCCCTCACGGACAGCAACGAGAGTAGGTTGGGTTTAGTTTGGCTTTATTTTAAACTAAACCTAACCTTAGCCTAACCTGGCCTGACTGCTGTCCGTGAGGGAGGGCTAACGGGCCTAACTTGGCCCGCGGTCTCTGACTGCGCTGGTGGCGACGGCGGAGTTGCACCTATTTATTCTAATTAGATCATTTTTGTCCGTGATTTTGACCAAAGTAACAGCTTGCCAAGAAGTTTGAAGGTTAGTAGAAGACGTGTGTGACAAAAGATTAGGCCTTCATCTATCTAATAAACTATAGGAGTAGCCGTGTGTCTGTCTGTCTGTTTTGGGTAGCCGAAACTGTACATTCAATTTTGATGAGATTTGCAAAACAAAAAATTGCAAATAAATCGTTGACCCCAGGTTAATATAATTAATCATCCCTAGGGATGTCAGTAGGATGTGACCGTGAGAGATCACGGCTGAGGTCCTAATCAGGTCAAAGTCCGGTCGTGATAATCCTCCTTGACGATAATTGTTGTGATAATCCTCCTTGAGGATTATCATGAACGGGTGCAAATGTGTCATGTGCTTTTGAAGACAATCAACACAAAAATCCGCAACTTGAAGTAAAAACAGCCCAAAAACCGCCAACCCGCGACCATCGAGTAGGGAAATTTGAAACCGTATATACTTGCAGCTACAAAGCATAAAACAACGCTGAAACAGGGTAGATTATACAGTCATGATATAAACTACTGTGTATCATCTTCAGTGACACATACACATCAGTAGTGAGGCTATCATTCGTAATATTTGGTGGCTGGCGACATTATTGCAGCTGGCGACTAGAGTGTTATATGCGGTAAAGGGTACCAGTGAGGTCACGTCAGGTAATGCACACACACACACACGCACAGGGTACCTGACCTGATCTCACTCCCCTCTGCCTGGATTGTACTGCCTATAGTATTTATAGAAACAGGACGTACGCCTATCTGTTACGCCTTTGTGTGTGTTTGTGTGAACGTTGATGAAAGTAAAAAGTGAGTGCATTATAACGCCTATTATAACTTATAAATCTACCGATATTTCAACCAGAAACGGTTAAGTTAGGTTAAATGAGACTAGGTTAGGTTAGGTTAGAGGTGGGGTTCGGCTTAGTAACAGATGATATCAAGAAAAAAAAGAAAATTATCAATACTACGGTAGTGAGAAGTGGAGCAAGGTTTGCGGGACGGGGATCCCCCCACACCTGTAAACAAAAATATATTTCCGACAAAAACAAGTGCCAGATTCATTCCATACACATCAAAACTATTCAGGAAAACTAGGTTTTGGCCTCGAAATCGTTGAAAGCCCACTACCGAAATTTTAGCGAAAATGTATGCGCTCGAATCGTCCTCCGCTCGAAAAAGTATTCGCTCGAATCGTCCTCCGCTCGAAAAAGTATTCGCTCGAATCGTCCTTCGCTCGAAAAAGTATTCGCTCGAATCGTCCCCCGCTCGAAAAGGTATTCGCTCGAATCGTCCTTGTGCTCACGGGTCACACGGTCACATGAGTGTCCCTTTCCATAGGGCGTCGGGTGTTGCGTTACAGTGTTGCGTGTGTGTTGTGTCTTTGTCGCCTGTATTTCACGTATTGTTATTGTTTTGTTTGTGTTGTTGTGTGTTTTGTATATGTTTTGTGAATTCAAGGAAGAGAAAATGGTAGCAATATTGAATGTTATTTTTTAATTTAAAATATGTTTCAATAAATTGATGTTTTTTATTGTGTGCTTGTATACATGGCTTGTGTTTGATGTTGTTTTAGTGTGTTTGGGAGGAAAGTGGTGTCAAATGTGAGGTTAAGTGGTAGACGAAGATAGGTTTAACAAAAGGGATCATTATTAGTTTGTGGAAAGGAAAAGAAAAGATGGAATTGTATTTATATGTAGAGGAGAGATGAGACGCAAGAAAGAAAGGAGGGGGAGGAAGAGGAGACGGGAAGGAGGAATACCAAGGAAAACAAAGGAAGAACAGAGAGCAACAGCCCTACTAGTACAAACGAGGCTGCTTGTGTGACTACTTTCTACCACTATAGTTTTTACGCGTTAGAGATAAAATAATAGCAAAATTGAAGGCTGATAGAAAGAGCAGAAGGAGGAAAAAGAGGAGGAGGAGGAGGAGGCTCCGGTGGCGAGTGTGTCCTGAAATATGACCACTTATTAGCTTCTTTTCTGGGGTGTTAAGAAACCAGGGGAGGGAGGGGAGGGAAGGGAAGGGACGGAGGGAGGGAGAGAGAGTGGTGAAGGGAGGGAGATTTTAACATTGACTTCCGTGATGCCCCAAGGCTACGGGATACACACACACACACACACACACACACACACACACACACACACACACACACACACACACACACACACACACACACACACACACACACACACACACACACACACACACACACACACACACACACACACACACACACACACACACA
The DNA here is from genome assembly GCA_016584305.1 of Chionoecetes opilio. Lineage (NCBI taxonomy): Eukaryota > Metazoa > Arthropoda > Malacostraca > Decapoda > Majidae > Chionoecetes > Chionoecetes opilio. The sequence goes on from JACEEZ010008665.1 coordinate 33,540, forward strand.
CACACACACACACACACACACACACACACACACACACACACACACACACACAGTTACCCATACCACTATCACAACCCCTCCCCCACCACCACCTCCATTATCATCATCAGCATTATCATCATCAATAGTAAACCTCCTAGAATGAATAAAAAAAAAAAACCTTGCCCCCATTCCCCCTCCCCTCCCCCTAGAACTCTACGAAAAAGCCTCCACCGAACCCCCGCCATCCCCTCGCCGCCGCTGGCCCGGGTGGCAGTGAATCACGTGTGGCAATTAGACTGTCGCACCTGGCCAAGGGTAACGCCACCACAGGGGCCGCCCAGGTGCTGCTTATTACTCTTCTGGTGACTTCTTTTTTCTCTTCTTTTTTTTACATCACAAAGGACTGGCCAAGGCCACAACAACAAGAAGTAGCACAAAGCCTGCTTAGTTGCCAGTCCCTATAAAGAAGACAGTATGATAATGATAAAAGGCGGGTGGGCCATTTTAGTTCGGGAGGTGTCTTGTCACTCTTCTCTTGAAAAGATTTAAGTCGTAGGCAGGTGGAAAAATAGAAAAAGGCAGAGAGTTCCAAAGTTTACCAGTGAAAGGGATGAAAGGGTAAAGATACTGATTAACTCTTGCATTAGGAAGATGGACAGAATAGGGATGAGAATGAGTAGAAAGTATTGTGCAGCAAGGCCGCGGGAGGGGGGAGGCATGCAGTTAGCAAGTTCAGAAGAGCAGTGAGCATGAAAATAACGGTAGAAGATAGCAAGAGAAGCAACATTGCGGCGGTAAAATAGAAAAAGGCAGAGAGTTCCAAACTTTACCAGTGAAAGGGATGAAAGAGTAAAGATACTGATTAACTCTTGCATTAGGAAGATGGACAGAATAGGGATGAGAATGAGTAGAAAGTATTGTGCAGCAAGGCCGCGGGAGGGGGGAGGCATGCAGTTAGCAAGTTCAGAAGAGCAGTGAGCATGAAAATAACGGTAGAAGATAGAAAGAGAAGCAACATTGCGGCGGTGATTTAACGATTGAAGACAGTCACTCTAAGGAGGGGAGTTGATGAGACGAAAAGCTGTATGTAGCCCCCCCCCCCCCCAAACATGTGAGACATACTCCATACATGGGCGGGTAAGGCCCCTGTAGAGAGCATGCAGCTGGGAGGGAGAAAAAAAGGACGCAGACACCACAGGACACCTAACTTCTTAGAAGCTGTTTTAGCAAGAGATGAGATGTGAGATTTCCAGTTCAGATTTTTAGTAAAGGATAGTCCAAGAATATTCATTGTAGGAGAAGGAGATAGTTGAGTGTCATTAAAGAGGAGGGGATAGTTATCTAGTAGGTTTTGTCGAGTGGATAGGTAAAGAAATTGGGTTTTTGAGGCATTGAGCAAAACAAGGTTTGCTTTGCCCCAGTCAGAAATTATAGAAAGATCAGAAGTTAGGTGCTCAGTGGCATCTCTCCGTGAATCACTTAGTTCCTGTTGAGTTGGACGTCAAATAAACGACGTTGAAAAATGCAGGGTAGAATCATCAGCGTAGGAGTGGATAGGGCTTTGAGTTAAACTTAGAAGATCATTAATGAATAATAGAAAGAGAGTGGGTGATAGGACAGAACCCTGGGGAACACCACTATTGATAGATTTAGGCATAGACCACTGTATACCTGGACTGCGCACGGAATAGCGGCCCGTCGCACAAGGGGCTGAAGTCGGAGGGCCGCTCGGATTCATATATATATATACGGATCATATAGACTGGTTTATCAGTATATATGATATACTGTAATCTTCGTAAATGTTTGTTCTATAATATTATCAAATAAAAAACAGAAAAACACGCTAAAGAAATGCCACTACGCGACTATGAAGAAATATGCATGAACTTAATATTCACTTAACTCTTCGCCATTTAAAACTTTGCGAGTCAACTTTTATCATGAAGGGTATCAATAGAAGCGCAATTGTATTAGCTTTCCATTGCTATATTTCGTTATCTGATAAATGAATTAAAACCATGCATAAATTAGCGTTAACTAAATAAATAAAATCATCAATCGGGTAATTTTCCAGATTGATGAGATTATTTATTTACTTCTATATTTCGTTTTCTGATAAATGAATTAGTACCATGTATAAATTAGCGTTGACTAAATAAATAACCTCATCAATCGGGAAAATTACCCGATTGAGGATTTTATTTATTTAGTTAACGCTAATTTATGCAGGGTTCTAATTCATTTACCAGATAACGAAATATAGCAATGGAAAGCTAATAAAATTGCGCTTCTATTGATACCCTTCATGATAAAAGTTGACTCGCAAAGTTTAAAATAGCGAAGAGTTAAGTGAATATTAAGTTCATGCATATTTCTTCATAGTCGCGTAATGGCATTTCTTTAGCGTGTTACTGTTTTTTATTTGAGAATATTATAGAAAAAACATTTACGAAGATTACAGTATATCATATATACTGATAAACCAGTCTATATGATAGTCCATAGACCACTAGATCTCTTTGTCGGGCGCCCCGCAGGCCCCTATGCAGCCCCGCAATTCAAAGCATTGTCGCATGAACAGTCCAGGTATACAGTGGTCTATGATTTAGGAGAAGAACAATTTCTTCTACAGTAGCTGCAATAGAATGGTTTGAAAGTAAACTTAAGATGAAGGTACAGAGAGAAGGATAGAAACCAAATGATAGTAGTTTGGAAATTAAAGATTTGTGCCAGAATACCAATAGCTTTTGATATGTCAAGGGCAACAGCAAAAGTTTCACCGAAACCCCTAAAGGAGATGACCAAGATTCAGTTAGGAAAGCTAGAAGATCGCCAGTAGATCGCCCTTTACGGTTACCGTACTGACGATTAGATAGAAGATTGTGAGCAGATATGCTTAAGAATCTTTTTATTAAGTATAGCTTCAAAAGTTTTAGAAAGGCAGGAAATTTAAAAGCTTTTGGCGGTAGTTTTAAAAAACAAATTTCTTACCCCCCACCCCATGTTTCCCCCCTCCTCCTCCCCTTTTTCCTCCCCCCTTTCCCCCTTTTTTTCCTTCCTTTTCCTCCTTCCCCCCTCCCCCTCCCCCTCCTCCCTCCCCTCCCCCTTTCCTTTCCCCCTCCTCCTCCTTCCCCTCCTTTCTCCTCCCCCTTTCCTCCTTCCCCTCCTCCTAAATGGGGGACTAAATTCCCCCAAAGGACAACTGGGGGGTTTCTTTTGGTAGGGTCACAGGGGACAAAAGGAAGCGCTTTGTTTTCCCAGGAGAAAGACTCAAACCGACATCACTCCCACCTGGATGACGTCCACAAGGAACACTTGAAAACACTCTCTATTCATCCATGCGGGGAAACCCAACAAACTTTTGTTACGTACCGGATCGAAAAATTTTGGAAAAATTTTACGGGAAATTGACCCGGGAAAATTAAAGATTTAAAACTAATAATTCTTATTTTCGGGAAAATTCTCCCCCAAAGACAAAGGAGTGGGGCCAAACGTTTTTACGATAAGGCGTTCAGCGCAAATAACCAAATGGGGTTCCTTTTCCCTTTTTTAAAACGGGGAAGGGGAAAATTTTCCAAACTTTTGGGTTTTATTTTCCAGGACCCCCACCTGGGTGGCCCAAAAACCGTTTGGGGAAAAAGGACTTTTTTTCACCCCGGGGGAACCCGGGGGTATTAATTCGGTTTAAATCCCAAAATTTCTTTTAAGGGTTTTTACAAGGAACAGGGACGGGGGTTCCCCAGCATTCCCTTTAAAACCCCTTTTCTTACCCCACAGCAACGCGGGGTCCCGCCCTTTTTTCTGCAATACAAATTTAAAAATAACTTAATCAAGCGCCCTGAAAACGTGGACACTGGGACGCCCCCCGGGAAAACCCCTTTCACGAAAGGTTTTCCCAAAAACTACCGGGGAAAATTTAAAATTACTTTACCCCAAAGGGCCAGAAGCTTTTTTTTAAAGCTTTAACGAATTTTTTAGCATCGTTGTTGCCGAAAACGCCAGATATCGCAGTATCATTTTGGGGGAGGAGGGGGTTAAACAAAAAAAAAACATTTTTTGCTGAAAACCCATTCCAGGCTATAAGACATTCCTAAATTTGTCCCCGGGCATAAAGAAGGTGGGGGGTGTTTATCCCTTTTCATTAAAGGAAAAATTTTCAAGCAATCCCAAATCGATAAAGAAACAAAGATCATTTGACCTCTAAAACCCCAAAGATTAAGCTAAAAGGGAAATTTCTAGCTATTGGGACAATATAAACGTCCCCCCCCAAATTTTAAAAGCGGAAATAGTTGCCTCCGTAATTTACGAGGGTAAAAAAATTTAGTTGTGAACAATAATTTAAAGATACAAAATTTTTTTTTGTTTAGGGTTTTTAACCTACCTCGTATAAAATGGAATAATAAGCTGCTGATTTGAGAAGGTATGCAAATTTCTTGGTTTTGGTGAACGAAGTTTTATTTTTAAACAGGTGGTCCCCGAGCCTACAAGGGGTAAAAGTATCCTAGATTTTGTTTTTTTACTACCCACATTGATCTGATTGATTACCCGCCCAAAATAGGTGAAAAAATTTGGCAAACCCGGGATCACAGGCTAAATTTGATGCGGCCAAAAAATTGCAATTTAGACATTTACAGAAAAAACGGGTTTCTAGTCCCAAAAAAAATAAAAAAGGGAGAAAGTCAAAGAAGAAAAGGGAGGTTCTAAAGAAATTGAAAGGGGTTGACCCACTAAAAGGTAATAAACCCCCGAAAAAAATGGTAATTTTTTTCACAAAAAAATCCCGTGGGGGGAAAAAAGGGTTTCCCTGGTAAAAACGTTTGAATAAATAAAAAACCCAGTTGGATGAAAAATTAGATCCCAACCAAAAATTGGCAAAGGCCGGGCGTAAAAGTTTACAAAAGATCAAAAGCCGACTGCGTTTTAGAGAAAACTGCGTAAAAAGTTTGCTGCAAAAGGCTAATTAATCTTAAAAGCCGTGAGTATTAAGAAAAAATTTTTCAAAAGGGAAACCAAATCAAAACCCCCAAAAGGGTTTTTTTCAAAACCCTTCGGGGAAATAAGAAAAAAGTCAAAAACAAAGTTTTTTAAAGGGCCCCGGAAAGATATATAATTTTGGTAATGATAAAAAGAGTTGGCGTTCGTACTCAAAGAATACTTTTTAAAGCCGGTTATTTATTAATGAAGACGAAACTCCATTACCAGAACCCAAAATAAAAAAAGTATGCCCGGGGTTCGAAAGGGATTTAAACTGGTAATAGGGAGATTTAAAAAGAGACGAAATATTAAAATATTTGCTGAAACTTGACCCAGCAAAATCCGTTGGGGGGGGACGAAAACTTCCCCCGGGGGGATACTTCGGAAAGTCACATTAACCCTTTTCCCCCCCATTTTAAAGGGTTTAAAATTTTTTAATTTAAAAACCCCTAGAGGCCAAAAATGTTCCTAATATTTGGGGAAAATTTGCTAAAGTTTTCCCGATATTCAAGGAAAAGGGGTAAGGCCTCCCCAATAATTATCGCCCAATTAGTCTAACTTCCCCCTGATTGTTAAAAAAATTTGAGAAAAAATTGCGGGATTTAAAAAAATGTTTTTTTCCGATGGGAAAAAAATCAAAATTAAAATCCCCGTATGGTTTTTTTGAAATAAGGAGACCCTTTTCCCAAAAACCTCTGGATTTTTTTTAATGTAAATTTTTTCAAAATTTGGGAAAGCTTAAAAATTTCCCCCCGGGGGGTAATTTTAGCCTTATTTTCAGAAAAACCTTCGATATAGTTCCCCATAAACGACTGTTTACCAAGCTAAAGGGGACTGGCTTAGAAGAGCAAAATTAAAGTTTATGATTGGGGGATTGGCTTTTCAAATGGGAAACCCAAAAGGTAAATAATAAATGGCGAGGCATCTGATTGGTTAGACGATAATAGTGGGGTTTCCCCAGGGCTCGGTCTTTTGGGGGGCCTACTTTTTTTCGAATATTTCAACGATCTGGACTGCGGGGCTTTTTTTAAAAAAATCAAAAATTTGCAGATGACACCAAATTAGGCGGAAAAACATTTACTGAGAAAAAATGCGAACTCTACAAAGTTTTCTCGAAAAAACTATCAGAATGGAGTGATAAAAAGGCTATTAAAATTCAAATTTCCCATAAATGGGAAAAAAATGCTTAGGCAAACGATAACCCCAAAAATAATATTCCAAAAAGAAAAAAATCGTTTAACTGAAGTCCCGCAGGAAAAAGGATTTTAGGTGTAATTTATCCCTAATGATCTGAAAACCGTTCGCAAATTTCCCAGCCCGCCATTTAAAAAAGGGAAAATGATGTTGGGCTTTTTTAAACTTTCCCCTTTTAACTAAAAACCCCTTTTTAAAAATAATGACACAATTATGCAGTCCCCTTGGTTAGGCCCCACTTTGGAATATGCCGTTTCCCAAATTTTGGGCGCCCTGTTTTTAAAAAAATCAAGCCAAATTGGAAAAAGTGCAAAAGACAACCAAAAAAATTCCCCCCCCCTGCGAGATTTTTCTTAAGAGAATTTTTAGACTGCGGAAACTTAATTTTGTTTTTTCCTTAAAAAGTGAATCCGTTTGGGGGCTTTAAAAGAAACCTTTTGGGCCTAAAAAGGGTTTTTAAAGTCATTATTTTTTAAGGGAAACCCCTTCGAGCTTTCAAATCAAGTGGGCAACAAAAATAATGGTTTTAAAAAATAAAAGGCCCCAACCTTGAAACACCCCGGGGGTCTCCGTAAAAAATTTTTTCAATTTTTAGAGTCGTTGATTTGATGGAAAAAAGTTACCCCGCAAATGTTTTTCGGGGGCCAAACACAAATAATACCCTTTAAAAAACAAAAATTTAAAGCGCATGTAAAGTAAATGGGTTTTTTGATAGGCGAATTCGTTAAACTGGGGCCCCCTATCATTGTTTTTAGTGGTAGTGGTAGTTTTTTAGTTTATATTTTTTCATATCCATCAATTTTTGCGCTATGAAACCTTTCCCTTTTTTCCTATCCTCTTTAAGGGGCCTGGGGATCATTTTCCGCTGTTTTCCCTTTCAATTTGATAGTTATTTTTTGTATATAGTTTAGCAGATAACCCCAGGGTTTTGGACCAATTTGGGCTCCTGGTGTCTGTTATTCCTATTTTAATCCTATGTAAAATCCCCCCCCCCTCCTCCTCCTTTTCCTCTCCCCCTCCTTTCCCCCCTCCTCCCTCCCCTCCTCCAAACCCCCCTCCCCTTCCTTTTTTTATTTTTTCGCTCTTTTTCCTATTTCGTCTTTTTTATTTGGGGCTTTTTTTTCCCTTCCTCTCCTTCCTTCTCCTTTTTCTTCCCCCTCTTTATGTTTTTTTACCGTCCTCATTTGGTCCTTTTTGTATTTTATTTCTATTTTTACAGGGCCTTAGCCCACACTCGTTATAACCCCTCCTTTCCCTATCAACATATTTTTTTTTCTTTTCTATCTTCATTTTATTTCTTTGGTTTTGTGGGAAAACCCACCCCAAAACCTTTTTAAAAGGATTTTTAAATGGGATCCGCATTCAAAAACTGTAAATTCTCCCAGCCCTAAAAAACAAATGACGAAACCCCCGACGACGGGCCAAAGGATCGGTGACGTTTACGGCCCGGAAAACCTCCCATCCCGGAAAGCTAATCAAATCCCCGTAAATTTCAGCAAAAAAAATAGTCTTGAAGAAATTGTGGGTTTTCTGATATATTTTTTTGGATATGGCATATCTTGCATCCTTTTTGGGTGCAAAAAGGAAACTGTGCCCTTTCCCCCCGAAAAATTTGCACCCATTTTTCCGACCTATACGCCCCCGAAATATGTGTGAAAACGTGTTACGCCGGGGGGGGAGGCGGGCCGATGTTTAAGCAGAATTTTTCTGGCTGGCACCCCTGCCCCCCCCTCCACACGTTTTGCCCCCAATATATCGTTGCCGTTTTAAAGGGCAGAAAAAGGGTTGCTAAGCTTTTCTGGGAAAAGGCCCCAAACTTTCCCTTTATGCACCCATAAAGGATTTCAAGTATATGCCCTACGCAAAAAAAAAATCGAAACCCCAAAAATTTTTCATGTTAAAAAAATAAAATTTTTGAGGGTTTTCGTGTATTTGGTTTTTAGCATCAGGCTGGGAGGCTTCCTGTCGTGACGTCACCAGGGAAATTTTCCCCCCACGGTGGAAGGAAACTGTTTTTTTTTTTTCCCGTGCTTTTTCAAAAGTCATGATTTGGGGGAAAAAAGGCGGGAAATGAAAAAATTTTTGGGATTTGGATTTTGAAAAAACATTTAACATAATTTTCAAAAAAAAAATTTGGGCTGGACGATTACTTTAAGAAGAACGCCCCTCTCTCTTCGCTCCGCCCGGGGAGGTGTGTTGTGGTTGTGTGTGTTGTGTGGTGGGTGTTGTTTTTTTTGGTGGTGTGGTGGTGTATGTGTGTGTGGGGTGTGGGTGTCATGGCTTTTGAAATTGTTTTTGGTCTGTTTCGTCGGTTTTTAGAAATTTTGGTTTTTTTTCGATAAATTTTCATTTAATTTGGTCGTCGTATGTGTCTCTTATGTACACGTCGTTTTACCACCAACAACACACACCACACACAAAGAGAAGAGAGGGGGGAGGGGGGAGAGAGAAAGAAAAGGGGAGGGAGAGAGAGAGAGGAGAGAAGAGGGGGAGGGGAGAGGGAAGAGAGGAAGAGAAGAGAGGGGAGAGAGAGAGAGAGGAGAGAGAGAGAGAGAATTTTTGGGCCCAGGTTTGCATTTAAAGTGAACATATAAGGAAAAGGAAATTTTAGCTAAAAATGGGATGTTTACCCCCACCTCTCCCCTTCCATCACCTCTCCCCATTCCTACTTTCCTCCCCTTCCCCCTTTTCCTTTTCCCCTAAACCCCTTCCTCCCTTCCCCCTTCCCCCCCCCCCTCTTCCCCCCTTCCTCCTTTCCCCCCCATTTCTATCCCCATTCTTTTCCATCAAACTTTTTTTCCCCCCTCCGCCTTTACCCATCTTCATCTGATTTTTTTCATTTTTCTTTTTTTTTTTCTTCCATTCACTTTTGTCTTTTTTCATTGCCTCTTTTCTTACTTCCCCCTTCGTTCTCTCCTTCTCCTTTCCACTTCTCCCTTAAATCTATCCTCCCCTCCACTTCTCTTTTTCATTCTCTCCTTCAATCCCGTCAGCTGTCTCTCTTAAGCCCCTTTCAACATTCTAGAGTAGCGCGTCGAATTATGGCGACTCGGTACTCGCGAAAACACGTGGGCGCACTCCGAAAGGTACTCGTGGATAGTCGCCATCAAGTCGTATCAAGTATTTGAAAGTCGTGGCAGGGTCGCGAGGTGTCATGGGTATGCTAGCGAGGGGCTGGAATTTTGGACAGTTCAAAACTGGCCGCGCACGTCACGACTTTTGGATGCGTAGCGGAATCGTAGCGGATGCGTAGCCTGGTCGTAACTACTAGTATCAACTCGTAGCGATCGTCATTTATCGTAGCGACTCAATTGCCTATTCGTAGGACTCAAGTAGTGACGTAGTGACTCATTCGTATTTTTTTTTATAGTGACGGGTGCTCCGTAGTTAGTGGGTTAGCACGTTGGGGTTTTCACAACCGCTAAGTCCCGAGTTCGATCCAGGGCGGAGCGGTGAAACATAGGCGTTTCCTTAAAAACACCCGAGCCCCTGTCCACCCAGTAGTGAATGGGTACGGGTTAGCCGGGGGGTTGTGACGTACCCGCCTGCCGGGGTGGGTGCAGATGACCCTGTATCTCACACGAGATAAAGATTCCCCCCCAGATCAGTCAGGTCAAGCCACCGGGTCGTACAACTCGTAGCAAACTCTTGCAATGTCGTAGCAACTCGTAAAGCGACTCATAGCAACTTTTAGGGGACACTGGTAACTATGCGTACAACCTCTTAGCAAAGTCGTACCAACGCGTACTAATTTGTGATTGGGTACACGAGAAATGACGATAAAACAGTGCGGGTTCCTGTCGCCTTTTCTTCACGAGTAGACGCCGATTTGGGATTCGGCCCGCTACTCGGCTTTCTACTCTAGAATGTGTGAAAGGGGCTTTACCCTCCGCTTCTCCTTCTTCCCTTCCGTAAATTCTCCCTTCCTTTATTCTCTCTCTCCCTTCCTCTCTCTCTCTCCCCCTCTCTCTCATCTCTCTCTCTCTCTCCTCTCCTCTCTTCTCTCTCTCTCCCTCTTCCTCTCTCTTCCCCATCTAAAATTATTCTCTGTAGCAATCTAGTTACTTCCTAATATTCTCCTTCCATCTATCCTTTCCCTCTTCCATTCATCTACACATCTAATTCCCTTTCTTCCTCTTCTCCTATTTTTCTTCCTCTTCCACATATCCGTTTCTTCCTCTTCCCATCGAATTAATTGGCTCACCCCTCTTTTTATTTTATTCTCTTACTTTTTTGCTTTATAGGGACTGGCAACTAAGCGGGCTTTGTGTTACCCATTTTTGTTGTGCCCTTGACAGTTCTTTGTGATGTAAAAAAAAAAATAATAATAATAATCTGCACGTCGTTCTTCATCTCTTCTTCTTTCCCTCTTCCTCTTCCTCCTCGCCGGCCTACCCCAACCCATTTTCTTCGCCGCGTCTCGTAAATTGGGTCTGGCGCGGAATGACCCTAAGTCAGCCAGGCTTAGAATCTATCTTATCAGCACGGCCAAGGTCATTGCGTCGATCTTTGCTTATTAATTTTTATCCAAACGGACCTTTTCAGGGAGCTTTAAACGGGGGGACTGAACTATTACATTAAATTTTATCCTTTTGATGTGAACTTTGATGTGATGCTACTCTTCCTTCCTTCTTCGCCTCCTCCTCTTCCCCCCTTCGCCTCCTCCTCTTTCTCCTTCCTCTTCCAGTTCTTTATCTCTCCCCTCCCTCCCTCCTTCGCCTCCTCAATTTCCTTCTTTTTTTTCCAGTCCTTTCTCTCCCTCCCTCCCTTCAAAAAAGACATATAAAGCAAGTGGGCGCCAAACCCGCCTTTCCTTAACTCTAATCGCTGTTGCTGAAACAAACGACATCATTACATTCCACCTCCGCACTCTATCCCACCTCCTGCTCCTCCCTCCTCCTCTTCCTCCTCTTTAAATTCTTCCTCAAGTACAGCAGGAAAAGGATTTAGGTTGTCATCATCAGTAATGATCTTAAAACCAGTCCGCATTGCCTAGCCGCCAGTAAAAGGCGAATATATGTTGGGCTTTATTAACGCAACTTTGAACACAAAACTCCGAAAGTAATGACAGAATTATAGACGTCCTTGGTTAGGCCGCACTTGGAATATGCTGTTCAATTCTGGTCGCCCTGTTTCGTAAAAGATCAAGCCAAATTGGAATCAGTGCAAAGAAGAGCAACCAACAAATTCCATCTCTGCGAAATTCATCTTATGAGAGAGACTGCGGAAACTTAATATGTTTCCTTAAAGGATCGTAGAATCCGTGGGGACTTGATAGAAACCTTTAAGATCCTAAAAGGATTTGATGTCATTAATCAAGAGAACCTATTCGAGCTTTCAACTCAAGTGACAACAAGAAATAATGGTTTAAAACTAAACGGTCAATGTTGCATCACTGATCTCCGTAAAAAGTATTTCAATGTGAGAGTCGTTGAGCGATGGAACAAGTTACCAGCAAATGTTGTCGAAGCCAGCACAATAACTATATTTAAAAACAGGCTTGACGCGCACTGTAAATTAAATGGGTATTGATGCCCTGCGAATTCATTTTTAGTCCCCCGGATCGATTAGTTGTAGTGGTAGTGTAGTTTGTAGTTAGTATATTTCATACCCTATCTTTTTGCACTACGAAACTTCCATGTTCCTATCTTTTAGGGACAATGGTATCATTTTGCAACTGTTTTCTACAAGTAGTTGATAGTTAGTAGTATGTAGTTTCAGCAGATACCTCGTCATGGAACAATAGGTCTCCTGGTGTCTGTTATTCCTATGTAAGTCCTATGTAAAATCCTCGTTTTCTTCCTCCATCACCACCACCTGTGTACAACTTATTATCTTCTTTTTCTTATTATTTGTATCTCCTCCAGTTGCACCTCCTTTTCTTCTTTCTTTCTTTTCCTCCTCCTCCTCCTCCTCCTCCTCCTCCTCCTCCTCCTCGGGTTAGACACAAACGAAGGTACACATCAATACCAGGGGCGTCATGAGCTTTCATCGCTTCCTCGACCAGCACGCGAAGGAGCCTGGTAGGCAAGGGGGTGGGGGGGCGTACCGGGAGAGGGGGGCAGGTGAGGAGGGGAGTACCAGGTGCAGAGGAGGATGCGTGCTAAGGGAGGAAATATAGGGGAAAGTGGAGGGGGAGAGGGACGTCATAAAGAAAAAGAGGCGTACGCAGGAGGTGGAGGGACTCATCTAAAGGAAAATGAGTGAAATGATGTTTGGGAATGGACTCAGTCATGGGGTAATTAGTGCGGAGTTAAGAGGGAGTTTTAAAAAGAGGCTAGAAAATTTCATGGATGGGGATGCAAGGTGGATGTAGGTAGTGTTAAGTAACAGGAACTACCACGTGTTCCTCTCACGGCGGCCTCTTGTAGCTTCCTTATGTTTTTCTTTATGTATGTTCTTATGTTTTTATGAGTCCCGTTGGTGTGGGTTGACGGGGCAAGGCGTGGTCGCTCTCGTGCATTCTGGTAATAAAGAGTAGAGAATGTAAAGTAAAGTAAAGAGAGATGAAAGAGTATAAGAGAGTAGCGGGAGAGGGTTTTGGGTGGAGGTCCTTCGCCTTAGGTAAGTTTAACGGTGCATTAAGGATGGATTAGGCGACTTTACGATAGAATGAGGTTAGTTTACCCTTATAGAGCGGCAGATTATGTGAACCTGTGATATATTTCAACTTGGATGTAAATTGTAGATAAGTGACTGAATTAGCAGATTTTACCTTACGTTTTGTGTATCACTGTTGTATTTAGACAGGTTGTGTGTATATCATGTTCTCCTGTGTTGCCGATATATTACCTGGCTAGTTAGTGGTAGGTTACCTGGCGCTCCTATGCTATAATTATGTCGTTATAAAGGTGGAATGAGTTCATGTTTCAGATCGGGACGTCAGGTGTGAGTTTTTAGTGTGTATTAATCTGTATTAGTGGCCCATAACAACATAGGTGATAAGGAGGAGATGGCAGGGTAGGCTGCTGTTTGGAAGAAGGTCAGTCCCGTTTTTTTTTTTTTGTGTGTGTGTGTGTGTGTGTGTGTGTGTGTGTGTGTGTGGTGTGTGTGTGTGTGTGTGTGTGTGTGTGTGTGTGTGTGTGTGTGTGTGTGTGTGTGTGTGTGTGTGTGTGACTGTTGTGTGTGTGTGTGGTGTGTGGTGTGTGTGTGTGTGTGTGTGTGTGTGTGTGTGTGTGTGTTTTGAGATGAAGGAAATGTATCTCAGCTTTAATGATAAATGAAAAGTTTTGAGACGGAGGAGAAAGAATGCAGAAGGGAAAAAAAATAAACAGGAGATGAGGAAGAGAGAAAGAAAGGAAGAGTAGATAGAAAAAAAATAAATGAAGACTAAGGCGAAGGAAAACATGAGACAACAAAAACCTAACCTTCAGTAATATTATAACAAAGATGTTAATATCAGAGGGAGAGAGAGAGAGAGAAGAGAGAGAGAGAGAGAGAGAGAGAGAGAGAGAGAGAGAGAGAGAGAGAGAGAGAGAGAGAGAGAGAGAGAGAGAGAGAGAGAGAGAGAGAGAGAGAGAAAACACCTTGATTGAGCTGCGTTCATAATTAGGTGATTGGCGCGCCCTTTTCTTGCATGACCAACTCTTGCATGACCCCTTCCCTTCCCATCCCCTCCTCCTGGAGCCTTGGGGGAGGGCTAAGGGTGAGGGTGCCTTGCTTCCTCCTCCCCTCCCCCAGTCCTCCTCCAGGCCTCCCCCAGGCCTCCCCCAGCCCTCCCCCAGCCCTCCCCCAGACAGGCAGAGCTTGAGAAATAACATGCTGCGTACGGCGTGGGCTACAATTATGCGTTTCTATTCCTCGCTCCGCCGTTATTTAAGCGAGGAACGACTTTCGGAGGAGGAGGAGGAGAGGAGGAGGAGGAGGATGTGTTGAGTTTCTCTTCTAAACTTGTCTCTCCCGACGCCACGATGGTGGTAATAACATCACAGAAAGAAAGTTAAACGTTTCGGTGTGTTTATATTCCTCTGATGAGCTTTTAGCGGAGGAAGGAGTGTGGGGGCGTAGGGAGGGAAAGAAGGAGGGAGGGAGGGAAGAATTTTGTGATTTTTTATTTCGGTGAGTGACGGACAGAGTGAGACAAAAAAATTTCAGTTTGTTTTATTGTGATTGTTATTATTTTTGTCATTATTATTGCTATTACTGTTATTATTATTATTATTATTAAAGTCATTATTATTATTACTATTATTATCATTATAATAATTATTATTATAGTTTTTATTGTTACTATTATAATATTATATTAAAGTTATTATGATTAACGGGGGTATGGAAGTTTATCACTATCAATTAAACTTGCATGTAAATTCACCCGGAGAAGAATAAAAAAAAAAAGATTACTAGATAAAACAAATAGAAAGCAACAACATACACCCCCTCCTTTCACACACACACGTATCTACGCACCCACACACACACACACACACACACACACACACCACACACACACACACACCCACACACACACACACACACACACACACACGTATCTACATACACACACACCAAATGTCTTGAAGAACCATCAGAGTTAAAAAAAATGATAGACTAAAATGATAGACTATGAAATATTTTATATATATATATTATATATTAGAGAGAGAGAGAGAGAGAGAGAGAAAAGAGAGAGAAGAGAGAGAGAGAGAGAGAGAGAGAGAGAAGAGAGAGAGAGAGAGAAGAGAGAGGAGAGAGAGAGAGAGAGAGAGAGAGAGAGAGAGGAGAGAGAGAGAGAGAGGAGAGAGGAAAGAAAAAAAATATTGCCTGCATCCTTAACTAATCAGCGGCTATTAATCCCCCCCCCGCGGGTTACATAGCAAGGAGTGGGCGTGTAATCCGGGGTTGGCCTTAGGAGGGAGACTCACCCATTACTGGGAGTTACGTGTGTAGGGAGGAGGAGGGTATTAGCGTACTGGTTATATATTTATGTGTTAATCTATACTAAGACAGGATGTCCGAAATGTCTGAGTGTCTTGTAGCGAATGCTGAGTGCTGACAAATTTTCCTGAGGTAAGACAACTCGCCCTGTTCCGGACTGCACGCACAAGTTGTGTGTGTGTCATCTCAGCGCTCTGCCCAAGGATGATGACGCTGACGAGAGGCAACAGGCCTGAGAGACATGTCCACCGGAACCTGCCAGTTCCGGCAGCGTTCCTTATAGCAAGCAACTGACCCGGGGGGAGACAGACAGACAGAACACAGAGAACGAGAGGAGACGCCCTTAGCCTTGCGCTCCTACTCACGCACCACCTTCATGGGTGTCTGGTGTAAACCCCACACTGGGGGGGTGGAGTACCTTTTTCACAACATTAACAGTTCTGGCTCTGTCTATTAGAACTAGTTTCATTGGCCGTTACTTAACGACGGGACATATAATGTAAAACCTCACAGTGTACATATATTTTAATGTTTTTTAAT
>JACEEZ010008666.1:0-10843 GCA_016584305.1 Chionoecetes opilio
ATTCCATTTCCCCTTTTTGTTCACACTGTAATCTCATTTCTCCTCCAGCCAGATGCAAGGTTGTATGTATCGTAGTGGTATCTTATGAGGTCATGTCGCTCTTTAGTTCCTCTTATCTCAAGCTGTAATCAAAGGTGTATAGATAAGATATGGATGGTTCTAAATCACGGCAACAGAAGAAAAATCACCAGTCATTGGGAGGACTTAAACCTGGGATCCCATGCCCAAACTACTCGGTTGTTGACCACTCCATCACCACCGCCCTGGCTGTGGCAAGATGAAATCCTGTCCATCATGACAATTATATTAATGTTGACATTTGTTTTCCTTGTAAATTTACTCAGCTTTTGCTCTGAGTAGACCTCTGTGTGGCCTGCTATCACTATTGCCCTTGCTTTCTTCCCCACGGAACGGACTAGTGTCTGTAGAAGGGTCACAAATAGGAAAGCCTTACCGCTTCAGGAGAAAACTCTTTCAATTTCAGTCAGCAACACGGCCTGAAGCATTCCTGGTAGTCCACAACTCCACACCACCACATGAACACTTATGATTTTATGCACTGTGTGGTTTTTCTCCTTTGCCTTTCCACGAGAAAGCTCGGGAATGTGAACATTATCCAACCCACCACTCAAAACATCCCACTGTCCTACAAATAATGGAAAGGTATTCAAGCATCAGAAAACACACACACAAAACCACACACACCACTTCTACAGTGTAATAATTTTCACAGGTTTTTGCAAATTGCAGGCTATTGAAGGTTATTAACAAAAGCAAGTATTTTTTACATTGATATTCAAATGTATGATTATGGAGGATCCTCCTCCTCATGGAGAAAGAAACTGGGCCCTTTGCCTCTATTGCAGATGGCTCATTGTGCTGATCCAGACGCTGCACCCCCCATGCGGAAGAAGGTGGCAGCCTCACGGGCCTGTGGGAGGCACCAGCAGCGTCCTCAAGATTTCCAGAGCCCCGCCATCCTGGAGGGAGAGCCCGGAACCCTTTGTTGTTTCTTTGGTGGTATATTTTGTTGCACAGATATACCACCAGTCTGGGGCCCGTTGCCAAACAGTCACACCCATTGTGATGAGATTGCAAAACCCATCGATAGCTGTCATGGCAATCAGGCGTTGATTCATTTGCAGAAATATCTAGTAACACAAAACCGTAATTGTGATGGTTCCTTACACACGAGAAGGCTCAAGATAGGATGGACTGGATGAGGTTGTGGAGAGTTAGATGCAGTGAACTGATTTTATAGTGGTGCATTTGAGCAGTGCAGGAAGTAATTTGTTAGTTTACTGTATTTCTTTGATAGAAGTAATACATTTCCTGTGTGTGGCCCCCCGGTGGTCCATGCTGCCGTGGGGGCTCGTTTCCGTCCAGTGTGGCCATGGTCGTCCCCGAGGTCACCCCCGGGGCCTCGTCATCCTGTGGCCGGTTCCTCTGTATGGTAAACAACACTCACACCAGCATAGGTATGTATACTTGCCTCATGCTAAGTTGGCGAAAATTGGGACCCTTCACTCTCCCTTTCTGAACGCATGGGATTGGCTGAGGTGTTGGGTGTTGGGGCTTTAGGGCGGAACTTGGAGTAAGGCATTCTCACTCAACACCCAACATCTCAGCCAGTCCCGTGCATTCGGAAGGGGGCAGTGAAGGGGCCACACCCCTCGCCAACTTAACGTGCGGGAAGTATAGTTATGCTTTAACCAAACAGACCATAGGGATGTGACAACCCTATGATGTGCCTGCTTTCAAAGAGGGTTTCCTTTGTACGTTCATTAAGTTTAAACTATGAATTTAAGGCCTTTTTCACTTTTTTTTTTCCAAATACCCTTTTCCATTGCCCCTTTTTTTTTTTTTGGGGGGGTTTGGGCGGAACTTGGAGAAAAGTTCTTTTAAAAAATTTTCCCCAAAAATTTCCCCCGGGGGGGAGGAGCCCAAACCCCCCCCATTGTGGGAATTGCAAAAAAAACAAAATAGTGAGGGAAACCCTTATTCCGTTTCAAAATTTTTTTGCCAAAGTTTGGGAAAAATGGTTTTTTCCTTAAACACCACAGAAAAGGAAAAAGATTGGCCTCAATTTTTAATTAAATTTTTAAAAATTTTTTTTATTGTGATTTAATCAAATAATTTTTTTTTTAATTCCCCTTTTTTTAAATATTTACTTTCTTTTTTTTTCGGTTTTGTCCTCGGGCTGCTTTTTTTCTACAATTTTTTCTGTCCCCCTTATCCCCTTCGTTCAAATTCCCCTTTATTTCTTATTTTTTAAAAAAAACACTCACACGCAAAATATTTTTACTCCCCATCTGTTCGAAATTCCCTTATCTTCCCTTTCTAAAAACCTTTATTCTAGGTTTGGGGTTTCCTTTGGGAACCCGATTTTTTTAACCATCTTACTCCAACCCAAAACCATTTTTTAAACATTCTGTTCGAAAACTTTTGGGGCCCCCCACCCCCTCGCCACTAATCGGCGAAATATCTTTAAAACCAAACGGAAAACCTTTTGATTCAACTATTTTTTGCCTTTTTTCCAAAAGTTTTCCTTTTTATCTAATTTGCGAAATCCTTTTTCCCTTCCTACACCATCTTTTTTAAAATTTTTTAAAAAATTTTGGTCACTATTTTTAAAATTTTGTTATATTGTTTTTTCCATTTGACTCCTTTTCTAAAACAATTTATCTCCTTTTAAATCCTTTATACAAAAATTGTTCAAAATTTATTTTTGTTTAATATCTTTTTTAAAATCCATCTTTTTTCACTATCTGTTTCTGAAAATCCATTAACTCACATCTGTTCTGAAACCTCTTATTCAACTATTTCTTTTCTAAAAATCCATCTTATCTCACTATCTTTTTTCTGAAATTCCATTTTTCCCTCACTATTTTTTTTAAAACCATCTTTATCTCACTATCTTTTTCTGAAACCCCAATTTTTAAATCTCATATCGTTCTGAAACATCTATCTCACATCTTTTCTGAAACCCATTTTTATCTCCCTATCTGTTCTAAAACCATCTTTATCCACATCTGTTCTAAAATCCACTTTACATACATTCTGAAATCCATTTTTATTCACAAATTGTTCTAAAATCCATTTTTATCTCACTATCTGTTCTAAAAATCCATTTTTATCTCACTATCTGTTCGAAATTATCTTTATCTACTATCTGTTCTGAAATCCATCTTGATCCACTATCTGTTCGAAACCCATTTTATCTCACATTGTTCTGAAATCCATCTTTACCCACTATCTGTTCTGAAACCCAATCTTTATCTCACTATCTTTTCAAAATCCCTATCCTATCGTTTCTGAAACCCCATTTTACTCCTATTGTTCAAAAAACCATTTTTTCTCATTCTGTTCGAAACCCATTTCTCACTATCTTTTCTGAAATCCATCTTGATCTCACATCTGTTCTGAAATCCATTTTTATTTTCACTATTGTTCTGAAATCCATTTTTTACCCACTTCTGTTCTAAAATTAATCTTTATTCACTATTTTGTTCTGAAATCCCATCTTTATCTCACTATCTTTTCTGAAACCCTCTATCCACTATTTTCTAAAAAATCCACTTTATCTCACTATTGCTGAATCCATCTTTTCCTATTTTGTTTGAAACCCCTTTTATCTCACTATTGTTTGAAATCCATTTTATCCACTATCTGTTCGAAATCATTATCTCACTATTGTTCTGAAACCCCATCTTTATCCCATCTGTTCGAAATCCATTTTTATCCACTATTTGTTCTGAAACCCATTTTTTTTCTCACTTCGTTCTGAAATCCATCTTATCTCACTATCTGTTCTGAAACCATTTATCTCATTTATTTGTTCAAAAATCCATCTTGATCTCACTATTTTTGTTCTGAAAAACCAAACCCTTTATCCTATTTTTTCTGAAACCAAAATCTTTTTTTCACATTGTTCAAATCCATCTTTATCTCACTATCTGTTCTAAAACCATCTTTCCCCTATTTTTTCTGAAACCCCATTTTTATCTACTATTGTCTGAAATCCATCTTTATCTCACTATTGTTCTGAAAATCCATCTTTATCTACTATCTTTCGAAATCCATTTTTATCCACTATTGTTCTGAAATCCAGTTTGATGATGAGGGGATACTGCAACCTAGGGAAAGTACAAAATATCTTTCCAGGTTTTCCCATGCTGTGATTGCCTGGGGTGTGACGGAAGTGATCAGATACGCTTATTTTCTTCCTCGGGATTCTCAAAAAATGGAATCCCAAGCCACCCCTTCCCAGGTAGGTTTGGTGTGCAATTTATCAGTCAAAAATGTATTTCTCTTAAGTGTGAATTGGAAATTATTTGGGCAAAGCTATACAGTGGGGGAATTGAATATTGGCTTTTCAGATTACCGGGTCCAACTTTTTTTTTTGGGGGGGGGAAATAAAAAAAAAATAATGTAGCTATGGAAGATTTTTTTTGAATTATCTTACCTTCCAAGTCTTGTTTCTTATATTATAATGTAAAAACCCATCTTGGGAACGCAGGTATAGGTAAACAAGGGGGAAAACTCTGGTAACGGGAAATATTTATCCAAGATTTTTACAAAATTAGGAACTTTCAAAATTATTATAGGGGTGGAAAAACTCCTTAAAGGAAAATCTATAGCGGAAAAAAATTCAATTCGTTATAAAATTCCCTGAAAGAAAAAATTTTTTTTTTTTTTAATTGAGACCATTTTCCGTCAGTGTTATGCGGTGCACTGGGGCCCCGGGGGGCTGAGTAACCCAGACCGCCCCCTGCCTTGTGTGCAAACTGCAAAGAAGTGCAACCCCAAAAAATTTTGAGGTGAGTTTTTACTATTAATTTTAAAAAACATTTTTGAAATGTTTTATTTTAATGCAGAAATGTGTTTACAGTGTTGTGGCCTTTGTGTGGGCTTCAGGCACACCCACACTCACAAAAACCCCAAAATTTTGTGTGTAGCAATGGGTTCTGGCAAAACACTTTGCAAAAATTCCCTTAAGGAAAAGGAGGTTGGCTGAAGTTTTCCCTTTTTAAAATTTTCCACGATAAAAAGTTAAAAACATTAAAACTTTTAAGGGAATAATTCAGCCAACCCCCTTTCCCCTTTAAAGGAAAATTTTCTGTATAGGAAAGTGTTTGCCAAAACCCCTTGCTAAGCCCCAAATTTTGTGGGAGTGTGGAGTGTGGGTTTTTGCCCTGGATGCGGGCACACGAGGCCAAACACTGAAAAACACTTTTCTGCATTAAAATAAAGCAGTACAAAATTGTATTTTTAAAATTAATAGTAAAAACTCACCTCTAAATTTGGGGTTGACTTCTTTGCAGTTTTGCACACAGAGGCCAGTGGCGGTCTGGGTTACTCAGCCCCCCGGGGTCCACGTGCACCGACATGACACTGACGGAAAAAGGTCTCAATTAAAAAAAAATTCTTTCAGGGAATTTTATAAGGGAATTGAATTTTTCCCCGCTATAGAGTTCCTTTAAGGATTTTTCCACCCCTATATAATACTTTTTGAAATTCCTAATTTTGTAAAAAATCTTGGAAAAAAATATTTCCCGATTACCAGATGTTTTGCCCTTTTTTTACCTATACCTGCATTTCACCAAGATGGGTCTTTTAGCTTTAAATATAGAGAAACAAGACTTGGAAGGTAAGATAATTCAAAAAAAAATCTTCCAGTAGCTACATTATTTTTTTTTTATTCCCCCCCCCCCCCAAAAAAAAGTTTGGATCCGGTAATCGTAAAGCCAATATTCAATATCCCCAAATGATAGGTTGCAAAAAATTCCCAATTCACACTTAAGAGAAATACATTTTTGACGAAAAATTGCACCCCAAACCTACCTGGGGAAGGTGGCTTGGGATTCTCATGTTTTGAGAACCCCGAGGAAAGTAATAAGCGTATCTGACACTTCCGTCACACTCCAGGCAATACAGCATGGGCATAACCTGGAAGATATTGTACTTTCCATAGGTTGCAAGTATCCCCATCATCATAAAATGGATTTCGAACAGATAGTGAGATAAAGATGGATTTCAGAAAGATAGTAGAAAAAGTTTGGATTTCAGAACAGATAGTGAGATAAAAGATGGATTTCAGAACAGATAGTAGATAAGATGGATTTCAGAACAAATAGTGAGATCAAGATGGTTTCAGAACAGATAGTGAGATAAAGATGGATTTCAGAACAGGATAGTGATAAAGATGGATTCAGAAAAAAATATGGATTCAAGGATTTCAGAACAGTATTGAATCAGATGGATTTTCAGAAAAGATAGTGAGACCCAAGATGGATTCGAACAAATAGTGAGTCAAGATGGATTTCAGAACAGATAGTGAGATCAAGATGGTTTTCAGAACGAAGTGAGATAAAAAAGGGATTCAGAACAAATTTTGAGATAAAGATGGATTTAAAGAACAGATAGGAGATAAAGATGGGATTTCAGAACAGATAGTGAGATAGATGATTTCCCGAACAGATAGTGAGATAAGATGGTTTTTCAGAACATAGTGAGATCAAGAGGATTCAGAACAGAAAGTGATAAAGATGGATTCAAAACAATAGTGAGATAAGTGGATTTCGATAGTGGATAGATGGATTTCAAACAGTAGTGAGTAAAAATGGATTTCAGAACAAATAGTGAGATAAAGATGGATTTCAGAACAGATAGTGAAAAAAGATGGATTTCAGAACAAAATAGTGAGATAAAGATGGATTTCAGAACAGATAGTGAGATCAAGATGGATTTCAGAACAGATATGAGATAGATGGATTTCGAACAGATAGTGAGATAAAGATGGATTCAGAACAAATAGGAGAAAAAGATGGATTTCAGACAGATAGGGGATAAAGATGGATTTCAGAACAGAAGTGAGATAAAGTTTGGATTTCAGAACAGATAGTGATAAAGATGGATTTCAGAACAAATAGTGAGATAAAGATGGATTTCAGAACAGATAGTGAGATCAAGATGGATTTCAGAACAGATAGTGAGATAAAGATAGATTTCAGAACAGATAGTGAGATAAAGATGGATTTCAGAACAGATAGTGAGATAAAGATGGATTTCAGAACAGTTTAGTGAGATAAAGATGGATTCAGAACAGATAGTGAGATAAGTGGATTTCAGAACAGATGTGAGATAAAGATGGATTCAAAAACAGATAGGGAGATAAAGATGGATTTCAGAACAGATAGTGAGATCAAAAATGAATTTCAGAACAGATAGTGAGATAAAGTTTGGGATTTCAGAACAGATAGTGAGATAAAGATGGTTTTCAAAACAAATAGTGGGGATAAAGATGATTTCAGAACAGATAGTGAGATCAAGATGGATTTCAGAAAAGATATTTGAGATAAGATGGATTTCAGAAACAGATGTGAGATTCAGATGGATTTTCAGACAGATAGTGAAAAATAAAGATGGTTTTCAGAACAGATAGTTGGGGATAAAAGATGGAAATTTCAGAACAAATAGTGAGATCAAGATGGATTTCAGAACAGATAGTGAGATCAAGATGATTTTCAGAACAGATAGTGAGATCAAGATGGATTTCAGAACAGATAGTGAGATCAAGATGGATTTCAGAACAGATAGTGAGATCAAGATGGATTTCAGAACAGTTTAGTGAGATAAAGATGGATTCAGAACAGATAGTGAGATAAAGATGGATTTCACGAAACAGATAGTGAGATAAAGATGGATTTCAGAACAAATGTGAGATAAAGATGGATTCAGAACAGATAGTGAGATAAAGAGGATTCAGAACAGATAGTGAATAAAGAGGATTTCAGAACAGATAGTGAGATCAAGATGGTTTTTCAGAACAGATAGTGAGATCAAGAGGGATTTCAGAACAGATAGTGAGATAAAGATGGATTTCAGAACAAATATTTGGAGATCAAGATGGATTTCAGAACGATAGTGAGATCAAGATGGATTTCAGAACAGATAGTGAGATAAGATGGATTTCAGAACAGATAGTGAAGATCAAAGAGGGAATTTCAGAACAGATAGTGAGATAAAAGTGGATTTCAGAACAGATAGTGAGATAAAGATGGATTTCAGAACAGATAGTGAGATAAAATGGATTTCAGAACGGGATATTTGAGATCAAGATGGATTTCAGAAACAGTTTAGTGAGATAAAGATGGATTTCAGAACAGATAGGACTAACACGTAATAACAATAAGACAAAGGTAAGATGATAAATTAAAGGAAGTTAAAAAGGAGAAAGTAACCATTAGTGTATGAATAAGGTACATTCAATGAGAAAATAAAATAATATAACTTTGATGAATAATGAGTGCCCAATCTTTACACACTTAAAACATAGCAATGGTGTATGGAAGGAAGAAAGGACAGTTATTCATGTCAAACTTAAGGGTACAAAGGAAACCCTCTTTGAAAGCAGGCACATCATAGGGTTGTCACATCCCTATGGTCTGTTTGGTTAAAGCATAACTATACTTCCCGCACTTAAGTTGGCGAGGGGTGTGGCCCCTTCACTTTCCCCCTTCCGAATGCACGGGACTGGCTGAGATTGTTGGGTGTTGAGTGAGAATGCCTTACTCCAAGTTCCGCCCTAAAGCCCCAACACCCAAACACCTCAGCCAATCCCATGCGTTCAGAAAGGGAGAGGGAAGGGTCCAATTTTCGCCAACTTAGCATGAGGCAAGTATACATACCTATGCTGGTGTGAGTGTTGTTTACCATACAGAGGAACCGGCCACAGGATGACGAGGCGGCGGGTGACCGGCCCGGGGACGACCATGGCCACACTGGACGGCACGAGTCCCACGGCAGCATGGACCACCTGGGGGCCACACACAGGAAATGTATTACTTCTATCAAAGAAATACAGTAAACTAACAAATTACTTCCTGCAATGCTCAAATGCACCACTATAAAATCAGTTCACTGCATCTAACTCTCCACAACCTCATCCAGTCCATCCTATCTTGAAGGGCCTTCTCGTGTGTAAGGAACCATCACAATTACTGGTTTTGTGTTACTAGATATTTCTGCAAATGAATCAACGCCTGATTGCATGACAGGTATCGATGGGTTTGCAATCTCATCACAATGGGTGTGACTGTTGGCAGACAGGCCCAGGGCTGGTGGGATATCTTGGCAACAAAATATACCACCAAAAAAAACAACAAAGGGTTTCCCGGCTCTACCCCCAGGATGGCGAGGGTCTGGAAATCTTGAGGACGCTGCTGGTGCCTCCCACAGGCCCGTGAGGCTGCCACCTTCTCCAGCATGGGGGTGTCAGCGTCTGGATCAGCACAATGAGCCATCTGCAATAGAGGCAAAGGGCCCAGTTTCTTTCTCCATGAGGAGGAGGATCCTCCATAATCATACATTTTTAATATCAATGTAAAAAATACTTGCTTTGTTAATAACCTTCAATAGCCTGGGAATTTGCAAAAACCTGTGAAATTATTACACTGTAGAAGTGGTGGGTGTGGTTTTGTGTGTGTGTTTTTGATGCTTGAATACCTTTCCAATTATTGTAGGACAGTGGGATGTTTGATGGTGGTGTTGGATAATGTTACATTCCTGAGCTTTCTCGGGGAAAGGCAAAGGAGAAAGACCACCAAAAGTGCATAAAATCATAAGTGTTCATGTGGTGGTGTGGAAGTTGTGGAAATAGCCAGAATGCTTCAGGCCCTGTTGCTGACTGAAATGAAAGAGTTGCTCCTGAAGCGGTAGGCTTTCCTATTTGTGACCCTTCTACAGACACTAGTCGTTCCGTGGGGGAAGAAAGCAAGGGCAATAGTGATAGCAGGCACACAGAGGTCTACTCAGAGCAAATGCTGAGTAAATGACAAGGAAAAACAAATGTCAACATTAATATAATGGTCATGATGGACAGGATGGCATCTTGCCACAGCCAGGGCGGTGGTGATGGAGGGGGGTCAACACACCGAGTAGTTTGGGCATGGGATCCCAGGTTTAAGTCCTCCCAATGACTGGTGATTTTTCTTCTTTGCCGTGATTTAGAACCATCCATTCTTATCTAATACACCTTTGATTACAGCTTGAGATAAGAGGAGCACTAAAGAGCGACATGGACCCTCATAAGATACCACTAGATACATACAACCTTGCATCTGGGCTGGAGTGAGAAATGAGATTAAGTTTGAACAGAATTAGATTAGATACAAATAGGAGAAAGGGAGAAAAGTGGCATATCACCATGGAAGTATTTGTATCATTGAGCAGTACAGCAAAACCATTTCACAAAATTTGATTAATCCTATATCCCAAAATTTTCTTTAAGTGAATATTTTTAGCGTTTATTTCTCTCTGTTGTCCTATTATAATATTAAACTCCAACAACCTGACATAAAGAAGAAGAGGATATTGTGGGGGAGTATTTTTTTTTGGAGATGGGAATGTGGAAAAAAGCAAAAAGAACAATCAACAGTTTTTGGACGACCAGAGAAAAGAGGAATGAAAGAGAAAGAAATGAAAAGACAGAATAAGAGAAGACAACAGTTAAGACCCAGACAGCTAGAAGAGAAACACAGGGAGTGCCGATAAAAAGGCCAGACTCCCGACCCACAACTGAACTGAACAATATAAGTTAGTGAGTCCCAGGTTTTCCTTTCCCTACAAGTCACTTTTCCCCTTGCAGCCTCCCCACCCTCCATCCAAAAACCCCTCCACGGTGCAATGTGGACATGCAGTAATTGATGAATGGAAAAAAAAATCATGAACTCAGCTCAGGTAAATAGACACATCGATTTGCTACATTCAACGGTCATATTCTCGCAGGTATCAGACCTACCCAGGCTGAGGAAGACTTGAGAACAAAGGTAACGTTCAGGCA
>JACEEZ010008667.1:0-15000 GCA_016584305.1 Chionoecetes opilio
GAGAGAGAGAGAGAGAGAGGGGGAGAGAGAAGGCAAGGTGAAGTATACGATGAAAAATGGGCAAAACCACTAAGAAACCAATAAAAATGCATGTTTGAAGGAGGAATAGGAGGGGGAGGAAGAAGAGGAGGAGGGGGGGGAGGAAGACTCAGACAATAATGACCTCGTGATGTTAGTAGACGATTTAGCAAAGAGGAGAGAGGGAAGGAAGGAGAGAAAAGGGGAGGGAGGGAAGGAGAGAATTTGAGGGTTCCTCTAAATTAAGTCCCTGTCGAGAGAGAGAAAGGCTCCTCTCCATTCCTATTTCTAGTCGATTTTTTTTTTTTCTCTCTCCCCCCCCCCATCTCTCTCTCTCTTCTCTCTCTCTCTCTCTCTCTCTCTCTTCTCTCCCCTCATTTTCTTTTCCCCTCTCTCTCTCTCTCTCTCTCTCTCTCCCCTTATCCTTTCGTCCGACAATCAAGATCATGTGTGTGTTTCGAACTACCATAGATTTTCTCGAAATACCTTCATTGTGATTCCCACGCAAACATTATAGTTTCCCTTACCTTACCAATCCATGTTTTTGGAAGGTACCAGGTCCTCCCATTCTCAGGTTCCCGCAACACCTGTTTGGCCAGTCGGCTCTCTCCCTCCTTCACTCACTCCTCTTTGCTAATCGCCAAACTAACATCACGAGGTCATTATTTTCCCGAGTCTTCCTCCCCCTCTCCTCATTCCCCTCTTCTTCCTCCCCCTCCTCCTTCTTCCCCCTCTTTCTTCCTCCCCCTCCCCCTTTCTTCCCCACTTCTTCCTCCCCTCCTCCTTTTCCCCCCTCTTCTTCCTCCCCCTCCTCTTCCTCCTTCAAACATGCATTTTTATTGTTTTCTTGTGTTTTTGCTTATTTATCATCGTATATTTAAACCCCTGCGCTCTCTCTCTCTCTCCTCCTCCTCTCTCTCTCTCTCTCTCTCTATCTCTCTCTTATTCTCCCCCTTCTCTCTCCTCCTCTCTCTCTCTCCTCCCTCTCTCTCTCTCTCTCTCTCCCCCTCTCTCTCCCCTCTCTCTCTCTCTCTCTCCTCTCTTTTCTGCCACACACCATAGGGGGCTTTGTATTCTGGCTCGAACATCCTATCACATTCGGCGGTTGGTTTTTCCACATAACGCGACCAGCATCATCTACTTCAGTCTCAGATTGAGCATCATACTCAAACATCGGTCACACCGACAGATTCACTGTCTGATACCGAACTACAATCGGCCCATCATTTACATTTGCTGGTCGATACGACGGGTGTCACAAATGCAGACGACTGTTTTTTTTACATTTGAGCACCTCCTGTGACGTCATCAATAATATTAGGGGCCCTGTTGGAGGGAAGAAAGTTTTTTTTTTTCGCGCGCTTTTTACAAAGGTCGTGTTATTACGGAAATAAGGCCTGGAATCAATTATTTTTGGTGGATTAGGTGTTTGAATGAACATTCAACATAATTAGACAATAAAAATGGGTCTGGACGATTACTTTAAACATTTATTACAGGTGGTGTGTGTATTACAGGGGTCCGTGTGGGGGACCGCGCCACGCGTGTGTGTGCGCGTGTCTGTGTGGGCGTATGCGTGCATGCGTGGTGTTATTATTGGCCTGTTAATATATGAGTGGTTGGATGATACATTTTCCCGCTCAGGTAATTAGTATCAACATTATTGTTATTATCATTAAGGCGATATTTTTTAAAATTCGTGGCGGAAGGGAAGCCTTGAGCGTGGGAGATGAGGAAGAGGTAGTGGAAATGGGGAGAAACTACGCCAATGACCTCACTTTTACCTCATGTAAAACCCTCCTGCTTCTCTCCGTCCCACTGTTCCCACCTGCAAGAAAAAGGTGTCGTACATACGTCCTGCACTGCAATAAACACAGTAGTTATTAAACCCTCATTATCATCCTCGTTGCTGGCCATTTTTCATCATACATTCAGTGGTACAGATATTTAGTGGGCAATCTCTCTCTCACCCTCTCTCTCTCCTTTCTTCTCGCCCTCCTACAGGGCCTCACCACCCCCAGGAACCCTCTTGCTCCTCAAACCCAAATATTTCCTCGTTGCCATACCCCTGCATCCTCCTACAGGCCTCACGCTCCCTCCTCGTCCATCACGAAACAATGTCGCGGTGAAAAAGGAAAAGACTGAAAAACATGGAAAAAAGGGTGTTTTCAGGAAATCACAAAGGGAAAGTTCATGGTGCTTGATTGTATTTACTGTATCTCTCTTCTATCTCGAGTATATATGGTTTTGTGCGTCGAGAAGGGGAGAGAGAAAAGAGAGGGGGAGGGGAAGGAAGGAGAGAAAAGAGAGAGAGAGAGAGAGAGAGAGAGAGAGAGAGAAAAAGGGGAGAGAGAGAGAGAGAGAAGAGAGAGAGAGAGAGAGAGAGAGGAGATCAAAAATAACACTTGAAGATAAGCGGGAGTCTCACAGTGAAAAAACAAACATGAATGTAAGGCGGTCTAAAGATGAACAAGATAGACAAAGATAGCAACATCAGAAGCCAGGTAGCCACACTCCCAGAGGCCAAGGAGTGAGAGCGAGGCAGGTGACGAGTACAAATGGGAAGGGCTTATTGAACCATTAGAAGGAAGGGCACACACTTTAGCAGAAGGTGAACCGGGGGCAAGCATAAGAGGCGATGGTAATGGTGGCACAGAACCTCCCTCCTGTGGGCGGACAAGGGGATGATGCCACTCCTCAGCATGCAGGGATATAACAGGGGAGGATTTCAATGGGGGCCATGAAATCCTCCCCTGTTATCTCCCTGCATGCTGAGTGGCATCCTCCCTTTGTCCGCTCACAGAAGGGAGGTTCTGTGCCACCATTACCACCGCCTCTTGTGCTTGCCCCCGGCTCATCCCCTTGCTACTCTCTACACCAGGGTTTTCAACTTTTTTAATCTTATGTACCCCTTGAGGTCTTTCAGTATTGGTCACGTACCCCTTACTCAGAATGCAGCATCAAGAATTGTAAAAAGAAATGCATGGTTTATTAACTTAGTTTATAAAGTTTAGATTGTGTTATAAATGTAGAGCAGACAAACTTTTTCAATCAATTTGACTATGTCACTATGAGCAATACATTTACTAAAATATAACCACAGCAGACAGTTTTCAATCATTGTGACAGTGAACTAGTGCTGCTTGCATATATAGTTTAATCCGGTGGCCAACCCCATATTTTAGGCCGAACTTTTGAATTTGTGGTGCATAATTGTTTCTTTGCGGATTTTGATAGCCTGAAACCTCTAGTTTTGGAATCTGTCGGGTGCAACTTTTGCACCCTTGAGCTTTTTGAAAAAATGACAACTGAAGATGGGAAATTTTAAAATCACTTTGGGGGAAAATTTGGGTAGGGGTAATAATAAACGACATAGACCACACAGGTACAGACCTTTGACCCCCGGGTTTTTCCCAAACCAAAAATTTTCGTTTTAAAAATTACCCTTTATCACCCCCCAAACTAATTAATATAAATTTCGCCCAACAATAAGGTCATAGGGGGGGGGTCAAAAGGTCACATTTTTTGGGCTTTAAAATAAAATTCGACGGAGTTTGTTTTTGGGCCCTTTTTTCCCTTTTAAACCTGATCCCTTTCGGGCCGCTCATAAATGTCAGAGACGACATTTATGCGAAAAGGGACAGGGGCCAAAGCGGCCCTCACCAGGCTTAACCATAAAACCATTTTTGCTGTTACCCCGTTGGGCAATTTAGCTAACATACATGCAGCCGGTTACTGAAGATGTACAGAGATGAAGAACAGAAAAAAACCAAAAGTTTGGACCAAGGGCACAAGGGGGAGATGCCTTTCCCGAATCCCCAATGATAAAAAGGGGCGGGACGGCTTTGAGTAAAAAGGGCTGAATTTGGGTGCTTTCCCCTTCACTAAACCCTGTAAACATCCCAGGGCTTCCTTGTCAACATTGAAACCCGGGAAAAGGTTAATAAAGAGACATTTAAAAATGTGGAAAATGCCCAGACCTTTGGGAAATCCGGGCCAAAGACAAGCTTTTTGAACCCATTTTGGCCAGAAGGGATTCCCCAGAACCCCGATTGTAAACCGAGCCCAAAAACCATGGTCGAATAAAGCAAAAAAGGAAACACATACCACGATAAAAAGGGAAAAGAGGCTGTAAACTAATCTTCCCCCAAGGCAAATGTTTTAAATAAGTATCGAGATTTTTTGGAAATTTCGTCAGGGGAAATAGGGCCCGGAAACCTTCTTCCAACGCCCGCCCTTTGTGGCAAAAAAGGAAACCAACCTAAAAGGGAGAAAAAAGCAAAAGGGCCAAAAGCCCGCCTAAAGAAAAAAAACTCCCCAAATTTGGAAATTCCCCCCCGGGACTTTCACAAGCCCACAGACAATCCAATAGATGATGGGGCAAAAATGTGGAAAAGTTAAACTGGCCAACGAAGGGGGGTCGTCAATAAATTTTTTGAATCCCCTTTTTTAGTTTTTGGTGCTTTCCAAGAGGGCCCTTTTTCCGAGAAACGTATTTGAAATTGTTTGAAAAATATCACAAAAAGGCATCAAGAGCGCAAAAGGGCTGCAAAATCTGATGGAGTGCAGCATTGCAAGGAACATGTCATTCCCCCTGAAAACCCCAAATTTTTCCCCCCCGGGAAAAGGTTGTTCTCAATGGGGGCACACAAAAAGGAGCAGCCTTTGAGATGATCACTGGGGAAACTTCTAGATAGAACGAAAGGGAAATTCCGGTTACCAAAAAGACTTTTGGGAAAGGGGAAAAAGGGTTTAAAACTCCCTTTGAAGTCTGGCTAGGTGTCGAGTGGAGAGATCAGATTTGAAAACAAAACCCATAGGAAGCAGGGGCCCATCATTCCACAACCAGGTTGCCCCAGTTTGTTTCTAAACCAAAAAGACTTTTAAAAAAAAGTAATCTCAGATGACCCAGACGTGTTTTTCCCCACTACTTCAACTCTGCATCCTTGTTTTGGAACCGACTTCTTTTTTAAAAGGACTTCAGTAAACCCTTGGGAGACACCGTAATAAAAACCCAGCTTTTGCCCCAAAAGCTGCTGCGCACATTTTTTTGCAGGATGCGACACAGTTTTTTGCTTTTTTGGGGGAATTTGGGAAAAATCAAAGCAGTAAAAGTACTAAAGGCAGGATATAAAATGGACAGCATAGGACAACCTGGGAAACCCAACACGAGACAATAATTCGAAAAAGCCAAACCCCGTTTTTTGCAGGGGGGCTATGGGGGGAAAGTTTTTACCAAAGACAGCTGTTTAGATATCCGATAAAAGAAAAAATTGGAATTTTCCAGCATGGGGGGAAAAAAAAATTTCTGCGTCAGTTTTCCCCAAATTTAAGACTCCTTTCCCCCTACAAGTGAAGCGGTTTTTTTCGGAACGTGAAAAGGGACATTTTCAAACATGGGCATTTGGAGGTTTGGCACTTTACTGGCGAGGCACCAGATATGGATCCTCCCGGGGGAACGGGTTGGGGATCCCGATGACGATTTAGGGGGTATTAAGTCATGAACCCCCCCCCACCCAAAAAGGGAAAATTTTTTCCAGCAGCTGTTATGGGAAACTGTTCCCAATGTGGCTGCCTAGCGAAAAAGCGAAACACCATGCTCAACTGAAAGGTGTGGATGTGTGGGGGTCAGATGTCCGGGTTTTGCTTTTTTTTTTTTTCGCTGGGCGAGCAGAAATAAAAAACATGTCCCGGGAAACCGGGTGGACATTGGGTGAAACAAACCCGGGTAGAGGGTTGGGCCAATGACTAAAGAAGTGAAAGTAAAGATGAGGTAAAAGTGTGACTGAGTGTTTGATTATATAAAAGTTTTTCCCCTTGGGCGCTTTCTGCAAAGAAACTCGTCCCTCTAAAGGGCACTTTGTTATTTTGGTTATGTTCTAAATGGGAATAGATTTTGCTTTAAAAACCCTTGGATTCAATGAAATTTTTTTTGGATATAAAAACTGATTAAATTTTCTGTAAAAAAATGTTAAAGTATACGCTATCCATTTTTGGGCCATCTTAGATTTTATTTCCCAAAAAAATTGTTAAATTTTACTTTAGGGCCCTTCCCAACTGGATGGTTTAAAACTTAATTTTTTTGGGGATGTAAATTAAATTTTTAGTTTTTTCAAAACCGGGGCCCATTTTTCAGACCCTATAAATAAAAATATCTAATTTTATTTGCATTGGTGTTATTGGTTTTCCCTTTACCACAAAAAAACCCATATTTCGACCACCAAAATGACTGTTGTAAGTCCAAAAATTAAGGAAGTTATCAATAAAAAACCAAATTTCTAAAGTTTTGGGGTATTGTTTTTTTAGGGGCCCCCCCATCTTGAATTTCCCCAAAAAGCTGAAAGGTGCCATAAAATTTCCCCCCGGGGATTCTTATTAAAAGGCACACTCAGTGAAACAAATCCGAAAACAACAATTATGCAACCCCACAAAATTTCCAAAGGTTCCCCCCCCCCCGGCTGCTGGACCCTTTTTGAAAACGCAGAAAAAAGGGGAAAAAAAAAAAAAAAACTAAATAGAACATTTTCACAATAACCCGTGAATAAAACTAGTGGTGCTATTTTCCCGCTTTAACTAGTTACTCATGGGGAAAATTTTTCTGTGCGTGGGCTAACGTCACCACATGAAACAAAAAATAGAACTAAAGTAGGCATTGTGTTCCACTGACTGTGAACTAGTGCTGATTGTTAGGCTTCATAAATAGTTATTAATAACTAGTTACTTACTCACATGCAGGGAAGTCACTGTGTGTGATTAGCATAAAAAAACTAAATTAGAACTAAAGTAAACGTATTTTTCAAATCGGTGTGACTGTGCCTGAAATTCCCTAGTCATTTCCATGCAAATGATGATGGTAAGGGGTATTCCCAGTCCGTAGTAATTGCATACATTATTGGAACGATACAATATACTGATCGCATGGTACCGCCCATGCGAGGGATGCCTTACAAAAACAAAAAAGTACTCAAACGATACTAAGTTTTGTTCATATGCTATTTGATGTAAATAGCCTCCAAAAATATTGATCAGACTTTAAATAAAGTCTTTGATGCGTTCTTATGGAATGTTATCGTTGCAGGAAGAACGGGGTGATACCGTGGAAATCTTAGCCAAGCTGGCGGACACCGCATGGAAGTAGATTTGCGTAAAAACTGTACTCAGCTTATTACTGCTCAATATAAATTTAGTGGAATGATTAGATTTATAACGTGATTTTTTGCGTAGCAGGAAGTAGGTGAAGCTGTCTTATCTCAGAAATATAGCTCATGCATCCGGGAAATATACTAACCACCTTCCTGACGTTTCTTACTTTTATTAAATCGTGATTGTTGATTATGTAGCTTGGATTCAGGCTATGTGCTTAGTTTATAATGATATGAAATTTGCAAGTCACCGTATATCCTATTTAAATGAATGTAGCTACCAAATAATTAGAACCAAAGGTGGTTTTATTTTACACCAGGACCGAAATTGCCTACACAATTGGGAGTTTGGTTTCTGTTTAACTTATTGGATTCTAGGAAACATTCTCTCTATGAGTTTTTCGTCGCAAATAATTACTTTTGGAGATTGACTTTTCATAGGGAGGACGGGAGAAAGTGTTTACATCAGCCTCACTCTTCTTCCTCTTGTGACCTGCATCCCCTCGTTCTTCCTTTGCCGTGGACCCCTTTTTAATGAGGATTGGGCTTTAGTTTGGAGGTTAAAAACGTGGGGCTAGGTTAGGTTAGTGAGTCAAAAGGTGGGGTTAATTTAGTTTGATTTTCATATCTCATATGAGTGTACACGCCTTCCTATTAAAAATATCTTATATAATATATATCTTTTAAAATTTTTTACATGGGCGGGACTTCTAATTTTCAGCGATAGTTCTAGTTCTTGATCTTGATATTATAGTACTCAGTATAAACATTTAATAAGCTTTTACCGGGTTTTCTCCATTCATTGATTAAATACCAGCAATAACTTGATCGGTTAGGTTAGGTTGGGTAACTAATGTCCATGATAGGTTAGTAAAATAGTTGGGGAGATTCAGTTAAGTTCGGATACGTAACCAATCTCAAAAACACATTTCAGATTTTTCCCAAAAAATACATCAAAGCTACCAGAAAAATATAGATTACGAATAAAATGGAACTAAACCTAATTAACATGGGAGGACATGACCCAAAGGACCCCCTTTCCTTAATTAAACTAACCTAACCAACCTTAAAAACCTCAGGCTTCCCAGTAAATGTAACTTATTTTGACTATTACCATACCTTATTGTGTTTGACTGTTTAATAAAACTCTTCAAAGCAACAGTGTCTTGCTTCTGTCAAGGGGGTAAAATAATAACTAGTGATTACCAAGAAAAACAAAGGTCAAATTCTTTCAAAACACATCAAAATCTATCGGATTATCTGAAAAAGGAGAGGGTCACAAAAAAAAAAATCTTTTAGCCCTTGGGCAGGTTTATGGTATTGTAACTCTAGTTTACCGGAATTCTCGTTCCCATCGGCAAGAAATCCTACATTTCACGCCGTCAAGTATATTTTTTTTTCTAGGACTCGATATTCAGTATCGAATTAGTTCGGGATATCAGTATTATTCTAGTGTTTGCCCATATTCCCCCATCTCCCGAAAACAAGCTTGGGGACCTGAGGGAATGCAGGATATTTGACTGAGGTACAAAATAGGCGTCGCAACCAGTTTTTGAGTTATAAAAATTCCCTAGATCTGGGGTAATGGATTGGATTTTTTTTCCAAGTCCAGAGAACGTGTAAACCTTACGATTCTCACAAACATAAGGATAATCGGAGTGTCGAGAAACACCCACCCACCTCGCTAGGAGGTAAGGTAGAATTTTGTATTTTTACCGAGGGGTTGAGGGGGGAGAAGCCCCCCGCTAGGAGGTTAGGTTAAATTTGATAAGGTTAGGAGGTTAGGTTAGATTACTGGGGGTCGAGGGAGCCGGAGCCCTCGCTAGGTTAGGTTAGGTTAAATCCGCTAGGAGGTTGGGGTTAAAATTTGGTCAAAAAAAAAATCCCTAAATCCGGGGGGGAAAATCTAGATTAGGGAAAAATTAACCCAGATCTAGGGATATTAACCTAGATAATAGGGTATTTCGACTCTTCCCACCTCAACAAATAATTGTTTCCGACGTATTCTTTGTTCTGCACCCGAAAATGTACCTATAATCCAATAAGTTTTACCTGTGCTTCTGTATACATAACCTAACCGTAACCTAACCTAATCAATACTGACAGAAATTACAACTTGGGGGGGGGGATGATGGGACGGTATAAGAAAAATATTAATTCCGCTATAAACAAGAGCTAAATTCATTCAAAAAAACATCAAAACTAAATAGAAAATAATGTCTTCGAAAAATGTGGTGGCCAATTATAAAAAACCTTTTATTCCTGCTTTTCAACTATTACAAGTGGAAAATGTTGGCAAAAAAATTTTCCCCCCCGTCGATTGTTCGGTATTATTCTAGTGCTTGTCCACACTTTTCCCTCTCTCCCCCAAAACAAGCTTGGGGAATGCGGGGTATTTGGCTGAGGAGATATAATGGACGAGAACGGCGCGATCGCTACTGCCGTTATTATAGTTAAGTTTTCTGTATTTTTTTCTTCAGTATACTGTGCAGTATCAATTCCCTTCCGCGTAACCTATAAACTTATATACACATCGAAGAAATGATATAGTTGTCAATAACGCATACAACACACCTCCCCCTCTGGAGGGGTCCCCCACCCTTTAGGAGGTTAGGTTAAGGGTCGGTTAGGGTAAAAAAACTAGTCCGTGTCCCAAGAAAATGACCGCGTAGTCCTCGTCCCCTTTTTACCATCTGGGGTACAAAATATATGTCGCAACCACATACTTTTTGAGTTAGGGATAGCGTAAAAACTCCCCTAGTTCTAGTGAAAATTGATTGGGTTTTTTTTAAAGTCCAGAGACGTGGGAACCTTACGCTCCTCACAAACAGAATGATGATCAGAGTGTCGAGATCCCCCCACCCCTCCCACTAAGAGGTAGGGTAAACCTTTTATTAGGTTACCGAGGGTCGAGGTTGGGCGGAAACCCCCCCTTCGTTAGAAGGTTAGGTTAGATAATCGGGTGATTATCGCTAGGAAGGTAGGTTAGATTATCGGGGGATCTAAGGGGACAGAGCCCCCGCGTGGAAGTTAGGTTTAATTTGCTTTTGGTTAAGTAGATTACCCGGGGGTCGAGGGGGGCAGAGCCCCCGTTTTGGAGGTTAGTTTTAAATCTGGTTGAGTAAATTTCCCTAGCCCTTAGATTTCGGCTCTCCTACATAACTCCTAAATCTAAATTTGTAAATTTTCCCCAAGTGTCCGACGCATCATTTGCTCCCCACCCGAAAACCCGCATTCCCACAGGTTTCCCCAAGCTTGCTTGGGGAAAGGGGGAGAGGTATGGGCAAACGCTAGGAAATTATAAACCACGTACGCTGATTCATAAAAGCCTACGCTGGGGACCGGGATATGTATTTAACAAAAAACAGTGGTTCGCAGTGTTTACATATCGAGCAGGTTACAAAGCGAGCGGTTGTACAGCAACATACCAAATACATGTATATGTAAGGGGTAGGCGGTATGTATATGATTCATAAAAACATATAATAAGCAAATCAAAGGTATTGAAAACTTTTTGGTGATAGAAGAAAGTATCCTTCTTTACAAAATCTATGTATATGTAATATTTATTTGTACCGCTGCTGTGACCAGAGCGTATAATTTCAGGGTTGCCACCCACGGTTTATAATTAAATTTAAAATATATCGATACAAAACAGTTGAGACCCCCAAAAACTACAGATTTTATTCGTATATATGTAATTTATCATCATTGTATAGACACAGCGCGCCAAAGCATTGTTCGCGACATCATAACACAGCGCTTTCCCTACGGGAATTCAGAAAATGTACTCTATGGCAAACCTACTGGGCTTCCCAGAGAGATATCTTACATATGGCAGCTTGTTTAAGGACGGGCAGTCCATCAAGACCGTTGAGGGAAAGTTCAGATGCCACTTGTCAATTATAGACGAAAACATTTAAAAAAGTATCGCCTTCCTTCCCGCGATAATTTGAACAGACGCGCATTTGGGATAAATATTATTTGCATAATGAGTGGCAAGAAAGACCTAACAAAGGAGCAAATTAAGTTATTGTATCTCTACACAAGGCAGAGAGGCCAGTGGAAGAAATATCAAGGGGTTGTGGAT
Organism: Chionoecetes opilio; assembly: GCA_016584305.1. NCBI lineage: Eukaryota > Metazoa > Arthropoda > Malacostraca > Decapoda > Majidae > Chionoecetes > Chionoecetes opilio. Next base: position 11,251 of record JACEEZ010008667.1, read on the forward strand.
GTTACGAGGAGATGTGTGCATAAGTGGGTGGAAAATTTCGGGGTGGGTTGGCGGTGTCGCGACAGCCGCGACCCCCAGAACATTTAAGTGACCAGGGCGAGGATGTAAACCTAAGCAAGCACCCTAAATGTCATGAAACGTCAAGTGGATGCCCATCCTCAATTAAGAGTAAAAAAAAATATTGCGATATGATTTTATAATGTTCTGGTGTCGCGGCTGCCGCGACACCGCCAACCCACCGTGAAACTTTCCACCCACTTATGCACACATCTCCCCGTAACATCCACAATCCTTGATATTTCTTCCACTGGCCTCTCTGCCTTGTGTAGAGATACAATAACTTTTTAATTTTCTCCTTTGTTAGGTCTTTCTTGCCAATATTATGCAAATAATGATATTTTATACCAATGGGGCGTCTGTTCAAATTACTCCGGGAATTAAAAGGCGATACTTTTTTAAATGCTTCGTCTATAATTGACAAGGGCATCTGAACATTCCTCAACGGTCTTGATGGACTGCCCCCCTGTCTTAAACAAGCTGCCATATGTAAGATATCTCTCTCGGAAGTCAGTAGGTGCCATAGAGTACATTTTCTGAATTCCGTATGGAAGCGCTGTGTTATGATGTCGCGAACAATGCTTTGGCGCGCTGTGTAATAGCTGCGGTAAAGAGACTTTATGTAATATTTTCTTCTGCCATGTACATATGGTCCGCATCGGTTTGTAATCTTGCCTAGGCTGCCCACTACATTTAAGCTCCGCCCTTCTCGATGAACTAGGGGAAAACCATCGTGGTATTTGATGATCGCAATTGCGACGGTTGTATTTACATCGTGGTAATCGCAATTGCGATAGACTAGGAATATGAGACTGTGGAGTAGTGCTACCAATAACTAGTCTTGTAGCTAGTGTTACTAGTAAATAGTTACTCGTAGCTAGTGTTACTAGTTACTCACTCATAGAGAAGTCACTGTGTATGACTTGCATGAAAATATATAGTAATTCAGTGAGATGGTTTGGGGCCCGTTTCTTTGCTACCAACAAGTCAATCCTCGGCACAGTCTTTTAAAGAGCCACTCTTATGTCGTCTTGACTTCCAGACGTGAACGTAACTTTTTTTTAATCAAGCAGTGCTGAGAATCCCTGCTCACAGCGGTATGTAGAAGGAAACATTACGAGGTTCCGTATACTTTTATTTGCTAAAGCAGGGTAAGAACTCGCCATGTTGACCAGAATCTTTGTCAATGACAAACTATCGAAAGAAATCTTTTGCAGTTGAGTCATTGACAAAGTCAACGAATTTGTCTTGTAATTCACCTGGAAGTGATCTAGGGTCCATCTGCAATGGATTTCGAATGAGTTGGCAATCTAAGTCTGTGATATAAGGAAAATAGCTATCCAACTCTTGACTGAGAGAAACCAAGTGCTTCTGCATGAAAACACTGACCTCATCCACATCACCTTTACACAGAGCTGACAAGCTGTCGCTCATATTCTCAAAAACGTCATATTGACCCGCTTGGACTTATTCTTGCCAAAGTTTGAGTTTCATTTGAAAAACTCGCATCTTGTCGACAAAATCAATCACAGTTGCCGAGTAACCTTTAAGTGATTTGTTGACTGCGTTGATGCGAGAAAATATATCATTGAGATAAGCCAGCTTCGTGATCCACCTGTTATCTGACAGCTTGTTGACACACATTCTTTGGGTTTTTTTCTCATTCCTGTCAAAAAATTCTTTCACCTCCTTTAATATCGCAACTCGAGCCACTACGTTACCTCTCGATAGCCATCTTACTTCTGTATGAAAAAGGAGTGACTCTTCCTCAGCATCAAGTTCCTGACACAAATAACGCAGCATCCTTGCGTTCAACGGACTGCTTTTAATAAAGTTGACCATGGCTACAACATCGTCCAGTACGGTTTTGAGGTCTGAAGGTAGTAGGGTCTTTACAGCTAATGCGTAGCGGTGAATCATACAATGCATCTTGCTTGCGTTGGGGTTGGCTGTTTTCACCCTTGCTTGGAATCCAGACCGACAGCCTATCATTGCAGGGGCACCATCTGTTGTACATCCCACAATATTTGCCCATGAAAGCCCTTCTTTTTCAAAAAAGCTGGACACAGCTTCAAAGATGTCTTCTCCCGTCGTTGTAGATTCCAGAGGGTGACAAAATAAAAACTCTTCTTCAAAGTCTGGGTCTTTTATATATCTCGTGTAGGCAAGGCGTGCAAATTTGTGTGGCAAGTGTAGTCCAAGAGAGCTTTCTCTTAAATGACATAACTCCAAGAGTTTCCTTGTTTACGTTGTCACCTAGTGTCCTGGTTCTAATGGAGGACACAATCTAGCCTAGCACATGTAGGCCACTTTCTACAAATAGGTTTGTATTTATTCAAAACCGAAGTATTTTTAGAAACCTGACACGTACCCCCAGAATTTCTCTCACGTACCCCTGGGGGTACGCGTACCCCAGGTTGAGAACCCCTGGACTATAGAGGATAAATTTCGACGTACGAGGCGGAACCGATTACCACTGTAAATGAAAAACCGTCCTCCATTTTATTCCCGAATAAATTGGAGAAAAAGTATATATTGGACATGAAGCAACATAATTCAATCAATCCACAAAAGTATCACCCGAAAAATCTTAAATTCTCCCTTTGTTTAAGATGAAATAACAAAGAATGCATAGTGAGCCTCAAGCAGGAAGGAATGTGGACCGATACAGCTCACACGTAACAATCTACATTTAATATTTCCATGAACTGAAAACATCGTAAAGGGGATAAAAACATTTATGCTACGTTGAAACAAAGAATAATTTTTATAACATATTAACTTGACAGAAATTAGAAGTATAATCGTAAGTAACCTAAAGAATTACAAGCATAGAATCACAAGGGAAGTACAAAGCAGTCATATTTATTGGTCAAGAGACGCCTTTGTATTGACGCACACTCGCCTCGGCATCCTCGCGCCTTCATAACCCGCTTGGAAACACAAAACATGAGGCACAGGAAATCCGCTGACACTATTAGTAGGGAGATAGAAACGGTTTTTTTAGCGCTAAGATCCCAGCGCGGAGAACAATTTGGGTCACATCCAATATTTTACGTTTGTTTTATTTCGAGCCGTGCGTAACCTGATTTCAGCACGCTGTTAGCACTAGAGGTGGACCGGGTATCCGAATCCACATCAGCGTATATCCGCATTATTTTAACATCCGCATACGCATTCGCGGATATCCACATGCTTTTTAACACCCGCATCCGCATCCATGGATGCGGATGTATGCGGATAATGTTATGCGGATATTTTGAATAACTAGACACTACATCTCGGTTAGAGAGAGAGAGAGAGAGAGAGAGAGAGAGAGAGAGAGAGAGAGAGAGAGAGAGAGAGAGAGAGAGAGAGAGAGAGAGAGAGACTCGAAATAATGTGGATATGGTTAAGAAGAAGAAATTTTCTGGGATTTGTGCAGACATAATATATATATATATATATTAATATATATATATATATATATATAATATATATATATATATAATATTATATATATATATATATATATATATATATATATATATGTATATATATATATATAATTATATATTTAGTGTAGCCATGCAGGATATTTTCTCTTAGGCAAAAGAGGTTGAAAGCAGTCGAACATTCTCCTTTATTGAGCTTTTTATGCACGGATTCTAGTTGCGTACAATTTTCTTGTGTTCTTCTGAGTAATTATTCAGA
>JACEEZ010008667.1:17500-28556 GCA_016584305.1 Chionoecetes opilio
GGGCTCCGGAGTTGGTGGCAAGTAAGACGGTTGGACAGCTTCGTTGTCGTCATGCCGATGTAGGTAGGGAGGACTTCACAGTTTCCTCTTTGCATGTGATCCTATATACGACATGGGACTTTTGTTTTGTCTCCTTTCTGGCTTGGGCTGTTACGGAGAAGGGTTGCTGGTGTTCTGTTTTTGTAGTAAATTTGTATTTTATTCTCTCTCTTGGTTTCACGTTGTGGACGATTGTATATATCTTCTTCTTTTCTCCACCGCTCACCAGGAAGAAGAAAGAATAATATCACAAATCGATTCGTCTCTTCAAGTCGCTATTTAGTGTCCATGTCTCACAACCATAGAGTAAGACAGGAATCACAAGCGACTAGAAGATCCGGATCTTTGTCCTCCTGCACAAGTACCGACAACGCCAAATGCTCCTGCTGAGCGAGTCCGTAACACCGTGGGTTATGCCAATCCGCCGTAAGACTTCTTGACGTGACCCGCCGTCATAATGGACTGCGCTACCAAGGTATGTAAAACTTTCCAAGATCTCAAGGTCCTCGCCGCACGCATGAGCAATTTGTACTGTTTCATCTAGTATGCCTCCAAACACCTGGACCTTGGTCTTAAGCCAGGAGACCTCAAGTCCCAAAGGCTTTGCCTTCTCGTGCAGCGTCTCAAGAGCCATCACCAAGACCTCCAGCGACTCAGCAAAGATTACTGCATCATCGGCAACACCAAGATCAGTGATCTTGGTGTTGCCGAGGGAATGCATATGCATCCGCATCCGCAAATATTGAAAAATCGACATCCGATCCACCTCTAGTTAACATGGCCAGATGTTGTGTATATTCATAGCGGTGCCACGAGTTTGTGATCGCGGGGAAACCAAGGGATGCGGGGCGCTTCTCTCTCTTTACACAAGGCCCATGATGAAAGGCACGGTGTAAATATAAGCATGAAGTATAAAGGTATGTAATGGTGGAATGCTGCCGCGCTTGTTATGGTCTTGTTGATGGTGGCGTTGTTAGTTCCTGGGAGGTGCTCGTGGATTGATGAAGGCAGGTGAGTATTAGTGTGGAGTTCCCGGCGCTCTAAGCTGCCCTCCTCTCTAAATATTATACTAAAAATTAACGGAACTAGTAGGCAGGAAAACTGAACCTTGCCGGGAAGAAAAACTATGGAAGAAAACTAAAACAGTTCTGACGCGCAAATCGATTTATCATTATTAGCGCTGAGCTGAAAATTAATCAAACCATTTAGCTGGTGATTCTCTCCTAGGTTTGCCTCGTGATGACCGGCATTCCAGGAAACGGAAGAGATTCACTGGGCAAGGCGTGTGACGCGAGAGGTCACGGATGATCATGGATGATATCACGATGCCGGGACGTCCACAGCCAGCCACTCCTCACACGGACTGGGTGAAACGCTCAACTCATGGCGACTAACCTAAAACAAATCATCTTCATACATTATCTCGTCGCATTTACTACTCCCATAGCGCGATGCCCGATCGCTGTTGCCACGCCCACAGCCTCCCTTCAGTCCATCACAGCCCTTCCACCCACAATCCCTCCATTGCACACAGCAACATCGATTTCTCGGTCTACCATGGGTCCCACGTGCCTTCACACAGTGCCTGCTGCCACGCGTCTATAGTTTGAAGGCCGCTGCACACCAGAAGCTACTCGGGCTACGCTATGTATGCGTGCTAGCTATGCACACTATTTTATCCGCACACCAGATAGTACTGCAGATAGGTGAAAGTATTGTGGGTTTGATGAAACAAGCATGGATTTGGTCCGCAGGTAGACTATGCCTCAGTGGTGATTTTTAGATTTAGGGCCATCTCAGATTCGACCTGTGACAAAAATGGCGGCCGTTTTCAAGATGGCCGCCACCCCTTATTTGAAAGTCTTTGATATTGTAGGTTAAATCAATTCTAGGGGTGGGAATGTTTTTCCTTTGTATTATAAATCATACATCAGTAATTTTACTGTCCACATAAGAGTTGAAATGGCAAATAATACTAGTTTGAGCTAAAAAATAAGAATGATCATTTTATGTCATGTTACGATTTGCAAATCAGGACCACTTCGTCAAGTGCGTCAAACAACCCAGAATTATTTCTTCTGTTTTTGTAGGTAGCAGAGGTACACACAATAGCTTATTATAGTCTAATTGCAAGTCAATAGGATGGAAATTGTGTCCAAACAGTAATGAACTGTTCTCTGTGAGCCGCGTCACTCAGAGCACTGTCCACCGCACTGACAAAGAGCTGTACACTGAAGAGCCGCCTTCTGGCATTTGCAGCGTCCTCTGCAGCCGTTCTTGCAGCCACATCGCAAGAGTTCCCTGCAAGCTTCTGATGCTTCTGGTAGGGTCGTCCAGGCTATACTTCCATCCACCACCAGGCTTCTTGTTCCAGCCCCATTCACTTGGTGACGGAAGCTCTGGAAACAGGGGTCATCATTTGGGCCCAAACAGTGACCAGCCTGGTAGACAGCTCTCTTGGTGTGTTGGATGAGTGCAGCCTGTGTAGGAGGCAGACCATCAATAGCTCTGCCTTTCTTGCTGAACAGCTGTTTCCTTGCCTGGTTCACACCCTCCTCTGTGCTGGTGCGATCGTACAGCAGGACCACAAATCGCTCCAGTGGTTGCATACCACTCGTCAATGGCACGTGGGTCTGGCATGGCACCCAAGGCGCAGAATGCTGGTGTGACGTCTCCATAGGTGGTCCAGGTGTCCCATGCAGTCTTCTTGCCCCTGCCGCCAAAACAGGACACCGTGTCACATCCAGTGAAGGCGTGGAACATCGGCAAGGCACACACATCGGTCAGGACCAAGAGCTTTGGCGATCTCATGAGCAGCGATGAACCTGAAGCTCTACCCAGCTCCAAAGGCAATCCACAGTTCAGAGATGTTGAGGCGATTGGCTGATGCTATGGCCAGGACTACCACGTCTGTATCAACTGTGCGTATTGACACTTTGCTGTACCCCTGTTGTACGGCATCCTGTAGGTGCAGGAGGATACGAGTGTCAGCCTCCTCATGCGTGCATGGCGCTAGAGCTGACACGTCCTGGCGATTGGAGCAAAGAACGCCAGTGCCTTGTGTGGTGATGAGAAGTTTGTTGGTGTCAATGTCTGCCACGTTAGAAGCCAGGAAGGAGAACAGCTCCGTCTTGTTGTCGTTGATGCGGAGAAACTCTTGCCAGTTTCCAGGAACTGCACTTGATGGCTCGACTGGTCTCCTAACTCCCTTTCCTCTCTTGCTGCGAGTGTCCGCCTTCAAGCTGTCTGCCATGTACAGATCCCAGACAATGTCTAGTCTGTCTACATGCTGAAGCTGGGATGTGACATACGGCACGAAGACATCAGTGGCATAACCTTGGAATGTCTTTGCAGTCCCTGGTCGCAGCATGTTGATGATGGCAGCACCATCCAGGATGTTGACCTGTACTCTGGGGGTGGAGAGATCCTCTTTCACTGGAACAAGGTTTTCCAGGCAGGGCATCAAGTCAGACTTGGTTCCAGCTCTCAGGCCACCCATCTGAGACAGAGACGGAGACAGAGACAGGCCTGGTTTTCGTGCTGAAAGAACTCGTCCAAGTCACCATGGCGTATCTGGGAGGCAATGTACAGCCTGGAGAAGAGCGAACAGTCGTTCTTCAGGGATGACATCTGTAGCCGTTTCCTTGACTTCTCTCTGACTGATGGGCGGCTGAAAAGATGGAGGTTGTTCCGCTTGATGGGATCTGTGATAGGCACTGTCTGGTTCACAAGCCTCTCCAACATATGTCTCATACTGCTCGAGTCCAAGTTTCTCCATCTGCCGCACTGTGTCTGCCACTGCTGTGTCCACAACGTCTCTGCTGTTCAGGACAAGGAGATCACTGCTGTATTCAGCGAACGGGTTCACCATCCTCTTCATGGCTCGGCTCAGTGATCGCACATCTTGTGCAAATGCCATCTGTGCATGTCTCTTCTGTTTATGGTGACGTCCATCTGTGTCCTGCCTCTTCTCGGTTGATCCCTCGAATTCCTGAATTAAACGAGTCATCTCGGGACCAGATACCATCCAGCGACGAAGAGCTGCAGGGTTCTCCGTCAGGCCCACAGCACCGCCGTCTCCCTTCACGGAAGCATTGTTCTGCTCATGGGCCTGGTCAATAGCAACAGCAGAGAATGCACGCTTTGACTTCTTGACGACAAAGTTCCCCTTCAGAAACTCAGCATAGACATCGGGATGGAGCTGCTTCAGTGACACCATGTCTCGTAGGTGGGATCGGCACCCATCTCGAGAAGTGTGTATGGTAATTCACAAGCCATCATGTGAGCTTCTGGCTCCCAAATAATATTAAAAATGTATTTTATTCTAATTATCTTGTGACTAATACCACATCTATTGTACCCAAAACAAATTACATATGCACTAGAGTAGAAATAAACTAGAGAGAGAAAAAAAAGTAGAGGAAAACATAAAAGAGTGCACAGAGCACCATTGCTATGGCGGATACAACATTCGAGAAGATATTTTGGCAGCCATTTTTAAAATGGCAGGCACTCCGCTCATGGAATGAATCTGGAATGGCCCTATAGCCCAAATATCTTCCCAAGCACCTTTTTAATTGTCTGCCAAATTTCATGCTTGTTTCACCAAACCCACAATTCTTCCAAATATTTCACCTATCTGCAGTACTAAGAGGACATATCTCAAGCTATACTTTCAGTTACATAAGAACATAAGGAAACTACAAGAGGCCAGGAGACCTACACTTTTTTTTTTTACATCATAAAGGACTCGCCACAGTATTCTTTAGGACTGGCCCAAGAGTAAACAAAAAAGAGGTAACAAAAAGGTCGCTTAGTTGCCAGTCCCTATAAATAAGACAGTAAGAGAATAAAGGAAGGGGTGTGCCAATTTAGATCGGGAGGTGTCTTGCCACTCTCTTGAAAATTTAAGTCGTTGGAAGGCGGGAAAATAGAAACAGGAAGAGAGTTCCAGAGTATACAAGTGAAAGCTTTCACTTTTTCATCCTAGGGATGTAATAGTAAAGTTACTGATTGACTCTTGAATTAGGAAGAGGGGACAAAAATAGGGATGAGAATGAGTAGAAAGTCTTGTGCAGCGAGGCCGCGGGAGGGAGGGAGGCATGCAGTTAGCAAGTTCTGAAGAACAGTGAGTATGAAAATAATGGTAGAAGATAGCAAGAGAAGCAGCATTGCGACGGTGATTTAAAGATTGAAGGCAGTTAGTCAGGGAGGGGGGGAGTTGATGAGACTAAAGTTTTGACTCAACCCTGTTTAGGAGAGCTGTATGAGTGGATCCACCACAAACATGTGAGATTATACTCCATACATGGGCGGATAAGGCCCCTGTACAAAGCAAGTAACTGGGAAGGAGAAAAAAACGGGACGCAGACGCCACAGGACACTTAAATTAACTCACCTTAACATAACTCACCTTAACTCCAACCTGTTCCTAAGAAAGGTGACCGTTCTAATCCTTCAAACTACCGTTCTATAGCTTTGACTTCCTGCCTTTCTAAAGCTTTTGAATCTATACATAATAAGAAGATTCTTAAGCATCTATCTGCTCACAATATTCTGTCTGATCGTCAGTACGGTTTCCGTAAAAGGCGATCTACTGGCCTTCTAGCTTTCCTAACTTTCACACAAACAAATGTCACAATGTCAAATGGCACAAATCTTTAATTTCCAAACTACCCTCATTCGGTTTCTATCCTTCTCTCTGTATTTTCATCTTAACCTTCCTTTCAAACCGTTCTATTGCAGCTACTGTAAACGGACATTGTTCTTCTAAATCTATCAATAGTGGTGTTCCCCAGGGGTCTGTCCTATCACCCACTCTCTTTCTATTATCCATTACTGATCTTCTAAGTCTAACCCTATCCACTCCTACGCTGATGATTCTACCCTGCATTTTTCTACGTCGTTTATTAGACGTCCAACTGAAACAGGAACTAAGTGATTCACGGAGAGATGCCACTGAGCGCCTAACTTCTGAACCTTGCTATAATTTCTGACGGGGGCAAAGCAAACCTTTGTTTTTGTTCAATGCCTCAAAAATCCAATTTCTTCACCTATCTACTCGACAAAACCTACCAGATAACTATCCACTCTTCTTTAATGACACTTAACTATCTCCTTTTTCTACAATGAACATTCTTGGACTATCCTTTACTAAAAATCTGAACTGGAAATCTCATATCTCATTTCTTGCTAAAACAGCTTCTAAGAAGTTAGGTTTCCTGTGGCGTCTGCGTCCTTTTTTTTCTCCCTCCCAGTTGCTTGCTCTCTACAGGGGCCTTATCCGCCAATGTATGGAGTATGTCTCACATGTTTGGGGCAGCTCTCCTAAACAGGGATGAGTCAAAAGCTTTACGTCTCATCAACTCCCCTCCTCTGACTGTCTTCAATCTTTAAATCACCGCCGCAATGTTGCTTTTCTTGCTATCTTCTACCGTTATTTTCATGCTCACTGCTCTTCTGAACTTGCTAACTACATGCCTCCCCCCCTCCTGCGGCCACGTTGCACAAGACTTTCTACTCATTCTCATCCCTATTCTGTCCATCTTCGTAATGCAAGAGTTAATCAGTATCTTTACACTTTCATCCCTTTCACTGGTAAACTCTGTAACTCTCTTCCTGTTTCTATTTTTCCACCTTCCTACGATTTAAATCTTTTCAAGAGAAGAGTGACAAGACATCTCCCGAACTGAATTGGCCCACCCCCCTTTTTTTTATTCCCTTACTGTCTTCTTTATAGGGACTGGCAACTAAGCGGGCTTTGTGTTACCTCTTTGTGCTGTGGCCTTGGCCACTCATTTGTGATGTAAAAAAAAAAATATATAATAATTCAGCAGTTTCCACCAAAGTTGCAAAATCAAGGGTGAGACACTGTGTGATAGCATTGCCAGATGACGCGACTCTCCTCAACCCGCCACTTCAATCATCAGGCTGAGAAGAAATGGTCTACTGAGCATGCGCAACCTAGCCATTCAGGAAAAAATCGCTCCCCAGGCAATCTAAAGCTATATATGTGGCTTCGTCACATAGCGCGTGGCTACGAAGCATAGCTTTGGTCTGCGGTACCTAAACTGAATAACCACTGCAGCATTCAAAGACACGTTACACATATACGTAAGCGAAGCTCGCGTAGATTCTGGTGTACGGCGGCCTTAATGCATGTATGTAGCTCTTACAAGTCATTGGGTGATTCATTGATGCGTAATCTGAACATAATCACGTGTTATATGTTCTCTATATCCACGTGATGCGCCAGGTTTAGACAACAGTTATTGAACCTTAAGTCGAAGGATCCGCCATCTACATGGAAAATATTTCCTGGGACAGAAATCCACGTGCAATTTCAATCCAGCGTCAAACAATTGGCTTCTCGGCCTAATGAGCCACCACTCCATATGCCACTTCATTGTAATGGTCGTAAGAAAATAACTATTAATGTCAATCTAATATCATATTAAACCAATCAGCAAATTCATTTTTTCTATATAAAAGATGAAAAACTGCTTAGAAGCCACCTATTTGGTTTTCCTGTTTATATATATATATATATATATATATAATATATATATATTACTAGCCGCAAAGCCGCCCTCCGGGCGGCCTTTTTGGCTAGCTCCTGCGGAGGGCTATTGGTGGGCTTCGGCCCACCACCTGTGTTTGGTGGGCCCAAGGCCCACCAAACACAGACTCTCCAGGTAGCCCCTTCTAACTTTCCTGAAATCATGGATGTAGAAATGTATGTATTAACGCCAACCCATTTCACATCATAGCCCCTTCTAAAACTTTCCTGAAAGCAAAGCCGCCCTCCGGGCGGACTTTTTGGCTAGCTCCTGCGGAGGGCTATTGGTGGGCCTTCACCCATTCACTCACCCATTACCCATCACCCCCCACCTATTCCCTCACCCATCACCCCACACCCCATTCACTCACCTATTACCCATCACCCTACATCAAGGTTTCCTCAATTCTCGCAACCCACTTTTGTTTCTTCACAGTTCTCGCTAATAGGCTGCTAAAGAAAAAAAAGTGATCGGATCATCCTATAAGTGGGCTTAAAACCTTCCCCTGGTCAACCTGATTCCAAAACTGTGACATATGATGGGATTCCGCCACAGGGTGCGGCCCCTATCGCGGACAGACACAGACAGACAGACACAAACACACACACACTTTCGCTTATATATAATATATATATATATACTAGCCGCAAAGCCGCCCCCCGGGCGGGCCCTTTTTGGCTATCTCCTGCGGAGGGCTATTGGGGGGCCTTGGGCCCCACCACCTGTGTTTGGTGGGCCTTTGGCCCACCAAACACAGACTACCCAGATAGCCCCTTCTAAATTTTTCCTGAAATCATGGATGTAGAAATGTATGTATTAACGCCAACCATTCACATCAAGCCACTTCTAACTTTCCTGAAAGGCAAAGTCGCCCTCCGAGCGGACTTTCTGGCTAGCTCCTGCGGAGGGCTTTTGGTGGGCTTCGGCCCACATTCGGCTCTCCAAAGATAGACCCATTACCCACCACCTCGGCCCACCAAAAACACACTCTCCAGATACCCCCTTCTAACTTTCCTGAAATGTAGTATTCCCCCCACCCATTCCCCTCACCCCCCCCCATTCACTCACCATCCCCATCACCACACAGTGCACACAACCCATTCACTCAACCAATTACCCATCACCACACAGTGCACACACCCATTCACTCACCCATTACCCATCACCACACACCCATTCACTCCCCCATCACCCCCCACCTATTCCCTCACCCATCACCCATCACCCCCCACCCATTCACTCACCCCATCACCCACACCCATTACCCATCCCCCCAAAACCCATTCAACTCACCTATTACCCATCACCCTACATAAAAGGTTTCCTCTATTCCCACAACCCACTTTTCTTCTTCACAGTTCTCGCTAATAGGCTGCTAAAAAAAAAAAAAAAAAAAAAAAAAAGTGATTGGATCATCCTATAAATGGGCTTAAAACCTTCCCCTGGTCAACCGGTTTCCCAAAAACTGTGACATATATGGGTTTCCCGTCAAAAGGGGGCGGCAACTATCGCGGAGACAGACAAGACAGACACACCACCAACACACACACACAACTTTCGCTTATTATTAGATATAATATATATATAAAATAGCCCTATATATATTATATATATATATATACGCTTTATATTATATAATATAATATATATATATATATATATATACGTATATATATATATATATTAAATATCTATAAAAATATAAGCGAAAGTGTGCCCTGAGTGTGTCCGCGCTAGGTTCCGCCCCCAGTGCCCCAATCCCATCATATGGCACAGTTTTGGAACCAGCTCGACCAGGGGGAAAGTTTTAAGCCCACTTATGAGATGATCCGATCACTTTTTTTTTCTCTTTTTTTTAGCAGCCTATTAGCGAGAATTGTGAAAAAAAAGTGGGTTGCGAGAATTCCAATGATCTGAAACTCGAAATGCCAGTGGTCGCTGGCAGTTTTAACTCAAAGGGTTTGGGCTACTGTGTTTTCCCTCCGCGACTAACATTTTTCATAAATCAATTTCGCGATGAATATTGATGCGCCGCATCTGAATACTAAAAAAGAACGTTCTTCTGTTGTTCTAGTAAGTGTATGCATGACATGCATTACGATTGAACGTTCTAAGATAGCAATTTAATGCAAATTACTCGCCTCGAGTAGCAGAGCTTAATATATTTTACATGTATATTGTGGCATGTAAATTTGGGCGATGTTCACACTGTTTCTAAGACAGTACTGCTGCGTCTGGCAAACGCTTGTCAAAATACAATAAGCAATGCCTTGGAAAACGAAAAATAAAGAATGCCGAAATCGGCTTGTTGCTGCGGACAATGCAGGTTATAATTGTGGAGGGGACACGCCGCGGGGGGAGGTGGTGCGCGCGGGAGATTTGTGGCGGGGAGATTGAATCAAAACATTGCCACTTCACGCGTCAACTCATTGCACTTTCCCGGCTTCTTTTCTGATTGATACACAAAATAACAGGAACAATGACTGCCTAGGTATAGATAACTTCTAAACATACGTTATGACTGTATAATATCATAGAGTAAAAATTTACCTCGCCTCCTCAAAATATAACCTACTTGGTTATTTGGTTAAATACATGTTTTACAGAATCCGGCTTCTATACAATATACATATAGAAGAAAATCGTTCTTAAAATTATACCTTTGTGTTTAAGTGCAGTGGAATAAGCCCATATTTTGGTTTTTAGTAGACCAACTTATTATAAAAAAAGTGAGTTAAAACTGCCAGCGACCCTGGGATTTTGGGTTCCAGTTCTCTCGAATTGAGGAAACCTTGATGTAGGGTGATGGGTAATGGGTGAGTGAATGGGTGGGGTGATGGGTAATGGGTGGGGTGATGGGTGAGTGAATGGGTGGGGGGTGATGGGGGAGGGAATAGATGGGGGGTGATGGGTAATGGGTGAGTGAATGGGTGTGTGGTGATGGGGAATGGGTGAGTGAATGGGTGAGGGTGATGGGTAATGGGTGAGTGAATGGGTGGGGGGTGATGGGTAATGGCTGAGTGAATGGGTTGGGGGTGATGTGAATGGGTTGGCGTTAATACATACATTTCTAAATCCATGATTTCAGGAAAGCTAGAAGGGGCTATCTCGAGGCTGTGTTTGGTGGGCCGAAGGCCCACCAATAGCCCCCCGCAGGAGCTAGCCAAAAAGTCCGCCGGAGGGCGGCTTTGCTGCTAGGTTATATAGATATATAATATATAATATATTATATAATATATATATATATAATATATTAATATAATATAATAATTATATTATAATATCGTTAAAAGTGATACTGCTAGTCAGCGTTATATCTTTAAAGTATTTCTCTTGTCTTAAGAGTGTCTATTCTCTTTTTTATCACTTTTAGACTTCCCAGTGTCATTTGCTGTACGCGATTTCGGCTAAGAACCTTTCAGCAGATGTGGAGATGTTTCTCCTAGTTGTAGAGTGAG
>JACEEZ010008669.1:0-10000 GCA_016584305.1 Chionoecetes opilio
TGAGTGTGGAAGGCAGCTGGTTTTGTAATATCGTGCGGAGCTCCTCAAGTGGGTGAGCCATGATCCGCGGGTTGCATGCTGTCCTGACTGCCGTGTGGCAATCAGGTACAATTCCTCCTGACTGGAAAAGGGGGCTGGTCGTCCCTATCTGGAAAGGGAAAGGGGACCGTCAGGACTGCAACAATTACCGCGGTATTACACTGCTCAGCGTACCAAGCAAGGTGCTTGCCTATCTATTGCTGACACGGATTCGCAGTCAGCTGGTGAAGCATCAGAGACCTCAGCAGTCTGGGTTCACGCCTGGTAAGTCAACAACGGACCGTATCCTAGGGCTTCGTGTCCTTGTGGAACGCCGCCGTTAGTTTCAACAGGGGATGCTTGCAGCCTATGATGATTTCAAGAAGGCATTTGACTCAGTGCATCATGAGTCAATTTGGAATCTTCTGCGACTTCGAGGGATTCCTGCAAGGACTATTGGTTTGATAACTGGTCTGTATTCTGGGACTGAGAGTGCTGTGAAGTGTGGGGCAGGTGTATCCAGCTTCTTCCCTGTGAATGCAGGAGTGAGGCAAGGGTGCGTCCTTGCCCCATCACTTTTCAACGCTTGCATGGACTGGGTATTGGACAATGTTGTAGATCAAAGTGATTGTGGAGTATCCGCCAGCAACACCAAGATCACTGATCTTGTTTTTGCCGATGATAAAGTAATCTTTGCTGAGTCGCTGGAGGTCCTGGTGATGGCTCTCGAGGCGCTGCACGAGGAGGCAAAGCCTTTGGGACTTGCGGTCTCCTGGCTCAAGATCAAGGTCCAGGTGTTTGGAGACTTACTAGATGAAGCAGTACAGTCTGTTCATGCGTGTGGCGAGGACATTGAGATCTTGGAAAGTTTTACATACCTTGGTAGCGCAGTCCATAATGACTGCGGTCCACGTCAAGAAGTCTTACGGTGATTGGGCATAGCCCACGGTGTATATGGACTCGCTCAGCGGGAGTAATTGCATTGTCCGGTACCTGTGGAGACGACAAGATCCGGATCTTCAGTCGCCTTGTGATCCCGTACCTACTCTATGTTTTGTGCACATGGACACTAATAGTGACTTGAGGAGACGAGTGCCTTTGGTAATAAGTGTCTTCGCAGAATCATGGGTATCGTGGGGATGATTACTGTTACTCATCGTTGTCACCGTGAGACTGATCGAGGTCTATAACCTGCGTAGTCCGTCAGCGCCAACTTCGCTATATGGCATGGGCCCGCTACCCTGAAACCGTCCTTCCCATTCGGGTTGTAAATCTGTTAAGAAAGAGATCCGGCGTGGATGAAGCCAAGGGTGCGCCACAGGCTCGTGTCTGGGGTGGGCAGAGAGTTGATGTTTCTTGTCGAGAGCTGCTTGGTATGGAAAGAGCCTGCATGGGAACTCGCGCGTGGTGACCCCGGGAGTGGCGTTCGTAGGGTGTGCGATGCGACGCGCCCTCCCCGGCGTATGCGCCCCCAATGCTTGATTGATGGCGTATATGGTTCTGCGCTTGTGCATATGAGCCTCGATGGCGCAGTAGAATGCCGAGAGTCAGTCTCATAATCCTGAAGGTCGTGGGGGGGAGTTCGATCCTCACTCGGGCAAGTGGTTTTTGGATGAAAGTGGATGTCCAGGGAGTTTTTAATTAAAGGAGGCTTAGACGGTACCTGTGAACTGTCGCCGATAGGAATCTCGCCGACGTCCGGCGGGTTTCCTATTTCTGGCGACAGTTTCTAGTTTTTTTATCTTGAGTTAGGTTATGTTTTCCAGTTGACACGTGTTTATGTTAGGTTAGTGAACGAGCCGGGATGGGGGGGGGGGGGAGTACGGGGGATCTATCGCCGAAAATTTCCACGTCGCGAAGTGTTTACACTGTTGGTGAGAGTTCTCGTTAGGCGTTTTTCGGGGCGAGAGATCCTAGACGGCGAGAGATCCGGAGAGCCTTGACGAGGGTAAATCTTCGCTGTACCTGCTTCCTGTTGGGCGATGCAGTGCTGTGGTTGTTTGTTATCTTTGTTTTTGTTGTTGTTCTATTGCTGTTGCTGTTGTTTTGGTTGTTGTTTAGTTATTATTGTTGTTGTGGTGGTGGCTGGCGAGAAGGAGGGGAAGTGGTGTGATATAACCAGTGATATATTCTTGCCTCAGTATCCTTGCATATATTAAAGTTATTAGTATTCATGCGGTCCTTTGTTTTACTTTTTTTTTTATATATGTTTTTATTTAAAGTTATCCAATCACAGATACACCAAGTTCAGATGGTTAAAAGATAGCATTAATTAAGCAATTACATGTTCATACGGTTATTCAGTTGTTAAGTTGTTACGGTTACTTTAAAATCCATTGTTTTTTGATACGAATCCTTAGCCTATTGAGTTGATGATATATCTGGTATGGCATAATACTCGTAATAATTCGATGCGTTTTGTAGACCTGTAGACTTTTTTGTAGGGAGAGAAAAAATAAGTCGAAATATCTAATTGGAACAGTGCAAATTAATCAAGTAATTAGTTTGGAGTCGTGGTTTGAGGGTGAAGACATATCCTGCTGTGTGTGTGTTTGTGTGTGTGTGTGTGCATTATTTGAGTGTGTGTGTGTGTGTGGTGGGTGTTGTGTGTTGTGTTTTGTGTGTGTGGTGTGTATTGTATTTGTGTGTGTGTGTGTGTGCGGTATTTGAGTGTGTGTGTGTGGTGTGTGGTGTGTTGTGTGTGCCGGTATTTTGAGTGTGTGTGTGTGTGTGTGTGTGTGTGTGTGTGTGTGTTTGTGTGTGGTGTGTGTGTGTGTGGTGTGGTGTGTGTGTGTGGTGTGTGTATGTGGGTGTGTGTGTGTGTGTGGTGTGTGGTGTGTGTGTATGTGTATTGTGTATGTCTGTGTGTGTTGGGGGGGGGGTAGTCATCGTTTTTGCTTGGACTTCATTGCGACCTTCCCTCCCCAATAAGAAGGTCCTTATATGCTTTCGTCCTTGAAGGGAATGTCTTACGTAAGAGCTATGATATGTTTTAGTATAATGCCATAAAATAAGAGGGTTTTACCGAAGAGCTTCAGATGTTTTGTTTATATTCTTAACATTTTTCTTATTCATGACTTTGTCGTCCACTTCTATTTCCATTCATATTTGTCTTTACTGCATTGTGATGGTATAAGATAATACACCTTAAAACTGATTCGAGAAAACTTTGCTACTAGAAACGCGTGTGCCTTTGTATGATCCTGTGGCATGACCTGATGAGTGTGCTTCCCGTGACCCTCCTCCTATCACCTGTGTGGGAGACACCTGCGTCCCTGGCCTACGGGGGTGAGCCGTGCGCAGGCCGTGTAAGCGGTCATGGTTGTGGGGGTTGTTGGTGTGGTTGGGGTGTATGTTGGTGTGATGGGGGAAGGGAACAGTGAGGTGGGAGGTTAAACTTGGTGATATAACCTTATCTAATAATTCCCTGTCCTGCATGTTATAATTTGTTGGTGCTGCGCTGTGGCATATGAAGCCTCGATGCGTAGGCAGCGCGTCAGTCCCTCATCATCTGAAGGTCGTGAGTTCGATCTCACTCTGGGCAAGTGTTTTGGGATGAAAAGTGGATGTCGAGGGAGTTTTAATTTAAAGAGGCCTAGATAGTACTGCAGATAGGTTGTAAGTATTGTTGGGTTTGAAGTAAACAAGCATGGATTGGGTCCGCAGGTAGACGATGCTTCAGTGGTGGATTTTTAAATTTAGGGCCTCTAAGATTCGACCTGTTACAAAAATGGCGGTAATATTCAATATGGCCGCCTCGCTTATTTTGAATTCTTTGATATTGTAGGTTACATCAATCCTAGGGGTATGAATGTTTTTCCGTTGTATTATAGAATCATAACATCAGTATTTATTTCCACATAACAGTTGAAATTGCAATAATTACTAGTTTGAGGTAAAACATAAGAATTATCATTATTACGTCATTTTACGATTTTTGAAATCAGGACCACTTCGTCAGTGCTTTCGTCAACAACCCAGAGTATTCAACTCCGCCACGAAGTTGGAGGTTATGTTTTTCCACCCCGATCTGTTCCGTCGTCAGTCTGTCTGTCGGTCTGTCTGTCTGTCTGTTAGTGTACAGGATTTCTCGACAAGTTGGGAATGAGATTTGGACCAACTCGGTATGCCAAGTTTCTTTGGTATAGGAAGAACTGATTTAATTTTGGATGAATCTATTTGACACCTGTTGCCTGGCAACCATTGATTGAAATGTCGGCCGAGTATGCGCTCATACTGGTGCATATATATAGATATATATGAATATATAATATATATAGATTATATACGTATATTTGGATAAATATTCGGCGAGGTCGCTCTCTACTGAGTTCCCCCCCCCCTAGTTTTATTCTCTTTTGTAGGTAGCAGAGGTAAACACAAGAACTTATTATAGTCTTTGCAAGTCCAATATGATGGAAAATTGTTGTCCAACCGTAAATGAAACCTGTTCCTGTGAGCCGCGTCCACACAGAGCACTCTCCACCGGCACTGACAAAGAGCTTTACACTGAGAGCCGCCTTCTGGCATTTGGGTTGGTGTTGTGTGGGTCGTGTGTGGGTGGGTGTGGTGGGTGGGTGGGTGGGTGGGGTGGTGGATGGTGGGGTGGGTGGATGGGTGGGTTGGTGGATGGGTGGGTGGTGGGTGCGTTGCTGCGTGTGGTGCGTGCGTGCGTAGAAGGGAAGGGTAAAGAGGGAGTGAATAGAAAAAAGTATGATGGTTGACAATAGTGAGGAGATGACGTGTGGTGTGGTGTGTGTGTTTGTGTAATCGTAGCGTTTATGTGGTTTTTTTTAGGTTATTTGTCTTTTTCGATAATTAGTGGTCGCATCAAAATGTCTTCCGATAAGCGAGACTTTTTTTTTTAGTCACCCTGTCAGGCAGATAGTAAATCCCCTCCTATTTCATATTCATAGGTCCGTCCCCACATGACAACATCTTCATATATGCATCTACAAACCGCATTGACTCCCATGACCCCTTCCTTCCCTCAAGTCATGCCATATGACCTCTTATGCCTGGCACATTTCCTCATTTTTTGGCATTAACCCCTTGAGACCCAGAACGTAATTTTCATTGTAATTTGGGGTCCCATTAGACGTTTTTTTGTGATATAAGCATATTTTACGATATGACCTGTTTAGTATTCCATGTTTACAATACTCATGTTGGTTTTTATTTAGTTACTTTCCTTATTTTATGGCTGCGACGACATGCAATTTTTGTTATATTCAAAGAAGCTTCTGTGTGAAGGGGTTAAATCATCTCGTCCCCTCAGTGTTACAAAAACGGACAGTACAGAGTGTTTCCGGTCGCCTCCACACGGGTTGGCTTCATTCCTCTACACACACATTACTAACTCATGTGTCCAAACAGTTGCCTAAATACTGCTGCAATCGGCACACTAAACAGGATAAAGCAAGTGTTCCACAACGAGTTTTGAGCACACTTGTGGCTCCTCCAGGTTTAGCGTGACGGCAGGCTTAAGTAAAACCTCGAGGAAGGCGTCCCTGACCACAGCTTTACCTCCTCAATAATGGACAGCATCTCTAACATCTCAATCTAACACCATTATTGTTCTAAAATTATATGGTCGTACCTACCTCTTCGCTAAATGACAACCAATCAGTGGGCGTAGCTAGACATTTGTTGGTCCGAGGGGACTTACTTCCTGGCTGGGCCCCCTCTAAAGATTTGCAGTGTTTGGGGTGGGGGAGGGGGAGCCACCAGGCTGAGCGGGTTTTCGATAATTTTTTTGTAATGAACCATATTTTGTGGCATTTTGACAGCGTTTCAATGCCCATAAATCCTTTTTAATCCGAATAAAACGCCTATGATGGTACTCAAAGAACAGATCAAATTAAATACAACCCCCAGGACTTTAAGCAGTTTGTAAGTGGATCACAGAGTTTTGTTTGATTGAGTGACGCATTTGGGCCCGATGGGCGATTTCAAAACATTTATGAAAATATAGAATATACAATCTCTAAGTAAAAACTATAATAAGAGTATGGCGTCCGTACTCAAGATTACTTTAATCTGTTTTTACTACGATAACTTTGAGTCCTAATCTAGACACTTTGCAGTACCAACTACAAGGTATATTGACTATACAAAGCGCCACCCCAACGCCAGGCACAAACTTGGTGGGCTCAAACCCTCATGACCGAATTCAGGGGACTATGCACGCGAGCCCGCAGCTCTACCAGCCCCGCCACCCCTGCGTGTAACTCCTGTTTTTATAAAGAAGATGAAAACATCCATTACCAGAACACCAGTTTTTTTTTTTTGTTTTTTCAAATTCCAATTTGGATTGCGGGATCCGGGAAGGGATAGACGGTATTAGGAGAGATAACGTAGAACGGAAATATCAAAGTAATTTCTCCAAACTTGACCGCCAGCAAAATCCTTGGGTATGGACGAAATTATCACAAGAAATTACTTCTCGAATGTCACAGTCAAAGAGTCGCTCCCATTAAAATTATTTCCAATAAATCGCTAATGGAGACAACCAGTTCCAAGTATGTAGAAAGTTTTTAGCAATGTTGCAGAGCACCGATATTCAAGAAAATTTTGAGAAAATTTTGCGGGATGAAATAGTATCTTCAATCACGATGAAAAGAAACTTAATATTAAACTCCCAGCTGGTTTCGTAATAAAGAGTCCTGCTTAACAACCTACTAAATTTTGTTTATGTTATTTAGACGATAATGGTACCTAAAGAAGTCCCTCGGAATAAATTAATATACTTGATTTTCAGAAAGCCATTCGATACACGTTCCCCTAAGCGACTACTGACTAAGTTGAGGGCGCATGGCTTTAGGGATAACAGGTAATGTTTCATGATTGGCGATGGGCCTCTCCAATCGTAGCAACGGGTATTAATAAATGCGGACATCTGATTGGTTGATGTTACTAGTGGGGTGTCCCTCAGGCTCGGGTCTTCAGATCGCCAGGTCTTTACTCTTTCCTAATTTATATAAAAGATTGTATTGCGGACTTGCAATCTAACTATCGAAATTTGTCGGATGACACCAAATTAGGCGGTACAGCATATCTAGAGAAACTGACTGCGAACTCAACCACGTGATCTAGACAACTATCGGATTTGGAGCGATAAGTTACTATCAAAGTTCATTCCGATGATGTAAGTAATCATATAGGTAACCATAACCTCATATATTATCAGATCAAATAGGTCGTTCCTGAAGTTCAACAGGAAAAGGATTTAGTGTCCACCATAGTAATTATCTAAAACCAGTACGCATGCCTAGCTGCTAGTAAAAGGCGAAATGATGTGGGCTTCATTAACCGAACTGTGACATAAACTCCTAAAGTAATGACAAACACTATACACGTCTTTGTTTAGGCAGCACTTAGAATATGCTGTCCCTGTGACTTATATTATAACGTCCCTCGGAACGATAGTGGGTTAGTGGTATTTGTAGTTGGATCGTCATCTCCTATCATTCTCCCCATAGACTTTCCTTCCCTATCTTCTTTAGGGGCATGGTATCTTTTCTAACTGTTATCTTAACATGTAAGTTTGATATTTAGTAGATTAGCTCAACAGTACCCTCGTTTATAGACCAAATAGGTCTTTTAGTATCTGTTCTTCTTGTGTATTCCTCCTCCTCCTCCTCCTCCTCCTCCTCCTCCCTCCCTCCTCCTCCTCCTTCTCCTCCTCCTTCTCTTCCTCATCCTCGCTCTTCCATCCTCCTTCCTCTCGCTCCTCCTTTTTTTTCTCATCTTCTTCTCTTCTCATCCTCCTCTTCCTCCTCCTGCCTCTTCCTTCCTCCCTCGTTATAGACCAATAGTTCTCCAGGTATCTGTTTTTCCTTTGTATTCCTATGTATTCCTATGTATTCCCCCCTCTCTACAAATTGGGTATGCGTGTACAGTCTGCAAGGTGGTGGGGGGGGGGGCTGCGGGGTCTACTTTTGAGTTAATTACCAGACTCATGAGAGAGAGAGGTTGGCGAACGCGGACACAAACCACACTCTCTCTCGTCTCCTCTCTCTCTCTCTCTCCTCCCTCTCTCTCCTCTCTCGTCCTCTCTCTCCGTCAATCGCAGGACTTCTCTCTCTCTCTCTCTGTCTGTCCATCTTGCTATCCTCATCTCTTCTCTCTCCTTCTCTCCTGTCTCTTCTCTCTTCACATCTCTCTCTCGTCCTTGTCTCTCTCGTCACAATTCTCTCTATTCTCTTCTCTCTTCTCACTCTCTCCTCTATCTATCATCGTCTCTTCTCCTCTCTCTCTGTTCCTCTACTCTCCTATCTCTCATCTCCGCTCTCCTCTCGATCTCATACTCTACATTTCTCTCTCTCTCTCTATCTCTCTATCTCTCATCTCTCTCTCTCCTCTCTGTCTCTACTCATCTCTCGTCCTCTCTCGTCTCTCTCTCTCTCGTCCTCTCACTCTCCTCCTCAATCTCGGTCTCCACTCTCGTCTCTCTCTCTCGTCTACTCTCCTCGTCTCTCCTCTCTCTCCTACCTCTTTCTCTCTCGTCTATCTCTCTCTCTCTCTCTCTCATCTCTCTCTCGTCTCTCTCTTCATCTCTCTTCTCTCTCTCCGTCCCTCTTCTCCTCTCTCTCTCCTCTCGTCTCTCGAGCCATCTCTCTCGTCTCTATCTTCCTCTCTCCTCACGTTCTCTCTCCCTCCCGCTCGGTTCCCCTCTCTCTCTCTCTCTCGTCCTCTCTCTCTCTCTCCTCTCCCTCTCTCTCTTCTCCTCTCCTCTCTCTCTCTCTCTCTCTCTCTCTCCATCTCTCTCCTCTCATCTCTCTTCCTCTCTCTCTCTCTCTCTCTCTCTCTCTCTCTCTCATCTCATCGCTCTCTCTTCTCCGCTCTCTCTCTCTTCTCTCTCGTCTCTCTCTCTCTCTCTCTCTCTCTTCCTTCTCTCCTCCTCTCTCTCTCTCTCTCTCTCTCTCTCTCTCTCTCTCTATCTCTGTCGTCTCTCATCTCTCTCATCTCCTCTCTCTCTCCTCATCTCTCATCCTCTCTCTCCTCTCTCTCTTCTCCTCTCTTCTCTCTCTCTCTCCTCTCCTCTCTCTCTTCTCTCTCCTCTCTCTCTCCCCCTCTCTCTCTCTCTCTCTCTCTCTCTCCTCTCTCTCCTCTCCCTCTCTCTCTCTCTCTCTCCTCTCTCTCCTTAGAGAGACACATATCCCTTTACCTTTCCCTGTTCCGGCTTACAAAAGAAAATATTAGGATCAATTACAAATTCGGGCTACTTTGAGCAGTACTCATCCTTATTTAAGAAATACTACATCTTGAAAATTATTTGACATAACAAATTACAGATTGGCATATATATGCACAAATTAGTTACTGTGGTCATTATATTAACTTGCTCCCTCACATAACTAAACTACCCCCCCCGCACTGTGACACCTTCCGTGTACCACAACATAACCTGACCGTTTTTCAACACCTCACTAGCCCTACTCTAGGTCCCAAGATATGGAATAATATACCCGCTCTGTTAAGACCTTACCAACATTATGTTCATTTAAAAGGCAACACAAAAAGTATTTATTGTCCCCATCCTGACAAGATATTTGTCTAATATTGTGGTTCTAATATTTTGTTCTAATAATATTTTTCCCATGAGGTCATGATGGATTAATTATAGTGCCAACAATGCATTTTATTAGTCATTCTACAATGAATTTTTGATCACTTTCCTCTATGTATTTCTCCTGTTTTTTTTGTTTTTTTTTTTTGTTTACCTTGTTTTTCTTTTTTTTTTTCTTTTTTTCTTCTTCTTTTATGTAATTGCTACTGACGTCCTAGATAACTTGTTTATAAACTACAGAGACATGCTGCCCGAATAGCCGTAATGGCTTCGTATGGGCTGCTTAACACAATTATGTTATATACTTTATTAACGTATGTATTATGGTAAGCATATTAAAGTTTTCAAGTGTTTCATTGTTTCCTCAGTGGCTCGCCTCGAGAGCCATCCCTAAGACCTCCGTGAATCAGC
>JACEEZ010008669.1:12500-13515 GCA_016584305.1 Chionoecetes opilio
TCTCTTTTCTCTCTCTCTCTCTTCTCCTCTCCTCTCTCTCTCTCTCCTCTCTCCTCTTCCCTTCTCTCTCTCTCTCTCTCTCTCTAGGCATAGATTTTTCATCCAGAGGCGGGGAATCTTAAATGTTCTTTTTAAAACCTCGTGAGCTATGTCAAGCCATGAAGGTTTGCGCTGACACTTCCCAGGCCAAGATGATGTCCCATATGCGATGCTCTGTCATCTACGAGATGAGGCTCTAGATTTCTTGTTGAGCATCTAAAATAGGATCTGGATTGAAGGAACCTTCCCAAGTAGCTGGGGTGTGGCGGTGGGTGATCCGATCCCTAAGCCTGGGAAGGACCACTCACTACCGACGAATTTCCGGCCCATATCCCTAACTTCATGTGTGTGTAAGTTATTCGAAAAATGGTAAATAGTCGACTTGTATGGTTTTTTGGAACGGGGGAAAAATTTTTCCCCCCGTTCTCAGTGTGGATTCCGTAAGCATCACTCTACTACGGAAGCGCTTATTTCCTTAGAGTCATCCATATGCGGGGCATTCGCCTCTCGACAACCCATGTGACCATCTTTTTCGACCTTGAAAAGGCTTACGACACGGCTTGGAGACACGGTATATTGCAATCTCTGTACGAGTTCGGGCTAAGGGGGCGTTTGCCTGTGTTCCTCCAAGTTTCCTAGCCAACCGGGTTCTTAGAGTTCGAGTTGGCAACATACTGTCTTCTGAACACCCGCTTCCAGGTGGCATCCCCCCAAGGGGAGCGTCTTGAGTGTAGCTCTGTTTTGCTGTGGCCATCAATGGTATTGTTGAGTACTGCTGAGGGGATTGTTAGTACATTATACGTGGATGATTTATCTATCTCTTTTGCTGCTTCCAGGATGTCGGTTGCAGAGAGAAGACTTCAACTTGCTATTTAAAGTTTTGATGGACGGCGAATCGTGCTTCGGTTTTCTCCAACGAAGACTGTAGCGGTTCATTTTGCAGACCCGTGTTTGAATTTTGGAAGAAACCGGGAAA
>JACEEZ010008670.1:0-11090 GCA_016584305.1 Chionoecetes opilio
AAGGGTCGCAAAACCCCACTAAATTCATCCAACCTTAATGGTTCACTCTCTCTCTCAAGTTCCCCCAAATGAAATTGTTTTTATCATTGATGCATTGATTTTCTATCTGTAATTATCATAAAATTGTTCTAGAACCTTTAATGTTCTTAGCTGCTTTCTCTAGAAGTAGCTTTTAAGAACCGTATCGTCCATTAATACAAGTAAATGGAGCCATGACATGGTTCATGGAGATCCTACTATTCCACCGCTGATAGGACTAAACTGGCATTGTGTTTTGCCCTTGGTCATCTTTGCAGCACCAAAACAAGTCGTTCTTTTTTTTTTATTCATTTGCATGATGGGACACATTTGCAAAAGTCGTGTTTATTGGTAATATCCATAAAAAGGATTGTAATTATTTTATTTTATAAAATTCAAACAAAATTTTTTACGACAAAAAATAATATAATTGTAAGAATTGCATACAATGCAAACAAAACATATTTTGATGAAAATATGTTGATGTTTTTTGTCAATGAATAATAATCAGTATTTGATTGAAGGACGACGTAGACTATTTCCTAATGGAAAATGGTTAACAAGAAGGGCTCCAATAATTAAATGCATATGAAGCAAAAATGGGACTGCCAATTATGTATATGCGTATATAATATAATATTTTAATTAATATATATATATATTATATATATATAAATATATATATATATATATATTATTAATATATATATATATATATATATATATATATATATATATATATATATATTAGGGTGGCATTTTAAAAATTGATTTTTTTTTTTTAATGCGTGCGGGTTTTCGGGTTTCCATTCCCGTAAAAAATAACGTATGCAAATTTGTTTTGAAAAATATTAATATTTAAAGGTCGCGAATCGAGGTAAAAAGTTGAGTTTTTGGGGGCAAATTTCAAGATTATCAAATTCGTTTCTGACGTTGTTGTTACACTATAATTGGATGATTTAAAAGGCATTTCTTAGTCATTTTCATATTGTTTATTGGTATTTCACTCAGTTTTGGTCACACCAGAATGCTGGTCTACTCCAGGTCCCCCTCTCTTGCAGAGTATTAGCCCCTCATCGGGGGGGGGGGGGGGGGGGGGGGATCATGGGCAGTGGGCACCCATCTCTCACTCTATGTGGCCGGTTAGCAGTCGCAGTCGACTTGGGGCGTCGGGGGTACCGCTTCCTGTGGTCCTCAAACGACCTGCAGGAGGAACTGGCGCTGTTCCTCGTCCTTCGTGAGGGCCGGGTTTGTAGGCCTGCACCCAGCGCCACACCGCGCTCGGCGAAGTCATTCACCCCGCAGCTCCCGGACTACACGAGCGGCGGCTTGGTAGTGCTGTCCTCCTCCCAGTCGGCTGGATCCTTGTTGAGGAACCACGCCTCCAGGTCGAGGATCTTGAAGAGCTGCTTGGACGACGGCGTGACGAAGCTCGCCACCGTCTTGGTCGCGAGAGCGGCCGTCTTGATGTCCACTGCGGACTTGCGGGGCGGGTCCTCGTCCTCTCCTCCTCCTCCTGCAAGTCTATGGCCTGGACATGTCCGCTTGACCCGAGGGAAGGTCGGGGCCCGAAGAGTGCCAGAGCCACCAGCCGCTCGCTCAATTTACCACAGGTGGCGGCCGAAGACCGGGACTGTCCCCTTCGACAGTTCCTTGTCGGGGTAGGCGCGGAGCGCGTTCACGAAGGCCAGGTCCAGCGCCGGCGCAGCAGCGGCGGGGTGGAGTCCGGAACCAGGCGGCGGCGTACGTGCGGACGACGAACAGCGCACAGCGCCTGAGGCCCTGGGCTCGGCTGCCCTCAGCCGGAACTGCTCCCTGAAGAGGAAGACTTCACAGCGTAGATGCCCTTTGGGCCCTCCACCTGGCCCGGTGGAGCGGTCCGGGGCGGGAAAAAGCGGATTTCCGCGCTTCGAACTCCGCCGAGAGCAATTACGCAGAGCTCCAGAAGTTCCCGGTAGTCGGACCGGGGCTGGGGCGTGGTCGAAGGAAGCGGCGGAAGGTGACCAGCAGCTCGTCCCGCTCCGGAACGTCTCGGCGGTGAACGGCTCCGGCGTGGTCCTGTCGATGAACTCCCACCCGCCTTGGAACCTCTTGAAAAAGCTGGATTTTCGGGGCCGCTCGAGACTCCAAAGGGAGGGGAGAAGGCCTTTCCAGGACCAAACTCGTACACGTGGTGCCGGCAGGGCCCGGTGGAGGACGGGCCGATCCAGTTCTGCTCGATGAGGGTACCCAAGCCCCGTTCACCAGCCCGCTGTTTTCCCGCCGTGGTGTCGAAGCTTTAGAAACCCCGGACCCGCTCCTCAGCTCCCAGTCCTCAGCGCTGTGAGCACGGCCTGAGCGCAGTCCTGTGGGTCGGCCGGACGGGAGCTTGGGGACGGTGAGGAGCTTGACCACTCCCCCCCCGACACCAGGACCGGGAGCCGGTCGACGCTCCCTCCCCCACCATCGTCTCCGGGACAATCTTTCCGTCCCAAGTGGACGATGAGAACGGGGTCGGGGCCCGAACGCGGCCTTTATCTCCTGGCAGCCTCCTCTCGGAACTTCATCCGAGCGCGCCTGAAGGATTTCCCCGGTTCAGCACCAGCTCGGCGGGTGGTCGTGTCCTAAGTTCCGTGCTGCAGCTGACAACACGTGAACCGCATTGCGGTTGGACACCTTGGTCTGGTCGAGCGCGGCGGCCAGTTCACTGTTTAGGACGGACTTTCGCACGCTCGCCCGCATGCGCTTCGGAGTATGTGGGCCCACGTTGAGGGCCTCTCATCGTCGCCATCGTTGAAGACGTTCCCTTCGTGTTGCGCGCGCCGCAACGTGCACTAAGACTGAGCCAACAACTGGCAAAATACGGCCCGGAACGCGGGCTAACGAGTTTTTGCCTGTTTTGGCCTGACTGCCTGGCTCCGATCGACCGGAAGTGGTGTAATAAACAATGTTTGACAAAAAAAACCAAAATACGTCGGAAATGCAATTTAATGATGGAAAATGTTGTTCGAAAATGTTTAAAGTAAATTTTTTTAAAATAGATTTTTCGAAAAATGGCAACTTTGACCTCAATTCGCGACCTCTAAATATTAATATTTTTTTAAATCTTTTGCACACATATTTGTACGGGAATGGAAACCAGGAAAACCCCCGCACATCTAAAAATCGGGATAAAATAAATTCACTATATGGCTAAGTGCCACCCTAATTATATAATTATATAATATTATAATATAATATTATAATATATATTATGATATATATATTATATATATATATATATTATATATATATATAATATAATATAATAAGATAATAATAATATAAGCGAAAGTGTGTGTGTGTTGTGTGTGTGTGTGTGTGTGTGTGGTGTGTGTGTGGGTTGGTGTGTTGGGTATAGGTTCCGGCCCCGGGCGGAATCCATCATGGGCATAGTTTTGGAACCAGGTTGACAGGGGAAGGTTTTAAGCCCACTTATGGATAATCAGATCACTGATATTTATTTTTATTTTTAGTAGCTAATTAGCGAGGAATTTGGAGGAAAAAAAAGTGGGTTTGCGAGAATGGGAAGCCTTGATGTAGGGTGATGGGTAATGGGTGAGTGAATGGGTGGGGAGATGTGTAATGGGTGTGGGGTGAGTGAATGGGTGGGGGTGATGGGTGAGGGAATAGGTGGGGGGTGATGGGAATGGGTGAGTGAATGGGTGTTTTGGTGTGGGTAATGGTGAGTAAAGGGTGGGGGGTGATGGGAATGGGTGAGTGAATGGGTGGGGGGATGGGTAAGGGTGAGTGAATGGGTGGGGGGTGATGGGTAATGGGTGAGTGAATGGGTGTGTGTGGTGATGGGTAAGGAGTGAGTGAATGGGTGGGGGGTGATGAATGGGTGGGGAGGATGATGAGTAATGGGTGGTGGTGATGGGTAATGGGTGAGTGAATGGGTGGGGGGTGATGGGTAATGGGTGAGTGAATGGGTGTGTGAATGGGTGGGGGGTGATGGGTAATGGGGTGGAGATGAGGGGGTGATGGTAATAGGGGAGGAATGGGTGTGTGGTGATGGGTAATGGGTGAGTGAATGGGTGGGGGGGATGGGTAATGGGTGAGTAAATGGGTGTGTGGTGATGGGTAAGGGTGAGGAATGGGTGGGGGGTGATGGTAATGGGTGGTGGTGATGGGTAATGGGTGAGTGAATGGGTGGGGAGGATGGGAAATGGGTGAGTGAATGGTGTGTGGTGATGGGTAATGGGTGGTGAATGGGTGTGTGGTGATGGGTAATGGGTGAGTGAATGGATGGGGGGAATACATACATTTCTCATCCATGATTTCAGGAAAGTTAGAAGGGGCTATCTGGAGAGTCCATGTTTGGTGGGCCGAAGTCCCACCAAACACAGGTGGTGGGCCGAAGGCCCACCAATAGCCCCCCGCAGGAGCTAGCCAAAAAGTCCCCCCGGAGGGGCTTTGCGGCTAGTAATAAAAATTTAAAGCAAAAGTGTGTGGGGGTGTTGTGTGTGTGTGTGTGGTGTGTGTGGGGGGTTTTGTGTGTGTGGGTGTGTGGTGTGTGTGTGTGTGTGTGGTATGGTTCCCCCCCCCGTGGCGGAATCCCTCTGTGGCACATTTTTGGAAACCCATTTGCCGGGGGAAAGGGTTTTTTAACCCACGTATGGGATAATCAATCACTTTTATTTATTTTTATTTTTAGTAGTATTAGCGAGAATTTTGGGAAAAAAAAGTGGGTTGGAGAATTGGGGGAAACCTTGAGTAGGGGGTGGGAAATGGGTGAGTGAATGGTGGGGTGATGTGTAATGGTGTGGGTGAGGGGGGTGAGTGAATGGGTGGGGTGGGGGTTTTAGGGGTATGGGGATGGGTGGGGAATAGGTGGGGGTGAGGGGTAAGGGGTGGTAAATGGGGGGGGGGTGATGGGTTTTGGGGATGAATGGGTGGAGGGGAGGGGGAAAGGGGGTGGGGAAATGGTGGGGGGTATGGGAAATGGGTGAGGAATGGTTGGGGGGATTTGAATGGGGGCTTTTAATACATCATTCTACACCATGTTTTCAGGAAATTTAGAAAAAGGGGCTATTGGAATTTGGTGTTTGGGGGGCCGAAGGCCCCCCCAATAGCCTTTGCAGGAGTAGCCAAAAAGTCCGCCCGGAGGGCGGCTTTGGGGGCTAGTATAAAATTATAACCGTTGCTTCCAAAACCAGCGGGCGGATCAAGAGAGACAGACAGAGGAGGAGAGAGAGAGAGAGAGAGAGAGAGAGAGAGAGAGAAGATAAGAGAGAAGAGGAGGGAAAAGGAGAAGAGAGAGAGAGGAGGAAAGAGAAAAAAGGAGAGAAGAGAAG
Source organism: Chionoecetes opilio (assembly GCA_016584305.1). NCBI lineage: Eukaryota > Metazoa > Arthropoda > Malacostraca > Decapoda > Majidae > Chionoecetes > Chionoecetes opilio. The sequence continues at coordinate 5,334 of JACEEZ010008670.1, forward strand.
AGAGAGGAGAGAGAGAGAGAGGAGAGAAAGAGAGAGAGAGAGACAAGAGAGAGACACCAAATAATTTGTAAATCACCTTGAAAATTTTGGTGGGCCCCTGTTCCCAGTAAAGTGCCTGAGGGCCTTTTTTGTTTCCACGTAAGGTACCAAACTGACATGGAGACCGGGATTGGTGTTTTAAAAACAAATTTAAGGCGGGGGGCGTTAGTGGCCACAACCACCCTTCCTCGCTGGACAACCTGTAGTAAATGTAGGGATAGTGATGAGGGGAAAAGGGCAACGTTAATGGTAGTACGCAAAAATTATTTAAAATCTCACTTATGATAACTTCTGCAAAAAAGGGGCTACGAGCCAGAGCCTTTTTCAAGCCTTTATAGTGTTAAAACAAAGTTTCTTTACCTCACAGCAGAGTTTCATTTAGCACCCCAACACAACAGATAATACTTTTGATCACGAAAATGCTCGTCATTCACATGTTCGAATTTACATATTTTTAAATTTAAAAGTAAAATTAGTTATATATGTTTAGGTACATCAGAAAAAAGGGCGGGTTTTTTTACCATTTTAAGATTTTTCATTAAAAAGTAGAAAGCTCAAAGGGAAAGTTTGGTATTGATTTAAAGTTCAATTTCAAAGCGCAACACTATTAAGTAGCATATGAGTATTGTGTCCTGAACATTAAAAAACCCTTTTCTGCCCTTGACACAAAGCAAAAATAAACCCGACAATGCTTTACTGTAAACGAGGTCAAGTTTTAAAGGTCAGGATCTCGGGATTAAGGAAAATTGCATCGTTAAAATTGTATATAACAATCAATTTAGCTTCAAGAAACAACAAATATACCCAAATTGGTATTTAACAAATAAATAAGTTGTCATGCATGTATATTTTTGTATCTTTACCGTTTTATAATATCTTGTAAAGGGCCGTGAGGCAAAGATTTTTTTAAAAAAGTATCAACAAGCCGTGTTGGAGTATTTTTGAACTATTGCAGTGCTATTAACCCTGGGTGGAGGGTCCCCTTAAAGGTGGACGAGACTAAGTGAGGGGGGGACGGCTGTCTTGGGGGGGACAGGGGGTGGACGAGATATCCCCATGTCAGTACAATCTGTGTTTTTTTCTGATTTTGAAGTCGAACCATATGAAGAAGTGGCTGAAACAGATGGTATGCAGACGCAGAAAAAACCCTGAAGGACGAAGTCCCATTTGTTTCCCAGCCCCTGACTTTGATGAGGAAAAACCTTGACTTCTTTTTCCAAGAGCCTGACCCCAAACATGTGGGATGTTACGCCATTTGCGATGAGGAAACTGATCATTTGATGCCCTTTTGGAGCTTCGAGTGTAATATTTTAAAAAAACAGCTTTTAAAACATTTGGCCATCCCATGCTTCCCCGGGTTTTGCCCTTTTGATACTCGGGAATAAAAGAGTTAGCGAGCAGGAAAAACAGCCATGTTTGTGCAGATGCCAACATTATATTATGTGGGGGGAAAATTTTTCTCATGTTTGTTTTAATCAAAGCAAAGAAAAGGGACCCTTTCCGAATTTGGCCCGATCATGGGGGGTTGCACTTAAAAAAATCATCTATCCCTCGTTTTAAGCGATAGTAAAAAATTTTGCAACGCAGCCAGGCCACTGATTTTTGTTTCTGAAGGAAAAAGCTTTTTTTTCGGGATTAAACCAAAAAACACATATATGTGCAATTTTCTTTGTTTCATAAAGAAAATGCAATTGCTCTGGAATTTCCCAAGTATTTTTATTTTTTTCGGGTATATTCTTTTTTTATCCCGCATTGTTTTGTACGAAAAATAGTAAACTGTAAATAAAAAAATTTGAGACTATTTTTTCCTACCTAAATTGTAGAAGATATAGCTATTTTGATATATTTATTACAATTAAAGACGCCCGTAAGTTTTACGAAAAAACAAATTGAGGTGGACAGCTTTACCAAAATCCCACTAGGGGTGGAAAACATCAAAAAAGGTTTGACGGGGGCACTGCCCCTATGAATTTGTATTGAGCAGAGGTTTTTACGTCCACCAAAATGTGGGTGGGCCCCTAGAAGGTGTCAAAATTATTGCCAGGAAAGGGTTTTTTACATATCCCAATCTAGATTTTGACCCTTGGTCCGAGGTCCTGACGATGGACACTAAAGGCGGTAAGGGGGCTTTTAAGGGATTGGTTGGGTTTCCCCCGAGGGTTTTCAGGACCCGAGTTCGTCCCCGAAGAAACCCAAAACCTTCTGCACCGCGATGGCCTAAAAACCCCCACATGCCCCTGCCCATAAACTTCCCTCGATTGCGAGTGCATGGGGGGAACAGGGGGGGGCATGAGGGTCACTTAAATCCTGCCTCCCCACCCGGGGGGGACCAACCATAGAAGCCCCAAGTGAACCTCCAGAGCCACCATACGAGGGTGCGGTCTTGGTACTGAGGTGATTTGAATAAGTCTTTGACCACAAAAACATTTGCATCCCAAGTCTATGAACAAGCAATTTGGGGCAGGTATACCGTAATGAAGTCTTTTGTCCCTTTTCCCAAATTGTACACTGGCCATTCCCCACATAGCAAACTGTCCCCCCAGGGACAAACCGTCACAAGCGTTCCCTCCTCAAGGGCCGATTTACCCCAAGTTTATAATAAAATGTTCGGGAAGAAGAGGGGAGAGGAGGGGGAGAGAGAGACAAAAGGGGGGAGGGGAGAGGAGGGGAGAAGAGAGGAAACCCAAAGGGGAAAAAAATTGGACCCCCCCCGGGGGGCCCCCCCCCGGGGGGGGAGGGGAAGCAAAACGCACACACCCCCCCCCCCCCCCCCCCCAAAACACACACATACATGAAAATGGTAATGATGATGATGAGAAAAATTTCCATTAATATAAAAAAAGCATTAAAATTTTATTAAGATGATAATAAAAAACAATGAAAAATAAAAAGATATAATGAAAAAATGAAATAATGTCCGTAATAATGAAATAAAACGTAACAATAATAAAAATAATGGTGGTAACTATAAAATAGTGTGAGAAAAGATGATAAGATAATAACAGCAATAACGGAAGATAAAAAGAAAAGCTATTCTAAATAATAAAAATGAAAACATAATAATATAAAAATTTGTAATGATATGATAAATTGATAAAAAAAAATAAAAATAATGATAATAATAAAAATTTAAATTTTACCCAGGGGGGATTGATAGCAGTTGGTCACACTGGGGAGAGAAACCTGTTTTATGGAAATTAAATTTTAATTGAAAAAACAAAAACATATATATAAAAAACTATTTTTCAAAAATCTTACATAGTTTTTTCAAAGGCTAGGTGTGCGCGTTGGTAAAGGGTGTATGTTTAGATTGAAGTTATTTGTTGGTTAAAATACAGTACAAAAACAAAAAATAAAAAAACAGATTTTGAAAAAGTATATAGTATGAAAAATTTTAAAAAAATGTTATAAAGTGTGGGCTAAAACCCCACGTTTTCTTTGAGAGTGGTTGTAAGAGAGAAATGTAGTTTTAGGAGACTGTTCAATACTCCCTCCAGTGACGGGGGAGGGGGAACAGTCTTGGTGGTGGAGCGGTTGCTGCTGTTTCTTTGCAGATTTTTATGGTAGAATGTGAGCCCGGTCTGGGGGCCCAAAAAATATGCCCGGTTTGATCGGTCGATGGCCACCCCGTCTTGACACCGTTCCTGTCAAAGGGACAGTCTTCCCTTTGGGGGGGGGAGGAGGGTCCTTGGTAGGGCTGCGTCGAGGCCGGGGACGGCATTACGGTAGAAACGTGGGTGCGGTTGGGATTTTTGGCCACAAAGGGCTTCATTTCCGGGGAAAAACGGGGGAACTGGTGGGGGGCTTCTCAGGCCCTTTGAGGGGGGGGCGAGTCTTTGGGCCTGCAAGGTGTAGGGTGGGGTTGTTAACCCAGCGTTGCCCGGGAGCTAAGTTGGTGCCGTAAACCACTCAGCCAGGGTGGGGCAAATCTTTTTAGGGATGACCGATGCCGGGAGAAAATAGGGGGGAGCCCGGGGCCAGTTCTCTCGTTGGGGGGAGGACCATGAGGGGAAGTTTGGGCATGGAAAGTTTTGTGCCGTTGGCCTGCGGGTGGGGAGTGAAGTTTTAGCGGGGATGCCGAGAGGGTTAAACCCTGTTTCCTACGTTGGCCTCGAACTGGCCCCGCGGGTTGAGGGGGGGCTGAGTGGGACACGAACTGGGATCAGGTTAGCTTAAACCTGGGGCCGGGGTGTCCGTTTGAGTACGAGGGGGTGGCCTCGACCCAAAATGTAAAACGATCCCCGCAAATGGGATGTAGCGTGACCGGCAGAGGGGGGCGGGGCCGACCCCGGCAATGTGGTTGGCCCCAATCTTTCCCGGGCGGGTGAGAAAGTGCCGGGCGGAGGTGAGTGTGCCGAGTCACCTTTGGGGGATTACATTGGTGAGGTACGATAGGTCTGATTCCTTTTATACCCCCCCAGATGAAGCGGGGCGTCACAAGGCTGTGTACTCGGGGTGCCCAGGGGGAGAGAGAACGTGAAGCTGACGGAAGGCTGGAGGATGCGTTGTGGAGGTAGGGACGGAAGCGTCTGTGGAACGTCAGCGTAGAGAGAGACTTTGGTCCGGGGAGCGTTAGTTTCTTTTAACTGACGCCGGGTTTTACTGTAGTTGTCCAATTTGAGTCGCCCGGGCTGGTCGGCAGCTATGGCGGGGTAAAAGAGAAGAGGGGAAATCACAGCAGTAAGTTGCGGGGGAGGGGGGCTGGGGCGTTGCGCCCCTTGAATGACCTGATGTCGGTGGTGAAATTAGAAACGTAGTCCAAATGGCGAAAATGCCGGGAGTGTAAAAAAATCCTTGTTTCTCAGGAAGGGATAAAAGGGTTGTGGTCGGTGTAAATGGAAGCGACGGCCTTAATGAAAGCGGAAAAGTTGACACCTTGAAGAGGCAAAGTTTCGGGGGTAGCGTGTACTTGGGGTTTTGGCAGTGTTGGCTTCTGTGAGGAAAACAATGGCTTAGGATGTGACGATTGTTGGAGGGATGGGACCAGTCCCCGTGTCGGAGGCGTCCGTCACAAGGGGAAATTCCGCTCAGGGGAAGGAAAACTGCATGACTGGGCGTGAGGGCCTGTTTAGCTGGAGGAAAACAGCGTTTTCGTCCGGGCCAAGAGTGTGACAGACTGACAATGCTTACAGGGTGATCATGGGGTTTTATGGCTGAAACCAGGGAGAGGGCAGTGTGGGGGATAAGCGGTTTGGGAGTAATTAAGCATCCCAAAAAATTCTTTTAGTTTCCCCTGGGGTGGACGGCTTTTGGGAACGTTTAAGGCTTCACACTTTCTGTTGATGGACGATGCAGTGGAGTTACAGTGTGGGGCCCAGGAAGGTGGAGAGGGACGCCGAACTCAGACTTGCCCAATTTATTTAGCCATGTTTGAAACACTTGAAACACTTGAAACACTTTTAAAATGCTTACCCTACTAATCATCGTAAAAAGTTATATAACATAATTTTTTAAGGCCCCTACGAACCAAGGGTATTCGGGCAGCACTCTTTGGTTTTAAAAAAAGTTTTTTCTAGGAGTCGTAGCAAAATTTCATAAAAAAAAAGAAAAAAAAAAAAAAAAAAGAAAAAAAGAAAAAAGGTAAACAAAACAAAAAAACACAAAAAAACAAAAACAGGAAATACATAGACTGTCAAAAAAATCATTGTAGAATGCTAATAAAAAGTATTTGGCAATATAAAAAATCTACATGACCACATTTGAAATATATTGAACAAA
>JACEEZ010008672.1:0-36492 GCA_016584305.1 Chionoecetes opilio
TTCCCCACTTGTTTTCAGGGTGGTCTGGTGAGGGAACCTTTTCAGTAAACCTTTTCCCACACTCCAGAACATTCTTTAATTCTTAACTCCACTGTGTATCAGGGTGGTTTGGTGAGGAACCCTTTTCAGTAAATCTTTTCCCACACTCAAAGACATTATAATTCTTAACCCCCACTGTGTGTCAGGGTGTGTGTGGTGAGGGACATCTTTTCTAGTAAATTTTTTCCCACACTCTAAAAAATTCAAATTCTTAACACCACTGTGTATTAAGGAATGTCTCTCAAGATCCCCGTGTATTTGAATGTTTTGCCACACTGTTGGCATTTTCAGCTCACTGTGTGCCTTGTGGCCTGAGCTGCCTGCCTCCAGGTGATTCTTCCCAATCACACCTGTGCCTCCCCACACCTGGGGCGGGACTGATCCTGCTCCTCCCGGCCACTCATGCTGCTGCCCGGCCCCACAGCCTCCACCGCAGCAAACTCTCGCCACAACACGCGGAGGCCGGTCTGTGGGAACCCTCGGGGATGCCGGAATGAGCCGGGTCAGTGCCGGGCGGAGCAGCCGGCTTGGACTGTGACCTCAGCACCTGCAACAATGATGACACAGTCAGGACACAAGAGAGCCACACGCTCCCTTTGACACTCTGCTAAATGCCTGTGGGCCCCCAACCTGCTTCCTGCCTCACTCACACCACACTTGGCAAGGCCTCCTCTCCCTCCTCCTCTCTGGCTCCCTCATCAATTCTCATGTACAGAGGAAGAATTTCAGTGGAACATTTTCTATTATTTTTATTTTAATTTATTTTTACTCTAAATCAGCATTTTTGGTCCTTTGGGACCCTGTTGGTCCTGAACAAACAGATTTAAGATCAAAGAATTCTAACAATTAATTCTAAAGCAACAGGACTCTTAGTAAGATGGAGTAAGTCATTGCAAAGCCATGCTTACCATAATGAATAGTAAAGAGGCTGGGCAGTATGGCTCATAAAACTGCGGCTTCTCATACTTTCTTTCATAAATTGTCATAATTACTCTTGAAAACACACACACTACAGCCTATCAATAACAAAGTCTGCGAAAGGTCCACATGTTAATTATCACCAAAAACGTAACCTAGTCTAAATGGGGACCAGACCCCCCCCCCCGCTAGTTATCCAACAAACAAACAAACAGCAACACAACCACACCACCTCAAAAGTGGATCTTCATGTGCTGGGCAATATCCTTCTTTGCCTTGAAACACTTGCTACAAATATCACACTTGAACTCCCGCAAAGCCAGTGTGTCTAAAGGTGGTTCATTGAGTTTAAAAACGGGTAAAAAACCTTTTTCCCACACTCTAGACATTCATAATTTTAATACCACTGTATCAGGGTGTGTTTGTTCCGGTAAAAAACTGGTAAAAAACTTTTCCCACTTTCCAGACATTCATGATTTTTACAACCACTATGTGTCAGGGTGTGTATGGTGAGGTGACTCTTTGAGTAAATTTTTTTTGCCACACTCCAGCCCATTCATAATTCTTGACACCACTTTGTGTCAGGGTATGTTTGCGAGGGGGACCAATTTGAGTGAATTTTTTGCCACACTCCAGAATTCATAATTCTTGACACCACTGTGTGTCAGGGTGTGTTTGGTGAGGTCACCCTTTGAGTGAATATTTTTCCACACTCCAGACATTCATGATTTTTAACACCATTGTGAAATCAGGGGGGTGTGTGGGAGCTGATCCTTTCGAGTGAATTTTTTCCCACACTCCAGACACTCATAATTTTTGACACCAGAGTGTGTCAGGGTGTGTTTAGTGAGGTTACTCTTTACTGAATCTTTTCCCACACTCTAGACATTCATAATTCTTAACACCACTGTGTGTCACAGAATGTCTCTCAATATCACTCTTGCATTTGAATGTTTTGTCACACTGCTGGCACTTCAGCTCACTGTCTGCTTTGTGGCCTGAGCTGCCTGCCTCCAGGTGATTCTTGCCATCACACCTGTGCCTCCCCACACCTGAGGCAGACTGATCCTGCTGCTCCCGGCCACTCATGCTGCTGCCCGGCCCCCACAGCAGCAATACTCTCCCAGCACACGCGATGGCTGGCCCTGCGGGAAACCATCAGGGATGCCGGAGCAAGCCGGGTCAGTGCCGGGCAGGGCAGCCGGCTTGGGACCGTGACCTCAGCACCTGTAACAGTGGTGACAGTCAGGACACACGTACCCCCCACGCTGTCTTGATACTATGCTCCTGCCTGCGGGACACCACACCCTGCTTCCTGCCTCACTCACAACCACATGGAAAGGCCTCCTCTCCTCCTTTCTGGCTCCCTCATCATTTCTCATGTACAAAAAAACCCCGTCCTTTAAGTCCAAGACCAATTCCTGCACCTCGGCACAAAAAAAAAAAAAAAAAAAAAAAAAAAAAAAAAAAAAGTTAACATGGAGCCAAGCCATTTAAAAAGAATACTTTCTTTGATAACATTCATCTGGACATAGATACCGTACTGATATTCGTAAATGCATATTTACGAGTGTTTGTCATGTGTTAAAATCAGTAGTGAACTTGGCGTTCACAGTATTTGTGACTGGGCCAGCTTTTGTTGGGAGGTAATGGTAGAATGGTCCCACAAAGCGAGAGTGGAGATTGGTGGTGGAGGGAAAAATAGTGGAAACATACAAAAGTAAATTTCCGCAAAAGAAAATACAACCTTGGGGATCCTGGACGGACAGCGGGTGTTCGGCGGAGTGTGTCGGGAAAAGCAAAGCTGCTTCCTGGTGCCCGTGTTGAAGCGTAACAGCGAGACACTTCTATGCATTATAAAGGCAACAATTGAGCCTGGAACAACTATTATACCGAGTGTTGGAAACCCTTTCAAGTGTCTATCGCTGAAGGCATAAACTCCTTTAAAGAAGGTTTGGAACGTCACGACCTGGGGTTTGTAATTTGAGTCTGAAGGTAAACTTGAGTCCTGGGCTAAAATGACTCTAAAGGGGCTAGACACAATCTCGGGGTTCAAATAGGTGTTTTAGACGGCGAGTTCCATAGCAACATTTTCAACACCACCTGGGGTCACTTCAAATCAAAAAAGGTCTATTTCAAGGTCAAAATTTGTGAATTTTGGTAATTTTTTCCCTTTGTTGGTCTAAATCATAAAGGTGGAGATGGTGATTGAATATGAGGGAAATTTGTAGAGCTGTCAATTTTTTTTTTTATTACATATACGTTTTTAAAAATCATTAATGCATATCCAAAAACATTCTTTACAAAAGTCTAGTCTTCACTGTTGGAGAGCTATGCGGTTGGAGGGTTTTTGCCCTGGGCATCCCACAGCTTTTCTTTGCACTTACATTGAGGACATGAGCTTTTAATAGAAAAAGTTACCTAAAAAGGGAATGCAGATTTTCTACTAATAAAGGGCACTACAAAGGATAACACTAGTCAAAATTAAAGTGGCAAGCATTTTAGTCTTGTCATCCAAATTATAGGCATTATGTACAAAAAAGGACAGTTGACATAGTCGGCACACTCAGTCCACCTCTATTTCAAATTATCTAGGAGCTCAGATGACACCTGTTACCATCATCATCAATGATCTACCATACTAGTGCTATCACATATTTATAAAACAAGGTGTCCAGCCAAATAAACAACTTATGCTTAAGGTCTCTTGAGGTCTGATGATACCCTTAAGCTTTAGTTTTTTATTTCCCCGGGACAGTCATAAGTTGGTAGGTCGTAGGTTGGCGAATAGTTGTACTATTTAACTTGAATTCTTACCTTTAAAAAACCCAAACCTATCATTTCCTGACGCCTATCCCAGGCTAATGCTAATCAAAAAGTACTTATCAGTTGGATGGGAAAAGGTTTGGTTGCTTGAAGGACTTTATCAATACTGCACGAACATGGCACTCGATGTGGCGCGCGTGATCATAGCCAAAGGTGAACGGCTAAGTTGAGTTTTGGTTCATGCGTTCAGGCGGGTTATCAAACCAACAGCTTGATGCGGCGGGATATTCGCAATGTGCAAAAAATACGTCCTTAGTTTTTAACTTTCCATAATACTTTTTAGAGGTATCTGTAGGGATCTGTGAAGATATGGGAGAAAAAAAACCCACTAAAAAGGGCGGAAAGGACTCTAGAATTTTACCCAAACTTGTAATTTGGCTAATATTTAGAAAAATGACTGCGTCTGAATTAAAGCATTTGGTAAATTTCTAGTGTTTGCCCATATTCTCCCCTTCCCCAAACAAGTTTGGGGGCCTGTGGGGGAAAGCGGGGTTTTCGGGTGGGGAACAAATAATGCATCGGAAAAAATGTTTTTTTTGGATTTATGTAGGAGCCAAAAATTCCCTAGATCTAGGGTAATTTTCCTAGATGCAGGAAAATTTTAAACCCAACCTCCTAGCGTGGGGGGAGGGGGGGCCCTTCCCCCTTTACCTTTCCCGGGTTTTCTAACCGAACCTAGTGGGGCTCTCCCCGCTATTTATGGTGTAAACCAGGACGGCACCCACGGACCCGCCAACGTTTAAACTCATTCACTCCAGTTCCCACGATAGCAAGACCTCTCTAAGTTGATCTCTTCTCTCTCCGAAAGTGATCAGGAGGTCCCGTTATACGAGCATTCGGTATACGAGATCCGAATGAGAGTGTAAATTAGGGTTATTTTCATATCGATCGAAATTCCCAAGTCGACATTCAACTGGGGGAGAAAATTTCAAGTTCAAATACGCCCTCCACTCCAGTTGGTAAGGGGTTTGTTGACCCCAGTCAGGTCACCCCTAGAAGCCTGACCTGAAGATATGGCGCGGCCTGTCATTTACTGGTAATTAGCCAGTGTGTGGCCCAACCTTGGACCGCAATAAATGACCTAAAGGGGTAATTAAGCATATGGGGGGCCCCTGATCCTTTTGGGGTTTAATTGCCAGGTGGGGGGCCCCAATTTAGGACCTTACACTACCCTTTTTTTGTTTTTCACGCGGCGTCCCCAAGTAAAACTTCTTTTTGCTTTTTTTTATGCATTTTTAGTTTAATTAATGTGCGTTATGTTATTTTGTGTGCTATTTTTTCCTTTCAGAATGCTTTTTCTACAGAATAAGTAGACAGTGTGGGTAATATAGACCTGTGGTTTTTTTGTGTTTGCTATAGTTTTTTAGTTGAAAAACAGGTTTTTTTTTTTTTTTTTTTTTTTAAATTAATGGCCTGGAACCAAAACCCAATTTTTCCTTAGTTATGTGTTTCGTTAACGAGATTCGTTTACGAATATGCCCGGGAACCCCAATGCTCGTTCTTCGGGGCCTCCCTTTTAATATAATATATTATATATATTAATAAAATAGGTATAATTATATTATTATATTAATAATATATATATAATATATATTATTTTATAATTTTATATTATATATAAGGGGGTCCCCAGATAGAGCGTTAGGTTCCCAATTTACATACTGTAAAAGCGAAATCTCGTTTTAAAAAAACAATAAATAAAGGTAAAAAAAAGTTTTGGGTTCCCGGGCCCCCTCAATTAAAAGAAAAAAGAAAAAAAAAAAAAAAAAAACATTTTTTTAAGGGGTTAAAAAAACTATAGCAAACACACCAAACTCTCAAAAATTTGGCTCTATATACCACCCACCACACAAAAAACAGTGAATTAAGAGGTGACAGACAGTAGGACAGAGCACAAATAAGTCACAATAAGGATTAAATAAAACCCAAAACACTAAAATCAAATCACAAGGCACAAAACTACAAGCAACAAAGATTATGTCTCATGGGACGCCCTTTACATAGACTTAGAGGGACAGGGGAAGGGAAAAGGGGGGGATGCGCAGACCGTTCCCCGCCAAAAACTCGTCTCTGGCATCGAACTTGTACATGTTCAGTCCATGGGGGGACTTTTCCTCCGTTTTCCCCAACTGAGACACACGAGAGCTGGTATTTCAACCTCCACCCCCTCCCCCCCCTCCCCCCCACCGGGGCCCCAATTTTCCCTGCACCCTCATCACCTGTTTTGACTTCGTCAAATTTTTTGACGTATTTTCACGCTAAAAAAGGCTCAAAATAAGGGGGAAAGGCGTGTTGATTTTTGTCCCCCTGCAGTTTTGCAAACGGGGATTGAATTTTTGTAGGCCACTGTTCCGAGCCACCAGAATTATCATTTTTCGGATTTTTATTATCGTACAACCTTGGTAAAATCTTAGAGAAATATTTTAAAATTTTTAGTAAAAAATTGTTTTTCTTTAGTAAAAACGGGGGTTTTTTAAAATCCCCCCATTTTTGAATGTCGTAGCTTTGTTTTTTCGATTGTATTTTAAAAAAATAGCCCCAAAATTTAACATCTGATCAGGGATTCTCGTATATGAATGCTCTTTAAAACGGGCCCTCCCTTTTATATAATATATAAAATTTTAAAATTTTATATTTACGGGAGGCCCGAAGATACGAGCAGTTGGTTCCACCGGCATACCGTAAAGCGAAATTCGTATAGGAAAAAATAAAAAAGGTAAAAATATGGTTTGGTTTCCCGGACCCAATAAAAGACATTTTTTCAAGCTAAATAAACTATACCAAACACAACAAAACACAGCGTCTATATTACCCACATGTATACCTTTTTCGTAAAAAAAGCATTCTAAAAGAGAAATAGCAAAAAAAGTTTGTACTGAGAGGGACGGGTTTGTACAAGACGTTGTACGTAGGGGAACCCGCTGATCAAGAGAGGGAGGGGGATAAGGGCAAAGGGGGGGGTGCGCAGAAACCCTTTTGAGCCCACAAACTCGTCTCTGCGATCTGAATCATTGTACATGTTTTGTACACTTTAGCTAGACCGGGGTTTCACCAAAAACAGAGTTCACAACAGGTTTATTTGGGGGGAAATGTAGGTACAGGTACGGGGAATGCCAGGGAACAAGGGGAGGGAGTGTGTCCCCTTTACTGTGGTGGTAGGTAGGTAATGCCAAAGCTGGGCTAGAACCAGGGCGGGAACCCAAACAACGGAGGTGCGGAAGGAATTTGGTCCGAGTGAGTCAGGTCCACGAGGTTTGGCTTTACTTAGGGGTAATTACGGTGTGCGGCCCCAAGCTTGGGCCACCACAAATCATCATACAGCCCAGATAATACGTGGGAGGGCGGCATTTTGAAATTGGTAATTTTTTCTACCCCTTTGAATGTGTAGCATTTGGGTTTTTTACTCGTAAATTTAAAATAACCCTAATTTTTCTCAGTGTTTATTTATTATCGTATACCCAATGTCGTATAAGGGACCTCCCGTATATACGGAAGGGTCCCAAGATACAGCGTTAGGTTCCACCTGGGATACTCATAAAACGAAAACTCGTTAACGAAAAAACATAAAATAAAGGTAAAATATAGGTTTGGTTCCAGGAATCATCAAAATTTAAAAAAAAAAAAAAAAAAAAAAAAAACTGTTTTTCAACTAAAATAAACTACAGCAAAAAAACCCCAAAAAACACAGCGTCTAAACCCACATGTACTACCATTCGTAGAAAAAAGCTTGAAAGAGAAAATACACCAAAAAAACAAACTGCACTTAATTAAACAAAAACGCATAAAAAGCAAAAAAACGTTGTACTGTAGGGGACGCCACGTGATACAGAGAAGGTAGTGTAGCGGTCCAGGTTGGGGCCGCACACCTGCTAATTACCCCTAAAGGTCAGGGGGGGCATTTTGGAACACTTACTAAGACCATCTTAGGGGACTAAAACCATCTAGCGCTAGGTGGACATTTTCGGAAGCATATTTCGCTCCGCCTAAGACAGTGCAGCGAGTGTAAACTAAGCAGGGTTGGGGTCGTCTTAGCCCGCAATTTCTTCGTCACCATAACAACAATGGTTATATTATTGGTTATATATTATATATTTTAGACTGTATATAGTATATTAGGCTGTATAATACACTATGTATAAATATATTATATATAATACTATATATATAATATAGAGGGTGGGCTGGGTGGAATAGATATTTTTTGCAACAGAAACGGTTAGCAGATTAATCAAAACATATCAAACTCACCAGAAAAAAAGTTCGTATTCCGATAATATCACATACTGGCTATGATGTGTGTGTGGAGGATAAAAAAAAGGGAGAGGAAGGGGAGGGAGAAGAAATAATAGAAAAAAAAAAAAAGAGAGAAAAGAGAGAGAACGAGCGAGGAAAAAGAGAGAGAGAGAGAGAGAAGAAAAGGGATCCCGGCGGGACAAGCATTGAGAGGAGAAACAAGGAACCAAGGGGAGAAGGAAGAGGAGGGAGAGAATGAAGAAAAGGGGAAGAGGGAGAGAAAAAAGGACCGGAGAGGAGAGGAGGGAGAGAAAAGAAGAAAAAAGGAGGGAGAGAGAGAGAGGGGAAAGGGGAGAGAGAGGAGAGAGAGAGAAGGAGAGGAGAGAGAGAGGGGAGAGAGGAGAGACCCTCGGCGGTTGACAATGCACTGTGACTGTAGCAGAAATACATATCTGACAACTCAAGGGAAGGAAAGAGGAGGGAGAAGGAAAAAGGGGAGAAGAAATAATGAAGAAAAAGAAAAAGGAGGGGAGAGAGAGAGAGAGGAGAGAGAGAGAGAGAGAGAGAGAGAGGAGAGAGAGGGGAGGGGGAGAGAGAGAGAGAGAGAGAGAGGAGTAGGAGTAGAAGAGTGAGTGAGGGGAGGAAAAGAGAGAGAGGGGGAGGAGAGAGAGGAGAGAGAGAGAGAAAAGAGGAGGAGAGAGAGGGGGGAGAAAAGGAGAGAGAGAGCGAGAGCGAGGGGAGAGAGAGAGTGAGAGTGAGAGTGAGAGCGAGAGAGAGTGAGAGCGAGAGAGAAAGAGACTCCCTCGGGTGGTATACGCCGAGGTTTGTTTATACGTATTTCCCCCAAAATACAGACTTGTGTCGCGCCCCGCTGATTGGTTAAAGTGGAAGTGGTGGCACTAAGAAGGTTTACCCTTACACGAGGCTAAGATGAACTCCGAAAATGCTTCCTTGTAGTCTTCTTGGCCCGTATACTAAGTCGGTCTTAGGATGCAAGAGGGGTAGTTTAGAGCCTCTTCGAAAATGTCCCCCCAGGCCCGCCATATGCTTAATTACCTTCAGGTCACGCTTGCTAAGGGGTGAACCCGACTGCAGTCCCCAAAGGGTTGGGGGTGCCATCTGCTAATTACCCAAATGTCAGGCAGCGCCATATGCTTAATTACCCTTCAGGTCACGGCTTGCTAGAGGTGACCTCACTGGGGTCAACCAAATCCCCCTTTGTCCAGCCCGGGAGTGGTAGGGAGCGCATTTGAACTTGAGATAATTTTACTCACCCCAGTTTGAATGTCGATCATTGGATTTTCGATCTCGTATATTGAAAATAGACCCTAATTTACACATCTCGTATCATCGGATTCTCGTATACCGAATGCTCGTATAACGGGACCTCCCTGGATATTCCTACTCTCCCCTACGGAGAAGCAAACAACCCCTCCTCATTACAGGGGTGTGGGAAAACAAAACAAGATCAGATTGATAGATAACACCGTAATAATACCACCTCGCGTACTGAATAAAAAAAAAAATCACTGCACACGAAAACATACACTATGATGCCACAAACTGGTATCTATGCAGTTTCAACCAATACTCCCGACATAACTTCGCCCCCCCTCCCCTAGTTCACTAAACCAATCCTAGGCATTGATTACATGGTAAAATTCAAGAGTCCTTTCCCGCCCTTATTAGTGGCTTTTTTCCTCCAGACCTTCACAGATCCTTCAGATACCTCTAAAACGTAATTATAAAGTGGGGGAGAGATGCCCCCTTCACACACCCCCTCTCCCCCCAGACCCCTCAAAAAATAATATGGTTAATATTACTAATCTAACCTCACTATAACCTTCTAGCGAGACCCAAAAAGTAATTACTAACCTAACCTGGTAAAATCATAGTTCTTTCCCGCCCTCAGGTTTTCGCTAGGAGGTTATTGGTAAGGTTTTTGTTAGTAATATTATTTGGGGGTCATTTAGGGGAGAAGGGGGGGGGGGGGGGGTTGAAAATAATAAGAAAAATATATATAATAAATTTGAGAAAAGTTAGATCAGAATCCAGCTTGTTTATATATGGAGAAATAAACCTGGAAAAGATGGTGACATGAGCTATAACACACGCGCTTCGGTGATGGTTTCCCACGAGAACCAATGGTTGGAGTGAAGAGACGTTTCAAGACATTCTGGAGAGGATACGTGATGCTTCATGAAGTCTGCCATTAGTGTCGTAGAAGCCAGTGATCGTGCAGGATAAATTTAATAGACTTGTGGTCAACTCCCTTCTGCCCAAAATGCTCCATACTTTTGGGCTAGTGACTCAGGAAATGAAGCTTGGTGTTAACATTTGTATATCATCTGATAATTCAACTGTTTTTACACGTAGGTTGTAGTGAATTATGAGCGGCATCTCGGATATGAGAGGCCATGAGAGCACCACTGGTGAAACGGGAGTCAAGCAGTTGTCACAGGTGTTCTGTAGCACACTTAATTGTGAAACATTCCCTAGTGAAACATCATCGTCTTTGATAATGGTGAGAAATGTGGCACAGTTTAGTGTGGTACAGGACACCTGTGACAATGATTCAGGCTAAGAAGCTTACCAAACAACTGTGACATCAACCCTGAAGATATACACAAACAAAGGTTTTACCAAGCACACATTTATTGAAAGTCACACCTGCACTGCCAACCTAACAACTGCTGGGGCCATTACTCCCTCACAGAACACAAGGGCACGGCTGCCACCACACATGTAACACACTGCCCACCACCACCACCACCCATTGCCACACAGGACACACTCACACAGGCACGGGAACAGCCACACTTGTCCACACAACACACCACCTCATAAGTGGATCTTCACGTGCCTGGCAATATCATCCTTTGTCTTGAAACACTTGCTACAAATATCACACTTGAACTCCCGCAAGCCGGTGTGTCTAAAGATATGTTTGTTGAGTATAGAATTGGTATGAAAACTTTTCCCACACTCTTGACATTTATAATTTCTAACACCACTGTGTGTCAGGGTGTGTGTGGTGAGGCTAGAACTGGTATAATACTTTTTCCCACATTCCAGACATTCATAATTTTTAACACCACTGTGTGTCAGGGTGTGTGTGGTGAGGCTAGAACTGGTGTAAAACCTTTTCCCACATTCCAGACATTCATAATTTTTAACACCACTGTGTGTCAGGGTGTGTGTGGTGAGGCTAGAACTGGTGTAAAACCTTTTCCCACATTCCAGACATTCATAATTTTTAACATAATTTTTAACACCACTGTGTGTCAGGGTGTGTGTGGTGAGATCAGAACTGGTATAAAACCTTTTCTCACACTCTAGACATTTATGATTTTTAACACCACTGTGTATCAGGGTGTGTTTGGTGAGGTTACCCTTTTGAGTGAACCTTTTCCCACACTCTAGACATTCATAATTTTTTACACCACTGTGTATCAGGGTGTGTTTGGTGAGGTCACCCTTTTGAGAGAATCTTTTCCCACACTCCAAACATTCATAGTTCTTAACACCACTGTGTGTCAGGGTGTGTGTGGTGAGGCTAGCCTTTGTAGTAAATTTTTTCCCACACTCCAGACATTCATGAGTCTTAACTTTACTGTGTATCAGGGTGTGTGCGGTGAGGCTACGCTTTCTAGTAAATCTTTTCCCACACTCTAAACATTCTTGATTCTTAACACCATTGTGTGTCAGGGTGTGTTTGGTGAGGTCACTCTTTGCAGTAAATCTTTTCCCACACTCCAGACATTCATAATTCTTAACACCACTGTGTCTCATAGAATGAATCTTGAGCTGACTCTTGCATTTGAATGTTTTATCACACTGTTGGCACTTCAGCTCCCTGTCTGCCTTGTGGCCTGAGCTGCCTGCCTCCAGGTGATTCTTGCCATCACACCTGTGCCTCCCCACACCTGAGGCAGACTGATCTTGCTGCTCCCGGCCACTCATGCTGCTGCCCGGCCCCACAGCCTTCACTGCAGCAATACTTTCTCCAGCACACGCGAAGGCCGGTCCGGCGGGAACCCTCAGGGATGCCGGAGCAAGCCGGGTCAGTGCGGGGCGGAGCAGCCGGCTTGGACTGTGACCTCAGCACCTGCAACAATGGTAACAGTCAGGACACAGAGAGCCACACGCTGCCTTGACACTCTGCTCCTGCCTGAGGAGCCCACACCCTGCTTCCTGCCTCACTCACATCACACATGGCAAGGCCTCCTCTCTGGCTCCCTCATCATTTCTCATGTACAATACAGCCCCGTCTTCACAGGTCAAAGACCAATTCCTGCACCTCGGCACAAAAATAAATAAAAATAAAAAAATGCACATGGAGCCAGGCCATTTACAGGAATACTTTCTTTGATAACATTCATCTGGACATAGAAACCATACTGATATTCGTAAATGCATTTTGACGAATGTTTCTCATATGTGTTAACATCAGTAGTGAACTTGACGTTCACAGCAAAACTCTTCTATGCATCATAAAGGCAACGATTGAGCCTGGAACAACTATCATATCTGAGTGTTGGAAAGCCTACAAATGTCTATCAGCTGAAGGTTATCAACACCATTAAGGTAATCGTCCAGACCCATTTTTTCTTTGCATAATTAAGTTGAATGTTCATTCAAAATGCTTAATCCACAAAAAATAATTAATTTCCACGCCGTATTTTCCCTACAAACATGACTGTTGTAAAAAGCGCGGGAAAACAACAGCCCATTCCAGCCGAGGCGAGAAACTTGCTGGTGACGTCACGGCAGGCAGCCTCCCAGCCATACAAATACACGTAAACTCAGAAAAAATATATAGTCATGAAGAATTTTGGGTGTTTTTGATATTTTTTTTTTGCGATATGGCATATACTTGCATCCTTTATGGAAACAGCAAGAAAGCTGTGCCTTTCCAGAGAGCTTAGCACCCATTTTCGCCCTATTTGGCCATGATATATGTGTGCCCGCGCCGGGAGTGGCGGGCGAGAGGTGCGCAGCAAGACAATCTGCTTCACACCTCGCGCCTCTCGCCCGCCACTCCCAGCGCTGCACACATATATCATGGCCAAATAGGTCGGAAATGAGTGCTAAGCTCTCTGGAAAGGCACAGCTTTCTTGCTGTATCCATAAAAGATGCAAGTATATGCCATATCGCAAAACAAATATATCTGAAACACCCAAAATTCTTCAAGTACTATATTTTTTTCTGAGTTTACGTGTATTTGTATCAGGGCCGGGCTGGGAGGCTTCCTGCCTGACGTCACCGAGCCGTGGTTCATCGTCTGCTGGTCGTCAGTTGTGTTTGAGAGCTCGGGGAATTTACAGATTTTGAATGCGGATCATTTTAAAACGGGTGATTGGATGCAAAAAGTGACAAGATATTGTTGATATACTCGATAATTGCTATATTTTGACTGCATAAATCAGGAATGATGAAATGGTCTGGACGATTACTTTAAGGGATTGTATCTTTTATTTAGTAGGCCTTTGTGGTTTACTGGTAGGATGAGTTGTTTGAATCTTAACTACAGGCTGTTTGATTTCCGTAACTTTAACAGGCACGGAATAAATACCCACTAACGACGGATCTTTAACCTCTAAGGGTGGCTGATATAGCTAATTACTCTTAGGTCTAGTAATCTCTCTCCCTGGGCAGGGTCTCTTGCTCAATACTCTGCAAATGTTTGCACTTCTGCAATAATCCCTCTTCTATGTGTTTGACCATGAAGAAGTTACTATTATACCTCTGGTTGTTAGTTTTACCAATATCATAATACTGACCATTTCAGTCTGACTCAATCAAAGGGTTTATGAGCTTCAATTGCTCTAAGGGTGCAATCAAAGTTACTCTGAAATCTTCTAATTCCTCTAAATTATGAGAAGGACTTGATAGATCCATAAACCTGCAAAAAGATTCTTTACAATAAAGTTTATCTTCAAAACTATCCTTGAGAATCTTGAGAACCACATTATAAATGGCATTTTCAACTGTTAACTCCTTTACCAGTAAATATGCAGGACCTCTCAACTGACCCAACAAATAAGTTAATTTATGCACCTCTGTTAAGTCTGTTCCATCATCAGTAAATTTGAATTTATCCCAGTGAGAACCAATTTACCTTTGTATACTGAGGTACTGACAAGTCTGGTAGTTTAATTTGGGGTAAAGAGGCTTCAGCTGTGGGTTTTTGAGCACACTCCAGTAATTATATTCACTCATATTCAAGTATCTTATCAAGATATTCTTGACACTCGTGTTCATACTTGGTCACACATTGGTGAATTATTCTTTATCCCCAGCTTTCTCTTAATTGAACTTCATAAACTAAGTAAGCCTCTAATATTTATCCCTTGCTTCTTTAACAATGGCAGACTTATCTTTAAAACTAGTATAATTAATAGGAGCAGCTCTAGCTGTGTCTCACACTTTTTATATATTCGTGTAATGCACCCTAATTTAGCTGATAATGAACTTTTTGCTACTTCCGCCACGATTTAGTTGATATTTAAGTCAAATAAAATATTATATGCAAGTGATTACGAGGTTGTGATTATTAATTGAAGTATTATATCTTATAGTCAATCAATTTAGCGCGTTTTTACCCTAACCCACCACAAATTGCAATAGAAACAAAACAATATTTTTATGAACCTGTTGATCCCCAGAACAAATATATGAAATTATACTCAATTCTAATGAGTGGATCAATTATTTTTTTCAGATTGAACGAGAGCCGTGAAACGAGAGGTGGAGTGACGCTTGCAGTGAGAAATTGGATCGGTGTGCAGAGGACAGTTCACGCTGCGGTCATTGTGAATGTAAGGAGTATTATATTTAATGTAGGATTGTTTAAGGTTTTATTTTTATTTAAAGTTTTAACAAAAAAAATCTGTAACATTTTTAACATTAAATTTTCAACAAAATTTTTTTTTTAACATTTCAATTTTTTTTTAACATTTCATTAGTACCAATTTGGGCCGTTAACCACTTACCCGATAACTTAAAAAACTTGGAGAGTATCGTATTTTTTTGTATTTTGTATGAACATGTATATGAACATGTACATTTATAGTCGGAAAACAGAGGGAACAAATGTAATCCTAAGTTTCCTCTCTTTTCAGCAACATGGGTGACTGCGTCTTCTGTAAGAAACCCTCTCCTGTGATCCAACCAGTACACTGACGGATAAAGGTTGTTACGAGGATCAAAGAAGCTGGAAGTGAGCGTGGTGAAGAAGTCCAAGTCCATCCAGGACAGGCAGTTCATACAGATTGCCGGAGGGTGTTCTGTAATGTGAGAGACATTGAACTTTCTCTGAAGCGAAACATGTTTCGTCTGATGCAGACAAAGGGAGGTGCCTTCGTTCTTTGGATTCAGCGTTTGACTACCGAACTCAGTGTCTTTTCTGTGGTAATCCTGACAAGTACCAGGGAGAGAAAAAGGATCATATGTTGATCCATGTTAAGACATTCGACTTCCAAAATCATGTGTCGAACTGCCTGTGAAAATCGATAGACAATTGGTCAGATACAGTGAGGAGCAGAATTGCAGTTGTTGGCGATCTACACGCAGCAGATGCGGTATACCATAACGTGTGCAGTACTAACTTTCGTACAAAGAAACAGTTACCACTCAATTCCAATCGGAAGAGGCGTCTTCATCCAAAAAGCAGAAGTTGGGTCGACCTAAGGACCAAATCAGACATGAAGCGTTCCTGAAGGTGGCAAAGTACCTAGAAGGAAATGATGAGGAACTAACCACAATTAGTGATTTAATTGGGAAAATGGAGGACTTCCTAGTAGACACTGGCTGTGATGCATATGGTTTTTCATACATGAAGGATAACCTTCTCAATCAATTTGGTGATAAGATCATAATTGCAGACATGAATGGAAAACCAAATGTTGTGACATTTAGGGGTGTGGCATCGTCGATTCTCAGGCCTTCTATCGTCAACAAAAGGAAAGTGATCCTGAAGCAGAAAAGTTGCGCCTGATCAAGACAGCCGCTGATCTCATTAAAAGTGACATAAAACAGGTATCTCAAATTAGGAACATTTACCCGACTACTATCGACATGTCCACTGTCAATGCTGCAACCAAGTTCCTACCAGAGTCACTAAAGCTCTTCTGGAAATGCTCTTTGTGGGGAAAGGAAAAGACTTAAAAATCTGCTCACCGGACAGGCGATCATGCAAGCCACGAGGCCTAGGATCCTTCAAGCTCCACTGTTGCTGGGTCTTGGTATCCAAATGCACTACCATTTCGGTTCTCGATTTCTCATAGACACGCTCTTTGCACATGGGTATACTTGTTCATACACGGAGGTGCAAACGTATGAGCGCAGCGCAGCAGTCACGAGTGGAACAGATATCCCTGGTTTAACCCCTGGACATTTCATTCAATATGTGGCGGACAATGTTGACCATGACATCTGCACATTAAATGGGAGAAACACATTCCATGGCATGGGCATCATTGCGTGTGTGACACCAAAAGCAGTCCGGACACTTCAGATTGCCCGTAGAGCTGTCTCAGCAGGAGATATCGCACAAGTGGGCGAATCAAATACGTCCATTCACATCAGCATGTGGAGGACTGCAGTCACTTATCTACGAGAAGCTTCCGGAGTCTACTGACCTGCGACAAATCAGCTCAAATGTTGATCTCCTCTGGAAGGTTTCGCTCACAGTTCGATCACCTCGACCCTCTTGGACTGGAATGATGCAGATGGTACACAAGGGAGAACATCCGGGTGAGGCATCAATAATGTTTCTGCCATGATTGATCTCAGTCCAAGTGACTTGGACTGCATCAACTCCACACTGCATTTCGTTTGTGAACATGCGCAGAGATATGGTGTAACCCCGATACTGACAATTTGATCAGCCACTTTGGTGGAAAGCTCTCACCATAGTCAAGAGCGAGCCAGCGGACAGCAAACTTCACTCGATTGTTCTAAGACTAGGAGGATTCCATACACTCATGAGTTTTCTGGGTGTATTGGCCACCTGATGTCTGGTACAGGACTCAAGAGCTTCTGGAAGTGCATATGCTAGCAACACTACAACCCACATGATGAGTGGCAAAGCCGTGTCTAGAGCTATACGTGGACATCTACTCGTTGACGCCGCACTCAATGCAAAACTTGTTTCCAAGGTATTTCAGATGAACCTACCAAGTGATGGAGACAGTGAGCCTACACTTCCAACAGAGCTCAATGATGCAGGGTGACGTGTTTTGACGGTCTGATGTCGGGTGACCAAGCAGTGTCAGACATCGAGTCGTCGAAGGTGATGGAGGTCATTGGAGACAAAATCAAGCATGTGATTGATGCAATGAAGGATCAACGGACAGCGAGACTGTGGTTACAATACATGGAAATGGTGGACATTATCCGTTTATTTCTGAAATCTGAAAGAACAGGGATTGGATGCTTCACTTGCATGTCCTGCGCGCCATGCTGCCATATCTTGCAGCTTCCGGACACAGGCACTACACAAAGTGCCTCACATATATCTGCAACTTATGACAGAGTTACCGAAGGACCATCCAGAAGTACATCAGAAATTTCTCCAAGGATTCCAAGTTGTCCGACGGAGCGACAGATACTGGGCTGGTCTGTCTACCGATTTAGTCATCGAGCAAGTACTTATGAGGAGCTGAAGACATCAGGTGGCTGACCAGTGGAAGAGGGATGACAGAGACACAGCGCTCAGTCTGGGTCATGGACTAGCCCTGTCTGTGCAGAGGTGAACAACGCCCTCCAACACCTCACTGAAGTGATGTATGTGACAAGTGAACAACACAAGGATCTATCAAAGTCTAGACAGAAGAATGATGTAGCTGATACCCAGAAAATGCTTGCGTTTCTTCATGAGAGGGATCCTTTCAAGGAAAACGATACTCTTCAACACATTTTCACTGGTATAGTTGCCAAAACAGCGGTCAATGTGATGACGCGAAAACCGTGGGAGAAAGGGTCTTGGGGCAGATGAGTGGTAAACGTGTGCTTGAATACATCATCAAGAAGAACAGTCAAGCATAACTATGGACTCAGAGACTGCAATGACGACACCAGATGGAGACATCAATATCAACCCTCAGTTACTCTTCCAGAGACTTGTGATCGCTGGCACTGAATTAGGGGACTTATCCAAAGCACTCGTTTGTGAGTTATGCGCATATCCTCCTTCTTTGTTCGAGACTAAATATGCCTTGCTCTCCGCCAATAAGCCAGCGTTAGCCTCAGCAATCAAATCCTTGGCACCTGCCGATACTATACAACCATCCGATATACAATACGTACTAGATGGCGTGTGCCCTATTGCAGCGCATACCGTGGCAGTCAGGTGAACAGTACAATAATATTCTTGACCGCTACCTGAAATATGTTAGTAGGCACTACGGGCATGCTATCGTCGTGTTTGATGGCTATCGTCAAGGTCCCTCAACGAAAGACTGTGCTCATCAGAAAAGGGGTGTGAGCGACCATCAGTGAAGGTATCTTTTCTGAAACCATGACGCTTACTGTCAAGAAGGAAGAGTTTCTTCGGAACAAGATAACAAGCAACAATTCATAGACATCCTTGGTAAGAAACTGGAAGAATCTCATTGTGAAGTGCTTCATGCGAGTGGAGATGCGGACCTACTCATAGCAACAACTGCAGTTCGTAGTTCTTCAAAATCCAACACTGTTCTTGTTGGCGAAGACACTGACTTGTTGATACTACTGTGCTATTATTTCAGCAAGAATAGTGCGCACAGTCTCTACTTAATGTCGGAGCCGAAAAGGGGTTCATTGAATCCAAGACAATACTTGGACATGGCAAAGTCAGAGAGGCTCTGGGTGAGACTGTGTGTGAAAAACATTCTCTTCATCCATGCATACCTGGGATGCGACACGACATCAAGGGTCTTTGGGATCGCAAAGGCAATGGACTCAAACTGTTCAAGGACAATGATATGTTCCGGCAAGCGGGCCCTAATTTTCGGCAATGAATACTCAACACAGGATGAGATCATTGCTGCAGGAGACAGAGCAATGTTTGTGTGTACGGAGGGAAACCATCAGACAATTTAAACGAATTGAGAGTAGTAAAATTTCATGCTAAGGTGACAACAAACAGAACAGCATTGCACCCACGGGTACTTCCGCCAACGAGCTCAGCTTCCAAATATCACAGCCTACGGGTATTCCATCAGGTTCATGAGTGGAAAGGACACAAACTCAATCCACTTGACTGGGGATGGAGTATCATGGACACCAGATGATCCCTGTGCATTCTGACCTCGCTGCAGCACCAGAGTATCTCCTAAAGCTTGTTAGATGTTCATGCAAGGGTGGCTGCAGTGGTAAACGTTGTGGTTGTCGGAAAATTGGGCTGCCTTGCACATTCGCATGTGGACTGTGCAGAGGTTAGTTGTTCAAATGCAGACGAATCAGTAGACGTTTTCGATGCTGCTGATGATGGTGACCATGGAAGAGATGAAGTGACGTGTTAAATATTGTGAACGGACCTAAGTTCATTGTGTACACATAGTTTTGGTAGTGTATCCCAAC
Source organism: Chionoecetes opilio (assembly GCA_016584305.1). Lineage (NCBI taxonomy): Eukaryota > Metazoa > Arthropoda > Malacostraca > Decapoda > Majidae > Chionoecetes > Chionoecetes opilio. The sequence continues at coordinate 19,583 of JACEEZ010008672.1, forward strand.
ATTCCCCTATATAATATAAGACCTTGTGTTTGTAATTGTAATTATCTATATATGTATATGCCTACCTATCTAACTATATTTCTTGACTCACTATTAACTAATTAAGTACTAGAAATTACGAACTTTATTCAGCTCAAAGAATATTTTTTTTCACGAAATTCCCAGACTCACATCAGCTCAAATTTAATACCCGGTATCACCTTTACGGGTAATGTCAGTTTCCTGAAGAGACTAGCAATACATTTTTGGTGAGGGGCTATATATAAATCAAGTTTTATTGCTGCATTTCACAGCTAAGGGGGGGATCAGTAATAATGGGTTTAAATGATAAGCGTCACATTTTAAGTATAAATTTAATCCCATATTTTTTGATGTGCAAAAAATTATAGGCATAATATTTGTTCATTATTGCATGTGACAGTTGTCATTTGCCATAACCAGGCCACAACTGGTTAAATAATAATTAAAAGTTGTTTGTTGTATTATTAAGAGTGATATTGTCGTATATTTAATTTCCAATTATTGCGGTAGTCCGAAAAAGTAACCAAAACGCAAATGACCTGAAAAACCATGTTCCACTCAAAATATTTAAGTATAATCTTGGGCAGATATTCAGTAGGCATCAAGGTTTCAGAAAAATATAACTTCGTTTCTATTGCAATTTGTGGTGGGTCCATTCATATTTTGACTGGACTATTAAGTGGTGGAACTGCCATGGCTTCGGTTTACCATGACGCATAACCAGGCTTATTGACAACCACCACTTTATTATTACAACTAACTACGTAACCACTGGTGTTATCTCCTAACTGGCGTATGGTGATGACGCGGCTGTTGGGTCGAGGCTGTCTGTCTTCCTGACGCCCCAGTACACATCACCTCCGCTCTATTAACCACCTGTTGTGATGGGCTCATGAATATGCCTCACAACGACCACTCCGAATAGCATGTACTGTCAATATTCCTTACTTGGGGCACCATGTGGAAATTTTATGTCACAAACATATATTTAACTTGAATTCTTACCTTTAAAAAACCCAAACCTATCGTTTCCTGACGCCTACCCCGGGCTAATGCTAACTCAGAGTACTTATCAGTTGGATAGGAGGGTTTGGTTGGCTTGAAGAACTTGATCAATACTGCACGAACATGGCACTCGATGTGGCGCGCGTGATCAGAGCTGAAGGTGAACAGCTGAGTTGAGTTTTGGATTCTGGCGTCAGGCCGGTTATCAAACCAACAGCTTGACGCGGCGGGATATTCGCAATGTTGCTAAAACACGTCCTTTAGTAACTTGTATATATATATATACAGTAAAAGCCTTATAACTCGGCACGATAGGGGCTCTGGCCCTTGCCGAGTTATTCAATGTGCCGAGTTATGCAATGTTCTCCTCTGATATGGGTAAAATAAAAATAAATAAAAAATAAACCTACTGTAAAAGCATAAAAACTACACTTAACAATGAACGGGTAGCAGCAGGCATGTAATCCAAGGAGAGGGGAGCATTGTTGTAACATGTAGAAGATGTTAGGGGGACTCAGTCGCATTTTAACACTGGTATCACTTTAATCACTTTATAATCACAGCTCTGTACTGTATTGTATACAGTACTGTACCTGTACAACTTAATTTTACATCACTTGAACACATAATTACTGCAACACTATGCCCTGTCCATTAACTCCACCTTCGACTGCGAGTGCATGGGAGGACACAGGCGGCATGAGCCTCTAATCACAGGCGTCACTATAAGAATCCTGCCTGCACCACCACGGGCGAGGGCCAACCATCACAGCCCTTGAGTGAGCCTTCAGGGCCTACCATCCCACCCCTGGAGCTCACTGCCTACACGCGCTATAGACATAGGTGGGGGAAAAAAAAAAAAAAAAAAAAAAAAACTTGTCTTTGCCATGCCGAGTTATATCAAATTCCGAGTTATACAGTGCCGAGTTATAAGGGTTTTCCTATATATATATATATTATATTATATTATAATATATATATTATATATATATATATATATATATATAATATATATATATATATATATATAATATTATATATGTTTATATCAAACTTTTCGATTTCATCGGAGAAGCTTAGCAAAAGGACTTGCTTTCGTGGGAATCTGGAGTAAACTGAGTTTAATCACAGGTGGCTGGTGCCGCTCCGAGTAGGCTACCCATACCTACGTGGCAACGTATCAGAGGTGCAAATATTATAACGGTGGCTAATGACCAGTCGTTTCAAATTAAGGTGATAATATAAGGTCATAATGGTTAACCCTTTCACGCACGAAAAGTTTAATAAGTTTTTCCGTCCCCTGCAGCATCCGTCTTATGCTCCCTAAGGGGCCCCGCGAAATGGCCAGACTGTGCGGCGAATTATTTTTTTATGTTATCGATTTCACCAACGTATATTCTTTTTTCCTGGCATTATTATATATCATTGGGTTTGCAAGAGATTATTCTGCCTTATGAAAGAAAAAAATAACAAGAAATACAAATAAATAGCGGAATTTACCGACTCAGTAAAAATATTGAGTAAAGAGAAATAAGAAATACTTACGTTCACCACTTCGTAGCTCGAAACTTCCCGAGTCAACTTTTTATGGTTTATATGCCAATAAAAGCGGATTTTTATGAGGATTCCAATGCTACCATTATAATTTTCATATGGCCATTATGGCCAGCTCGGGACACGTTTTAAAGGGACGACAATTCACGCTCACAGGCTGCCTGCTGAGTGGAAACTGACACACAAACCCTTATCATTTCACATCCACTCACACGAGAGTTGACAATTAGTTTATTTTATAGGTCTAGGTTGGATCTTTGACGCAGAAAATGTTGACGCAATTCTGATAAATACTTTATTTTTGGCGAATTTTTAACTTTTTTGACGCAATTCGCGTCAAAAGCTCAGATTGCAGACGGGCCCGTTATGACGCGATCGCGTCACCATGCGTGAACGGGTTAATACCACTGGGATTGTATATTTATCATATCCCAATACTTATAATTTACTTAAATTACCTTACTTTACCCAATACCATTATATTTATATATACAATCCTACTCCCCCTACGGAGAAGCAAACAACCCCTCCCTCATTACAGGGGGAGGGAGAACAAAACTACCACTGTCTACTAATTACGAGGGTGGTTGGTGGATAATTTCCACAACAAATAATCTAAAACTACACTTTTTAGACGCTTTGATGGGAAAAAACACTCCATTTGTAAAAGCATCAAATAATAACCTAATCAAACCAATAAAACTAACCTAATCTAACCTAACTCTCAAACTAACCTAACCTAACCTAACCCTCAAACTAACCTACCCTATGAAAAAACATTTGGGTAATATTTAGTGTTTGCCCATACTCCCCCTCTCCCATAAAACAAGCTTGGGGACCAGGGGGCAATGCGTGATATTTGGCTGGGGTACAAAATATGCATCGCAACCACATAGTTTTTGAGTTGGGGGTGTTGTAAAAATTTCCTAGATCTAGGGAAAATGTATTGGATTTCTTCCAAGTCCAGAGACGTCGTCGTCTAGTCCAGAGTGTCGAGCCCCCACCCACCTCTCCCACTTAGAGGTAAGGTGAAATCTTATTAGGTAACCGGGAGTCTAGGGGGGCGGAGCCCCCGTGTTAGAAGGTTAGGTTAAATTAGGTAAGGTTAGATTAGCGAGTGATTATTGCTAGGTTAGGTTAGATTAGCGAGTGATTATTGCTAGGTTAGGTTAGATTATTGGGTAGTCGAGGGAGGCAGAACCCCCCCGCTAGGTTCGGTTAGATAACCGGGAGGTCGAGGGCGATGGAGGCCCCCCCCCCCCCCCCCCGCTAGGAGGTTAGGTAAAATTTTCCTAGATCTAGGAAATTTTGGCTCTCCTACATATATCCAAAAATACATGTTTCCGACGCATTGTTTGCTCCCCACCCGAAAACCTCGCATTTCCACAGGTCCGCAAGCTTGTTTGGGGGAAGGGGAGAGTATGGGCAAGCACTAGAAATTTACCCCTAACCTAAACTAATCTCTGATGACTGGTCTGTATTCTGGGACTGAGAGTGCTGTGAAGTGTGGGGAGGTGTATCCAGCTTCTTTCCTGTTAACCTCTCACGCACGGTGACGCGATCGCGTCAAACGGGCCGTCTACAATCTGAGCTTTTGACGAGAATTGCGTCAAAAAACAGTTAAAAATTCCCCAAAAATAAAGTATTTATCAGAATTGCGTCAACTTTTTCTGCGTCAAAGATCCAAGCTAGACCTATAAAATAAACTAATTGTCAACTCTCTCGTGAGAGTGGATGTGAAATGATAAGGGCTTGTGTCTCAGTTTCCACTCAGCAGGCAGCCTGTGAGCGCGGATTGTTGTCCCTTTAAAACGTGTCCCGAGCTGGCCATACTGGCCATATGAGAATTATAATGGTAGCGTTGGAATCCTCATAAAAATCCACTTTTATTGGCATATAAACCATAAAAAGTTGACTCAGGAAGTTTCGAGCTACGAAGTGGTGAACGTAAGTATTTCTTATTTCTCTTTACTCAATATTTTTCGGAGTCGGTAAATTCCGCTATTTATTTGCATTTCGTTATTTTTTTTTTCATAAGGCAGAATAATCTCTTGCAAAACCAATGATATATAATAATGCCAGGAAAGAGAATACACGTTGGTGAAATTGATAACAAAAAATAATTCACCGCACATTCAGGCCATTTCGCGGGGCCCCTTTTGGGAGCAAAAGGACGGAGGTCCCCAGTGGAGGGAAAAAAATTAATTAAACTTTTCGTGGGGTGAGAGGGAAATACAGGGTGACCCCAAGGGTGCATCCTTGCCCCCCTTTTTCCCCAAAACACTTGTATGGACGGATATTGGGAAAAAGTTGTAGTTTCCAAAGGGGATTTGGACCCTTTTCCCCCCGGAAACCCCAAGACCCATGTCTTGTTTTTCCCTGTTTGAGAAGAATCTTTCCCCTGAGTCCCCCGGGAAAGGGCCCCCTTTGGGTGGGCTCTCGAGGGCAGCACGAGGACCCCCAAACCCCCTTTGGGGGACTTGAGGTTCCTGGTTTAAAAGTAATTCGTAGGACCATTTAATCTTTCCCTTGTTTTAAATTTCCCAATCAAACCCCATAGCCATTTAACCGAGTATATAAACAAAAACCGTCGTCACTTTGTGCTTTCCAGTCACCCTTTTTTAAAAAATAATCCGAAAATCAAAATTTTGCAAATTCCCCGATTTCTAAAAACCCACTCCTAAAGGGTTTCCCAGACGATCCCCAAGCCCGGGTCGGTGAGGGTTCCCCCCCCAACCAAAAGGCAGCGCTCTCCCCGCCCCCCCAGATTAGAAGGACGTAAACAAAAGGAAAAAATTTTAGTACTTGAAAAATTTTTGGGTGTTCTGATAGAATTTTTTTTCCCGAATTCCCAAAATGCATGCACCCCTTTATGGGTGCAGCAAAGGACAGCTTTTGTTTTTCGAGAAAAAGTTTACACAATTTTCCGAGATACAAAAACTTTTTAAAAATTTTATGGAAGAGGTTTGTCCCGGCGACAAGAGCAAATGGAACGGGAAAAGTTGACTTTTGCAAGGTTTTGGGTTAGTGATCACTTCCAGCGGGATTGTTTACAGCAATGGATGAAAGTGTCTATGAGGATATCAACCAAAATTGAATTTTAAGGAAAGTTCCAGGTCCCAAACAATCTACCCGGAGGGGACCTGCTCCACTCTTGCTTCGACCAAAACAAGAGCTAAAAAACTTGACCCCCGCCCCTGGGCCTGTGAAAAAGTTGCCAGACTCCTGATGGACATGGTTCTCTCTCAGTCTCACCAGCCTCATGCTCAGCAACAAAGGGACTTCCCACTCCTAAACGTCCTCGTTTGCTGTGCAGGAAGCGGGAAGTAATTAAGTCAATCAATAAGCCTGTCAATGAGTATTATCAGTATCACACTCTCTTGTGCTTATGCTTTCCCTTTGGGGTTTGGAAAATTCTAGAGTCCTTTTCCGCCCTTATAGTGGGCTTTTTTAGGGTAAATTCTAGTTTTTCCCCATTACTCCCCCACTTCCCCAAACAAGTTTGGGGACCTGTGGGAATGCGGGGTTTTCGGGTGGAGAACAAATTATGCATCAGCAACACGATATTTAAGAGTTGTGGAGGGGGGTAAAGTTCCCTAGATCTAGGGTAATTTTCTTATATCTAGAGAAATTTGCCTAACCAAAATAACCTAACCTAGCATGGGGCTGGACCCACCGATAACCTAACTAACCTGACCAAATATAACCTACCCTAACCAAAAACAAATATAACTAACCTCCTAGCGGGGGTTGGGGGGTTCTCGACACTTCGGTCATCATTCTGTGAGGATCGGCAGCTTCACACATTCTTGACTCAGAAGAAATCCAATGAGTTTTCCTAGTTCTAGGAATTTTTTCAACCACCCCAAACTCAAAAACTGTGTTTGCGACGCATATTTGTACCCCAGCCAAAATACCGCATTGCCCCAGGTCCCCAAGCTCGTTTTGTGGGAGGGGGAGTATGGGCAAACACTAGAATAATACCTTTTTTAGTTCTACTGTAGTTCAATGCATTACAAGGCACGTAGTTATAAAAAATCCTCAATTGCGATCTGATTATTTGCGTGACCGGAAACTGTTGCCGATATTTAAATTTTGGTAAAATTCTAGAGTCCTTTTCCGTCCTTATTTTTATTATTTTATTTTTCATCCGACAGGCCTTCACATATCCCTCAGATACTTCTACAACGTAATTATAAAGTGGGGGAGGGATGCCCCCTTCAAAACCCCCCCCCCCTCTGGACTCCCCAAAATAATATTACTAACCTTACCTAGCTTTACCAAAAAGCTCCGATCTAATTCCAATTGCAGGAAAAAACTAAAATTTTTCCTGGATTGGTTAGGATAGAGGTTAGGTTTGTCATTATTTATTCCCACACAAATTTACAAATTTTCCTTACTTACCAAAACCAGTTTTGGAGAAGTGCCAGGTTCCTCCTGCTGAACCTCAGGCTCTGCTAACACCTGTTCATCACTTTGTACTCGGGCTCAAAAAATATAGGGTTGGGATCCCATGACTATCTGAGGTTCGTTTTACCTCATATACTACACGACCAGGTCATTTCTTTCGGTCTCAGATTGAGCATCGACTCAGATCTGTCACAGCGACAGATTCACTGTCTGACAACGAAGTACAAATCGCTCATCATAAACATTTGCCGACAGGTGTCAGACAGATGTTTACATTGGAGCCTCCGTGGGCGTCCACTCTTTGACGTCATCAATAACAGTCGTAGCCCTGTTGGAGGGAAGATTTTTTTTTCGGGGCGCTTTTTACAAAAGTCATGTTTTTACGGAAATAAGGCCTGGAAAACAATTATTTTTGGTGGATTAGGGGTTTTGAATGTACATTCAACATAATTAGGCCGGAAAAAAATGGGTCTGGACGATTTTCTTAAGACCCAAAGGGCCAGGGGTTTGGAGGCTTACTAGATGAAACAGTACAGTCTGTTCATGCGTGCGGCGAGGACATTGAGATCTTGGAAAGTTTTATATACCTTGGTAGCGCCAGTCCATAATGATGGCGGGTCACGTCAAGAAGTCTTACGGCGGATTGGCATAGCCCACGGTGTTATGGACTCGCTCAGCAGGAGTATTGGCATTGTCGGTACCTGTGCAGAAGGACAAAGATCCGGATCTTCAAGTCGCTTGTGGATCCCGGTTATTTTCTACTATGGTTGTGAGGGCATGAGGCGTTTTCTGCGGGGGATTTAACTTGCAAGCGAAAAAATTTCGATTGCAAGCGGTCAATTTTAATAGTGCCCATATATATTTTATAGTGCCAAAAAAAACATTCGCTTTCTGCCTCAATAACAACAAAAAAACAACAAATTCTGCGGGTCGGGCAATCATCTTCCCTGGATGATTGAACAGCAAGCGAAATTTGAGCAATCAACATTTTTTTCGCTTGCAAGCGAAATCCCCCTCAGAAAAAACGCCTATGGACACTAAATAGCGACTTGAAGAGGGGAATCGATGCCTTTGGTAATAAGTGTCTTCGCAGAATCATGGGGTATCGTTGGGATGATTACGTGTCAAATCAGCGATTGCACCGTGCAGGGATGTCAACAAGAAAAGAAAAAAAAACTCTGAAATAAAATAATAGGGCGACCAACTCATCCGAGCACAGCGAGGCTGGACCGACCGTAGCGAGGGAACCTCCCAGCTGGGGGTTCGGGTCAGAGATTTTTGTAAATTTCATGCTCTGAGAGAGCTTCTGAGAGGTCCTTGGTTATATCTATAATAATTTCTGGTCTCAATTTTGTCTGTTTTTGTGTCCACAATTTGTGTATATGTATATATCTCTGGCCATACTATATTGAGTATTTTACCCTCTGGCCAATCTGGCTTGCCTCCTGCTGTGACATCCCTGCATTGAACTCTCCAGGCCTGGAGCCTGCAAACTTGATACAGTGAGGGCAGTGTGCCAATCGATACCAGACCCCTGGATCACCAGAGCTATCTCACCTGGCTGTGGCTGCTGTAATCCACCCCCAACATAACTGGCTGTGGGCTGCTGTATTCCACCCCCAACATACTGCCTCCTGAGCAAACTTGTAGCAGTGGAGTCAGGAGATATCGGCAGCCTAGTATTAACTTCCCGCTAGGCAGCTAAAAAATGTTTTATGGTCTGTGCTGGGATCAGTGGCCAGGGTCAGGTTCGGCTGTGGGCTAGGCAACTATGTACACCCCCCCCCAAAAAAAAATTAAACCCGAATCTACACGATTCACAGAAATGACCCAGCTGGCAATAAAATACTCGGAAATACGCGAATCCGCAGAAAATTGACATCCCTGACCGTGAGACTGAATTGAGGCCTATTACCTGCATAGTCTGTCAACGCCAACTTCGGCTATATGGGCATGTGGCACGCTAACCTGTAACCGATCCTTCCATCGGGTTGTATCTGTAAGAGACAATCCGGCGTGGAGGAGGCCAAGGGGGCGCCCACAAGGCTCGTGGCTGGGGCAAGTTGATGTTTCTTGTCGAGAGCTGTTTGGTATGGGAAAGGAGCCTGCATGGGGACTCACGCATGGTGACCCCCGGGAGTGGCGTTGTAGGGTGGTCGGGGCGACGCGCCCCCCCGGCGTATGCCCCAATGATTGATTGATAACCTAATCTCACTAATACCTAACCTAACCTTACCAATAACCTCCTATCGAGACCAGGGCGAGAAAGAACGAATCTTACCAGGTTAGGTTAGTATTTTTTTTGGGGTATTATTCTAGTGTATTACCCATTCACCCCCTCCCCAAAATAAGCTTGAGGACCTTGGGGGAATGCGGGATATTTAGCTGAGGTACAAAAATATGCGTTGCCTACCACATAGTTATTGAGTTATGGGTGGCGTAAAGATTCCCTATATCTAGGAAAATTGAGGGATTTCTTATAGTCCAGAAACGTGTGGACCTGACGATCCTCACAAACAGAATGACTGGAGCATCGAGCCCATCCCATCCCTCCCACTTAAGAAGTAAGGAAACAAAACATTTGGTTAAAGAGGTTATCGAGGCCCCACATTAGGTTAGGTTAGATTATCGGGTTCAAGGGGGCAGAGCCTCCCGCTAGGAGGTTAGGTTAAATTTGTTTAGGTTAGGTTTGATTACGAGGGGGGCGGAGCCACCCCGCTTGGAGGTTAGGTAAATTTCCCATATCTAGGGAAAATTACCCTAGATCTAGGGAATTTTGGTATAATTTTACAATGGCACCAAACTTCCCTACACATTTGGGAGCATGGTTTTTGTTTACCTCATTGTATTCTAAGAGACATTTTCTCTGAGCTTTCCGTCGCAAATCAATAGTTTCGGGAATATATAGAACATTTTAGGTGGGGGGAGGAATATGTCTCCTTGTTTACAAAATGCCTCCCTCTTCCTCTTCTTGTGACCTGCATCGCTTTTGTTTGGTATTTTATTAAACTTTTTTATTATTGGACCCAGTTAGGAGGTTAAAGGTTAGGTAAGGTAAGGTTACGTTAGGTTAGGTTAGGCAATGTTAGGCAAGGTAAGGTAAGGTAAGGTAAGGTTCAGGTTAGGTTAGGTTAGGTTAGGTAAGGTAAGGTTAGGTAAGGTAGCCACGGGTGCGCCTCCGAAACAAAAGCGATACAGGTTACAAGAAGAGGAAGAGGAAGGCATTTTGTAAATAAGGAGACATATTCCTCCCCCCACCTAAAATGTTCTATATCTCCGAAACTATTGATTTGCGACGGAAAGCTCAAGGAGAAAATGTCTCTTAGAATACAATAAGGTAAACAAAAACCATGCTCCCAATTGTGTAGGGAAGTTTGGTGCCATCGTAAAAATTTACCTGAGTTTTTACTCCTACATAACTCCAAAAATACGTGTTTTCGACGCATTATTTGTTCCCCACCCTAAAACCCCGCATTTCGGGGTTGCGGGTGGGTCCCGCAACCCACAGGTCCCCAAAGCTTGTTTGGGGGAATGGGGAGAGTATGTGCAAACGCTAGAAATTTACTTTTTTTTCTTTGTGAAGGTCTGGAGGTAAAAACCCCACTAATAAGGGCGGGAAAGGAGTCTAGAATTTTACTAAGTTTGCTTCGACGTTCATTTTGGCGCCGCCGTGTCTTTAGCACCGGAACACGCCGCCGCCGTACCTCTAGCCGCGGCGTAAAGATAAAACCTGCATGTCATCACACGCATATAAAACAAAACATGGTTGTTATTAGACTTAAAGTACATCAGGCGAGGAGTATTGATGTTATGGTAACTGTTACGTACATACAGACACACGACTGCATGGATGAATACTGAATAAACCTTGACTGACGGGCTGAAAAAGTGACCGACAAGCAATGAATGGCAAAAAACATTTAAAAAAAGATTTAATTACCCCAAGTCAACACCACGAGAATATAATCCAAATTTCTCGTGGTGAAATTCCATTATTTCCTCCCCCAAAACAGGCGGGGGGCCCCCACCTGTCCTATTTTTTCCTCCATGTTTCCCCTTTTTATTTCCCCCTCCCCGTTTTTTTATAAAACCCATAAATGGGTCCCCGAGGCACCCCAGTAGTATTGGAACCATGCATTATACTCACGCCATTTGATAAAGGAGATTTTGGGGGAAAAAAAAAAAACAGTAATCTAGACTGTGCCTTTTCCCTTTGATCTTGATTTGTTTTGGGGAGTCACCCAAAAAGATGTTCAGTGAAGCCTTGGGTCCGGCGTTCTCCCCACACACGTAATTGTTGGGAAGAAGCAAAAAAAGGGGGGAACAAAAAATAGGGATTTTTTTTTCCCCTCCTTCCTCTCTCCCCATAAATTTCAAAAAGGGTCCCCATCCGGGGGGCCCCCCTGCCTTCATGCTTCTCCTACGTGCTCTCCAAGAGTTCTCAAGAATTTTTTTTAACCTCAATAAAACGAGTCACTCCTCCACTCAAAACACAACCCCAGAGGTACTCCATCTCCATCCCCGTCTTATCTCTCGCCATTTTTCCCACCCCGACCCCCAACACTACCCAACTCTGTGTTTAGCATACTCTACCTTTTACATTCCACCCAATCAAGTGCCCCACGGTTTACCACCCCTGTCACCACTCTCAACCCCTTGCTGCCTCATTTTCCCATCTGTACATACGACTATTTACCTCCAGCGCTTTTCCGGGCTTGAGAGTAGGTCCCCTCCATACCCACCATCATAGAACCTTTCATACCGGGCTGGCCCTTTCCCTTTTTCCCATTCCAGTGTTAAATTTCATATTCCCCTCAGCCATTCTTCTTCCCTTTCTCTTCCCCTCCTATTTTTTCCTTTTTGCATAAGATATCTATGTTCATCACTCCTGCACAAAAACTTTCCCCAGTTCCCCGTATCTTCCATTTTACTGAGTCTTCACCCACTTCCCAAATATTCCAGCCCCAAACCTTGTTTTCCCCCATTTGCTGTACCCATTCGTGCAGTCTGCTCTGTTACCTCAGCCCTGCCTTTGGATCCTCTCTTGAACGTCCCATCCCATGTTCCTCTAATCGCTTCCCTGCCACATCCCTTTTGGCCCTAATGATTTCCCGCTTTGTTCGTGTTACTTCCAATCTGTCCAACTCCTTCCTAGACCCCCCTTTGTTTCCAGGCCATACTAATCTGGGGGCTGCCACCCCCTTTCCCATAGTCCTCTCCCCATTTCATACTTTTGCCCGAATCTTGCCACACTGCCTAGCCCCCCAACCCACGGGTTTGGGCTTAGTATCCCTCTCATGTTTAGTTTTTTCACACCCTTTATACCAACCAAATCCCCCAGATATTTGTACTCTTTCGCCTTTTTTCTTCCCCCCCACCTCCAAACCCTGTCATCATCAGAGTCACCCCCATTCCCCCACCAAACACTTGACTCTTCCCCTTTACTGAGCCAAAACGTTGAAGTCCCTTCCAATCAGTACAGCATTCAGCATCTCTTGTAGCTCATGTGGTTTTCATAAGGATCCCCAAACTTTTGCATACATCAGACACTCAACACTTCATCCCCAAAATTTTCACCCCCGACCGTGCTTCACTCTCACTGCCTTTTCCCAACATAAAAACCAAAAAATTTAGGGAGAAAAGGACACACCCCTGTTTTTACCCCTTTTTATATTCCCCATCCAGTCTGAGGTACCCATATGAACGGGCCCTGGGGTTTTTTCTATACATACTGCTTATTTTTTTAAAAAACTTTCACTCATCCAATCGTCCCAATCCCTTACATGCTTTTCCCAAACCCACTCTATAGCTTTTAAATATCAAAAAAGGCTAGATTTTTTCTTTCTTCCCCCCTTTCCCTTGTTCTCTCAATCACTTCATCACTACAAACATATTGCCCTCCCTCCCCTGTCTTTTCTAAACCTTTCGCTCTTCACCCACCCCTTTTTTCTTTCCCACAACTTCCCTAGGCTTCTTTCGTAACCACAGAAAATCTTCCATACCGTGTCAATCCCGCTTTTGGGCCCCTGTAATTTTAATCTCCTTCCCCTACCTTGTGTCCTCCCTTAGTAGGAGGGTCACTCTACGTCATTCCAGGCCCAGGCCCCCTTCCTCTTCCATTATGTCCAAAAACAATCAGCATTCCCTCAATTACTCCCTACCTCCCTCCTTACAATTCATTCGGGATACCGTCCATTCCGGGGGCCTTTCCATTTTTCTTTTTTTAACCAACCCTTCAATCTCACCCTTTTAAAATTTCTCACCATCATTTTCCTTTTTTTCCCCCTAAGGTGACGTTCCCAAGTCACTATCAGGTCATTCACACCTCCAAATTTTTCCCAGAAGTCTTTACAGCTCTCCCCTTTTTTTCCCTTTTTTTCCCCTTAGTGACCTGCCTTTCACCACTAGTCTTTACATTTCCTGTAGCTTACTTCTTCTCCTCTCAAGAATTTTATACCTCCTACCTCCTTCCCCCACTTTTTCCCTAAGTTCTCTGATATTTTTCTCTCTTCATCTTCCCTTTCCTACCAAAACATTCCCCTCTTTTGCTTACTCTTATTTTTCCCCCATCCCCTTTTTCATACTCTATTTTTTCAGCTTCAGTTTGACCTTTTCTTTCTCAGACTCCTACACTTCCTATTTACTGTTTCCTTTTTTTCCTGGCCTTGCGATCCATTGTTCCCCCAACTCTTTCTTTCCTGCCATTTTGCTTCTTACTTTTTCGCCCCAGGCTCTTTCTGCCACTTTGTTAAATTCCTTAACAAATTTCATTCATCTCTCCACACCCCCTCAGCCCTCAAACCATTTCTCCCCGTCCGTCCTATTTCTCACCCCTTCTCTGAAATAATCCCAGTTACATCTCTAAGTTTCCAAGTCCCCTTCCCCTCCCCTTTCCGTTTATCTTTTTTCCTTCAAAACTAAAACCCATTTCCATGCGTATGGTACTCGCTACGTCGATTGTCCTTTCCTCATCCACCCACATTTCTCACCCCTTCTCAGCCCTTCCCGGTTAATAAAATAAAGTCAAGGGAGATTTCATTCCCTTCCCCCTCAGGTCACCTTCCTTCAGCCAGGGTCAATTTAAAAATTTTAAATTTTTTCCTCGCAAAGCAAAACAGCAAATTGGCCATTTCCCTTTTCTTCCTCTCTAACACACAATGTGACCATTATGTCTCCATCCAAAACACATTTTCACTTCTATTTGTTTTAAAACCTTTTGCACAATTCTATACTTCCTTTCATTTTTTTTTGGCTCTCGCCCCCTGTCCTTTCCCCTGTCAGTAACACACTATCACCAAGATCCTTTCTTTCCCTTTGCACCTTTATTCCAGGGGGACTGCCATGAATTTCCTCACCCCCTTTTACACCCTCCTACATCTGTCCTTAATCTATACCTGCTTCCTGCCTCACAAATACTCCCTCCCCCACCCTTTTTTGCTGCTACTTTGCCCTTTCGATCATACTGAAGTTCAGATCTAAATTAATTTTCTCTTCTTTGTGTTTCTTCACTCCAATACGTCAATTTCTTATTATTTCTCTGCTGAGGTCTTTCCCTTTTTTTAACATTTCCCCCTCTAAAAATTTAACAGCCCCCCTCACATTCCCTTTTGGTTTTTCAAAAAAGCACTCATGCATTTTTTTCACCCCTTTTTCAAAGGGAGAGTTTCAGTCGCGGGGTATCCCCCAAAACTTCTCCCACAATTCCCTTTCTCTCCTTCCCCGTTTAGGGCACTTTGTTTCCCCCAAAAACCTCCCGTGGGGGGTGCACCGTCCAGGTTATGAAGCTTACCCTAGTCCCCTGGACCCTTTTCTGCACTCCCCCTTTTTTTTACAACCTCCTCTTGGAGTCGTTGTTTGTGTCGCGTCTCATTTTTCCCTACCTGCATTTTCCCCAGGTCGCCTCATGTTCCCACCCCCCGCCACCGTATTTTTCCTTTTTTTTATATCCCTTAAGGGGAATCCATCACCTTGCCCCCCGTCGTCGGGGCCCTAACCTCCTAAGGCTTTCCCCCCCTCCCCGCATTTTCACCATCCCTTCCCGTACACCCTTCACCGCCCCCCTACCTCCCTTTACAACCCTCCATACCCTTGCCATAGGCAACCCGCACACTCTTTTTGGTTCCCTCGCCCCGTGTCGCCTAACATTTTTCACCCTACTATCTCCCATAAACCCCCCAGTATGGGGGGACTTTTGCCCTGCGGTTGCCCCCCCTTTTTCTACAGTCCTGACCCCCTGGGTTGGGAACTCCACTACCACTCCCCCACTGGGGGGTGTAGCGGCCCCAGCCCCCCCGGGAGGCGGGGCATCAGGTCCCCAAGCCCACCCCCGCCCTCACGCTTTAGCGCCCCCTCAGGCAAAAAGCGATGGGGGGGGGGGATCGACAGCCCCACCACGACTTTTAGTGGCCTCAAATGGCGAGGGTGAGGAGGGGGAGGCCCCCAGTCTCACCCCACCCTCAACAGCCCCCCTAGGCCGCCCTACTTCGACATCTTCCACCGCTGCAGCTCCCCTAGCCCTCACCCACACCCTCAACATCCCCCGGGGCCACCCGCTACCAATCTTCCACCGCTGCAGCTCCCCCCCTCTCCCTCCTTCGGGGGATGCCCGCTTTGGGACGCAACGCAAGCAGCCCCCCATCCCCGGGCCCGTGGTGGGTCTGGCCCCCAAGCCCCGCTCATTCCCTTTCCCGCCCTTCTGCCTCCTGTTTTTTTATTTTCATTGCAAAGGGTTTTATAAAACCCCCCAGGGCTTGTTTTTCCCCTCCTTTGCCTCCTTCAGTTCACCTTGCAAGTTTTAGTTCCCTGTCCTGCCCCCTTCCCACCTTTTTGCTTTGGATCTCTTTTTATCCCTTGTTCCTGTTTTTACATTCCCACAGAACCACTTTTCCCTTTGGGCCCTGGGCTCTTTATAAAGCTCTGGGCCCCATCCCCTAAAAAAGGACTGTGGACACCTTGGGAGCTATGCACTGAAGCCACTGTCCTTGTCCGTGACTTTTTTACAAAAAATAGCGGGACTGTGCCCGTTTTTTTCCCCCACCTATCACCGATCCGCATTCCCTGTCTCGCCTACTTTTCCCCTTCCCATTTGCATTCAAAAAATTTCCCCCCTTCTGACCCCCCTTTTTTCCTATTTCCATGCCCGCCATTTCCTGCCATAACGGATTCACAGGCCACCATCTTAAAACCCCCCACGACACACTTATCCTCTCTAAAATACTTCAAGTATTTGCCGTCCCTGTTGCTCCTACCCCACAATGCCTATTAGCTAGATCCCCATCCCCCCTTTAATTCCCGAAAACTAACTCAAACTACCTCACCTTTACACGTTTTTGTTGACTGACGACGACCCGGGGCTGGCCGAGAGGGTGAGCGCGAGATGCGTGTTGGAGTTGTAATTGGAGGTGAGGGGGGTTTTTCTCGGAGGGGCGGCTTTTTTCTGTGCCCAGCTGGTGGGATCGGTGCCATTGTGACGAATTTAAAGAGTTGCCAAATAAAAAGGGGTTTCATGGCCCTATCGCATGCGCGGGGGGGGGGTGAGAAAAAACCAAATATCAGGGAAATAGAAATATCGCTAAAAATCAGTTAAACAATGTATCCTTCAAACCCCAAAAGAGGCATCCCCCAAAAGAAGAATGCCTACTATTGCTGTTTTCAAGATACTCGCCCAAAAAGTGTGTTTTCAGAGATATTTTTTGGTTTTTAGTGTTGCTGCTTGGCCGCTCCGCACCGACCCCCGCCCCCAAGCCCGCAATAGGCAAAAATTTTGTCATAAATATAAGTGTCCGCCCCATAAGGTGTCCTGATAGAAAAAGACTGAACAATCGCTGCATACCAGACACAAGCCAGTGGTTTTGATATATAGGGAAAAACAAACGGGGTTTTGGTTTGCACCCCGGGCACAACTTTTCAAGGGGGGGAAA
>JACEEZ010008673.1:0-15000 GCA_016584305.1 Chionoecetes opilio
AAGGGAACGAGCCGAACTAACCTTTGAAAGTCACCCCGCTCCAACTCCCTTCGGCCTGTTCCCAGATTTTCTCTCTGGTTGTGGAAAAATTCGTTTTGTTTTATATAAATTATATTTATATTTATATATATTATGATATGGATGGAGGGATGGATGGATGGATGATAGATTAGATAGATAGATAAAATAGAGATAGATAGATAGATAGATAATAGAAGATAGGATAGAGATAATCTGATAGATAGATAGATAGATAAAAAGAAAAAATAGATAGATGATAGAAGATAGAAAATAGATAGATAGATAGATTATTATTATTTTTTTTATGTGGTGTGTGTCATTCACCCTTGGTCTTGTCCACGCGAGCGGCTTGTTGATCGCCAATTTCACTCCCGGTGCGAGCTTGGAGCTCATTATTCCCGATCTTTGGGTAATGCGGGGAAACCACACACCACACACCCCCATCCCTTGCTTAAGGGGGACAGAAACCGCCCAAATTTGTCATTAAAAAAATTCCCGTGGGGTGTGTGTGTGTGTTATTTGAGGCATTTTCATGCATGTGCTTTTTTTTTTTTTTTTTACGTTGGAGCCTATAGCGCCTAAGGGCTTTATCTTCCTTCCTCAGGCTTTTTTTTTAAGTGATAGTAGTGATTGGGGGTGATAGTGTTGTTTTTTTGCGTTGTTGTTTATTCTAATTTATTTTGGGGGGATGTTCATGAAACACTTTGTGTATATCAAGAGTTTTGCTTGAGTGGGCTTTGTTTGTGTTTGCTTTGGGTCTAAACGTGTACGGTATCATATTGGCTTTTATCATAATAGGTTAGTTTCAGTTTCTTCTTTTTTCTTCTTTGATATTCTTCGCGTTCTTCTGTTTCCCTTCTCTTTTTTTTCACCTTCTTCCTCCCCCTCCTCTTCTTCTTCCCCTTTCTTCTTTCCTCCTCCTTTCTTTATCCCCTTCTTCTTCCTCCTACACCTCGTCTTCTTCTTCTTATTTTCTCTTCTTCTTCTCTTCTTCTTCTTCTTCTTTTCTTCTTCTTCTGCTTCTTCCTACTCCCCTCGTCCACTTTGGTTACGAGGGACGCGGTAAAACACCCACGTTTGGTGAGGTCCAGTGTGTGTGGTCCGCCTTCCTCTTCTTCTCCCCGGCCACTTTATGAAACAGGCTACCTCCACCTCCTCCATCTCCATCTCCCCCTCCCCCTCCTCCTCCTCGTCCTCCTCCTCTTCCTCCTCCCCCTCCTCCTCCCTCCTCTTCCTCCCCTCCTTCCAACCTCTCTTCCTCCTCCTCCTTCCAACCTCCTCTTCCTCATCTTTTCCCAAACCCCCTCCTCTTCCTCCTCCTTCATTTTTCCCAACACATAAAAATCTCCCCTTCTTGTGACACCATTTTCTAACTTCCTGTCTCTTCTTTTCTTCCTTCCTTCCTTCCTCCTCCTCCTCCTCCTCCTCCTCCTCCTCCTCCAACCGATGCGATATAGGCGATCTTTTCAAAACATTAACCGAAATGGTGGACCCGCGAAATCAAGGACAGCCTTGCAGCTAAAAAGCGTGCATATGAAAAACACAAAGAAACCCCAAAAAGAAGACGACAAATGCGATCACGACAGAATTAACGAAATACGAAAAAACTCATTAAGCAGAGCAAGAACATTTTTTAAAGTACGGTTCCGAAATGAGCAAATCAAACCCTAAAGAATTCTACAGCTAGTTAAAAGGAAACAAATAATGACGTCAACCATAGGACCGTTGGAAATGGGAAAATGGCGAACACACAGAAAATGAAGTATCTATGGCGGAAAATCTAAATAACTTTTTTGCATCGGTCTTCAAAGGGGAAAAAACCCGCAAAATAAACCCATCCCAAAACCCCAGAAAAAAAAGGTACTTGCCTCAGCTCATTAACCTTTCGGGAATTTACTTTTTTTGCTCGGGGGTAAATAAAAAGGAAATAAAAAGCTCCCGGGGGCCCCCTGACAAAATTTCGCCAGGGCATTTTTAAAAAAAGGGCAAAAAAACGAAATAGTAAACCATTTCCCATCTTTTTTAAAAAGTCTTTACTCACCGAAATGTAGTCCCAAAATGAAACTAAAATGAAAACACCATTTTAAAAAAAAAGGAAGCAAAGTCGCAGCCCGGAAACAAATCGCCCCAATCATTTTAAAACTTCAGTTCCCGGGAAAAATTAAATTTGGAATCCTTTTAATAAGAACAAAACCCTTTAAAGTTTTAGAAAAAAAATGCAATAATCAAAGATTCGCAACAGGTTTTCAGAAATAAGGCTCATGCCTCTAAAAACTTACTTAAATTTTTACAATATTTTTTTTAAAGGTTTGTACGACAACACAAGGGCGGGGAGGGTAGTTTACCCCGATTTTCAAAAAGCGTTCGACAAAGTTCCTAATAAGCGTCTCATTAGCAAAGAAAAAGCTAAATGGTATAAAAGGCCATCTTTCAAAATTGGGGTGAAAACTGGCGGGTCAACTCGTAAACAAAGGGGGGTTTAAAAAAGGGAAATTTCTTCTGACGGGGAACATTGTAAATATTGGTTTTCCCTAAAAGGATCATTTTCTCCGCCCCCCTTTTTTCCCCCTGTTCTTTAAAAATACAAAAAAGGACTTTGGGCGAGGGAAAATCACAGCAGGATTTTAAAATTTGCTGAGGACACAAAAAATCAAAAAACATAGCCTCCCAAAAATTTCCCAGCGCCAATCTAAAAAAACGATTTTAACACGCTAAAAAATGGTAAAAAAACAGGGGCCCAAAGGGAATTTAATTTGACAAATGCCCAGGGTCTACAAAAATCAGTAATAAAAACCCCTCATAAAAGTTACTGATGAACGTTTTCCCAAAACTAACAAGTGTTGATAAAGAAAAAAGATTTAGGCGTTTAAAATCTCGAAAGATCTAAAACCGAAAAACCCAAAATTATAGAGGTAGTAAAAACTGAAAAAAAAATTTGGGTTTGGCTTTATTGGACGAACTTTCATTTTTTCAAATCTAAAAAAAAGTTAACCCACCCCTTTTTTAACTCGCGGGTTCGCCCCCATCTAAATATTTGTGTGCAGTTCTGGTCCCCTTATTATAAAAAGGCAAAAGATAAACTAAAAAAATAAAAAGCGCAGAGAAAAAAAAATGATCCCTAGATTGCGAAAAAAATCGTACAAAAATCGGCTCAAAGAACTTAACTTTTTTTCCCACAACAAAACCGAAGGAAAGAGGGCCCTCACCCCCCCCCCAAAGCCCTTTAAAATTTTAAAAGGGTTTTACAACTTTAGCCCCAAAAAATCTTTTCACCTAGCCCCCCCCAAGGGCTCAACTGAAACAAGGGAAATTTAAAAAATAAGCGGGAAAACGGTTTGTAACGAAACAAAACCCAAAGTACTTCAAAAACCGTGGTTGTAAACGTATGGAATGGGCTCCCTTGGGACTAGTAAACTCAAATAAAATGAATCATTTAAAAAATTTCGCCTCGATAAATTTTTCATATAAAATTTCCCCGGTTGTAAACTGTTTTTTTCTCGGAAAAATTTTTTTAAATCTCGGGGGGCCTCTGAAACTTACTCTCATTGGAAAAAATGATTGCAAAGTGGGGGGGGGTCTACAAAACCCCCTTTCCCAACGTCCAAAACAGCCCCGAGTAAAGGGGCACTACTAAAATTTTTGACCTGTGCCGGGCTGGGGTTCAGAAAAGGGCCCCCTGTAGTTAGGGGCCCAACCATCGGGTTTTATAAAACCAGGGGTCACGGCTGCGGGGGGCTTTGAAGTCCCGGGCTTCCTACTTGGAAAGTGATACCCCCAGGGGAATTGAAACGGAGCGGGGGCCCTGATTGACGTGCCCCCCAAAGGGAAAGCACCAGGCATGGCTGCCGCACCACCCCTGAATTTCCACCTGACCTACCCAACACTACATTGACCTCAAAAACACACAGATGCCCCGATTTAAAACGGTTCCCATTACTACTCTCGACCTTGACGGGCTGTGGTTTCATTTTGGGGTCCGGGACTTTAAAATTACCCCCCAGGGGGATTTAAGGTAACCAGGGTCACTGCTGCGGGGGCTTTAAAGTTTACGGCGCCCCTACAGGACAGTACACAATCCGCAGTGGTTTGGAACGGAGCGGGGGGCCCTGATTGAGGCTCCCCTCCCAAGAAAGCCCCAGGAAAGGGCCCGACCACCCCTTGAACCTCCAAAACTGTTTTTCACCCCCATTACAAAAAAAAAAACAAACCTGCCCTTTATCTAAAAGAAACTAAACCTCCCCCCAAAAAACTAGAAAGGATTTTTAGCCAAAAGATTACAGCTTTAACTTTCCTCACAAATTCCATGCATTTTTCTATATTGCAGGGTATCACTTTTTTTTCCGGCCAGCTTCGGGGAGGGATGGGGGGGGGGGAGGAGTTTCCCTATTTCCTATCCTTTCTCTCTTATTTTTCTAGTTATTGTAGTGTAGTTAAAAGAAAAATTTTGAAAGGGGGAAACCTTTTTCCCGGTTTCTGTTGCTTTTTGTTTTTTCCTTTTTGTTTTTCCTTTTTATTCCTCCTCCTCTTCTTCCCCCACTGCTCGTCATTTCTCTTTGTTCCCTTTCTCTTTCCCCCTTTCCCATCGGCCACCAGCCACCCTAAATTCTCTCCCCTCACTCCCCCGGCTTCCTTTCCCCTCCCTCTTTCCTTCCACATTAAGTCATCCCTTTCCTTTCCCTTTCCCTTTCCTTTCTTTTCCTTTCCCTTCCTTCTTTTCCTTTCCCTTTCCCTTTCCCTTTCCCTTTTCCTTTTTTTCTTTCCTCCTCTTCCCTTTCTTTTCGTCGGGGCCCTGAATTTCCCACACACACAAAAAAACACCACCCACACCCCCACACACACAACACACACACACCCACAAACACAAACCAAAAAAACCCCACACACACACACCACACACACACACACACACACACAAAACACACACACACAACACACAACCCCACACACAACACACACACACACCACGCGCGCCCCGCACAGGGCTCCGGGCCCAATGCCAGGTTTTTGTTTTGACCCCCTTATAACACATTATTTAAAAATTGAAAATAAAATAAAAAAATTTCAGCTATTTTTTTCCATTTTCAGTGCTATATCAGTATTTGATGAAATGAACTCTCTTTTCTTTTTCCTCTTTTCTCTCTCTCTCTCTTTTTTCCTTCCTCTTCTCTCTCTCCCCTCCCCTCCCCCTAACTCTCTCCCCCCCCCTTCCCCTCTCCTCTCTCCTCCCTAATTGCCCCAACCACTAAAATGACACGGCAACCCAAAATCAGCAAATTGAATAAACCATATAAAAAATGGGCTGATGAAATGAGATTAAAACATTAAACCCCCAAACCTATTTTCAAACTGGGATCGGGGGGATAAGTTTGAGTTTTGCTACGAGAAGCACAGACTAAACAGTTTCCCAATATTAAGCAGAAGGGGTGTTATAAGGTTTCATAAAAAAAATAGCGAATAAGCACCCAACACTTTTTGGACTGTCTAAACCGGGGAAAAAAATAAAATTAAATACAAACAATTTAAAACATGCCCAGTGAAAAAAGGGAATAAAAAAAAAAAATTTAAGCAAACATCTGCACGTCCCCCCTGAATTTGGGCGGGAAAGTAGTTTCCCCCCACCCCCGAGCGCCAATCACAGCCAGGACAGCTCCCCCAGGCAAACACAGAAAAAAGGAGTTTTTGGGGTTTTCCCCAAAGGGAGGTCAAACGGGACACGGCCCAAAAACCCACCCGAGAGATGTCCCCCCCCTCCCTCCCCCGGAGACAGAAAAACCCCCGCACCTGTGAAGCAGCAGCAAAAGCGGGGGGGGGACTAAAAGGGGTTTGGGAAGTTTGACCCCCGGTCAACGTCCCCCCCTCCCTCCCCATAGCCCCCATCACACCCACACACCGGGGCATTGCAGCGGGGGGAAAGGGATTTTAAAAAGGGTTTCGGGGGCTTACCCGGGTCAGCATCCCCCCCTCCCTCCCCTCGAGCCCCTTTAAACCCCCAGCCCCCCGGGCAAAAATTTTTTTCGGGCGAGAGACGCCTAACCCCCCAACGCCTGACCCCCCAACCACCCATCACCCTGGCCCCGGCCCCGGGGGCCCCCCACCAGCAATTTTCCCCCCCCCCCTTTTTTTCCCCACCATGTTTTCTACCCCCCCTTTCCCTTTCCCCCCCCCACACCTTCCCCTCCCACTCCCCACAAGGAACACCCCCTTTTAAGGAAAAAAGCCCCGGGGGCCCCCGGGGGGGATACCAACAAAAAAACCCCTAAAACCCCCACCCGGGCATACCCCCCCAGGGGCTTGGGGTTGGGGACCAATTTGGAACCCCGCCATAAAAACCCTCCATGTCCCCCTGCTCCCCCCCACCACCAGGGGGGCCCTTTTGCTTCAAACTGCGGGGAATTAACCACGTTAAAGGCACCCTCCGGTATAAAACGCAAAAAAAAGATTTTTTTACTTTGTCAAACGGTTTGGTCAAAAAAAGAAAAATTCCTGTAAACCCCAACTATGATGAATGCTTGGCAAAAAAGATTGGCCAATAACCCGTGAAAAAATGTTGACGATTGAACAGTCAATTCCCCCGGTCTCTTCAGCTATTTTTGATGAAATTAAGTTTAATGAAAAAAGCTGAGATGTTGACGTTTTTTTTGGCATTAGTAAAAACGGGGTTTCCCTTTCCCTCAAAATACAGATTTTCATAATTTTCCTTTTCCTAATTATAATTTATTCCGTAAAGACAGTGGACGTGGAGGGGGGAGTTTGTATTATGTGAAAGAAACTCTAAAAATTTTTAATCCAAATTAACACCAACAGGGGAAGTCACCCTGATATTGAAGACACTTATTTTAACCATAAAAATGTGAATTTTTACCAGCTATAATCGTAGCGTTATTTAAAAGGCCCCCAAAAGGCCACTCTGACTCATTTGATTCCCTTTAAAAAACGGGCATTTCCCAATCACTTTGCCCTCGGCAAAAAATTTTTTTATGTACTTGGTGTTTTAAAAATGAAAATTTAAACTCTCCCCAAAAAATAAAATAAAGAAAACTTGAAAAAAAAACAAGCAAAAACAACTAACCCGGATAAACCCTAAAAGATTAACAAAAAACATCCCAAAAATCTAACTTGAGTAATAATTAAAAAAACAACACAAGCCTGGTAGGGGCCCCAAAATGAGTTTTCCCCTCTCAATTTTTGGGGATCACGAACTCATCCCCAGCCAAGCTAAGTATAACAAACCTAAAAAACAACGAGTACCCCATCCCCCCCCCTTTTTCCGACCCCTTTCCCCAATTTTTCAAGGGATACTCTCTCCCTCACCATAAATTGCCAAATCAAATAAGCAAATGAAAAACACTTTCAGATAAGGGTGAACGCAAAAATTAAAAAAATCTTCAATGGAGTTTTTTCCCACAATTTTTTTGATTAGGGCCCCCCTTTTTATATCACAAAGAAACCCAAAACGACCTCACGCCCCTTGGGCTGAAGGGATGAGATTCGTGCCTCAATTGTTGAGAAAAAAAATCTATAGAAAAAATTTTAATTAGATAGGGAAAACCTGATTTTTGGAAACCCAATTACTTAAAAAAAAAAAAGAAAAAATTTTTAAAAAAATTTCTATTACAAAAGGGGAAAAGGGGAATTTTACCCTTAATGAATTGAATAAAATTAAGGGAAATAAAAGCTCCCCAAAATGGAGAACAATAAGGGATATTGTATTTAAAAAAGATTCCTCCACTACATATAAATTTTTATAAAATGCCCAAAAAAAGCCGAAGAAGTTTAAAAATTTTTTTGCCAATGTTGGTTTAAAAAAACCCTTTGACCGGGTCAAAACAACTAGGGAAAAGCCTCCCTATTCCGCACTTTAAAAACCCCAAATAACAACGACCCAAAACCTTTAATTAGACCTCAAACCCCCTTTTGATGTTAACACTGTAATACTTACTGTTTAAACCCCTAAAATAAAACAAAATTACCGGCTCAGATGGGAAAATCACTAAAATTTTTTGAAAGATTTGTTTTTTATGGTTCCCTATATTACCTCCCAAAAATAAAAAATACATCCCTTTGTAACAGGTGTTTTTACCAACGGCCCCGGGAAGGGGAAAACTAAAATGGTTCCTGCACATAAAAAAAGGGAAGTTTCCCCCCAAAGTTAAAACTATAGACAAATCCAATATTTAATATTACCCAAATTTTTTCTAAAATCATGGAAAAAAAAGTTGCCTCCCCAAATTTAAAAGAATTCTTTAAATCTAATAATCAGGGTCTCCAGCACACAGCACGGTTTTTTGGCCCAAACTTTCTACTTAAAAATGCCCGGGGCACCATAACGATAATATTTATGACAAAATGGACAATAGAAAAATATCGTTGCTAACATTAGTGACCGTCCAAACCTTTGACAGCGTAAGCCATCAAAACTGTTAAGCAAAAGTAAAGCCCAGGTGTTAAAACTCATTCTGGTTTGGGAAAATTTTTAAAAAATAAAGGCAAAGTGGAAAATAAAAGAAACAGTATCATCGGATGAAAATATTACTTTGGTGTTTCCCCCAAGGCTCCCCCTCGGGCCCCTTTTATTTACTGTCTATGTAAAAGATCTTCCCGGGAAACACCTAATGGGGTGGTACAATTTCTCCCCGATGCTGACGACACTCATTTTCCTTCCCTAGTGATTTTTTCCCAAGCAAACTGGGAACACTTATAAAAACCCAAAACGGAAACATCCTTTCCCTTTCTTTTAAACAAAAAATATTTAAGAAACCCGGGCTATATTTAACGCTAAAAAAAACCAATTTATTTTTTATAGGGAATAAACCCAAATTAAAATTTTTCCCCAAAATTTCCCAATTTAAAACTGTTTTATATGAATGACACTGCTATTTTCCCAAACACGGTGTACAAAATTTTGGCCCACCCCTTTTACCAAAATATGAATTTTTAAGTTAAAATAAATGAATAAAGGAAAGGTAATTTGGGGACCGATTATGGAAAAGAGTTTAAACTTTACTCTTTAAAATAAAAAGGCCCAAAAAAAAAATAGGGATAGAATCATTAGTGGTTTAAATAGATTTAATTTATTGCTAAAAATTTGGGGTACAACAAAAATGACAAAAAAACTAAAGGCCCCCCAAAAAAAACAAAAAATTTGCAGCCCGGGCCCCTGTTGGTGGCCTGAGGAAGTTTTCGAACCCCTGTGTTTCCAGTTTTTGAAGAACTAAAAATGGGTCGAATAGGACAGAAAC
Source organism: Chionoecetes opilio (assembly GCA_016584305.1). NCBI lineage: Eukaryota > Metazoa > Arthropoda > Malacostraca > Decapoda > Majidae > Chionoecetes > Chionoecetes opilio. The sequence continues at coordinate 9,261 of JACEEZ010008673.1, forward strand.
TGAATTTGATGTATTAGTACATGTAATAAGTCCCCATTTTTAGTTTTATCCTGAATGGGTTTGTGAAAATAAAAAAGGTATCCCGATGTCAAATAGGGAAACCCCACGAGGCCCGAATATAAAATATATATACCCCCGCTTCAAGACTGAAAACAGGGGCCCGATCCCCTAAAGGTTTTTTGGGGCCCCAAACTTGTGGAAAGGGTCTGCCCAAAACCCCTAAAACCTTTTTTGGGAAACCTTTTCTAGATTTAAAAACTGGCCCTATTTCTCATTGTAATTTTTTTGACCACAGAAACCCCCCCGAATTTAAACCCCCTTTCTTTACTTTACAATTTTTAAATACTTTCTATTGCTTTTTTATATATTGCAATTTTTTTGTTTTATTTTAATGTATGTAATAACCCTACCCTGTGGAAAATAAAAAATTTAAATTTAAATTTGAATTGAAACTCTCTCTCTTCTTTTCTTCCCCTTTTCTCTTCTCTTCTCTCTCTCCTCTCTCTCCCTCCTCTTTTCCTCTGTTTTCTCTCTCTTCCTTCTCCTCTCTCCTCCTCTTTTCTTTTCCTCTCTCTTCTTTTCTCCTTTTCTCTTTCCCCCCTCTTCCTCTCTTCTCTCTCCCCTCTTTTTGCTTTCGAAAGGGTTTTGCCCCTTTATTTTTTAAGCCCAAATTTTTCTTAATTCTTTCTCCTTAATCACGTTTACTTACTGTGTGAGTTTCAACAAGGCAATTACGGAAATCTTTCATTATATTGTCAGAAATAAGAAAAATAACTTAAGGGAAAAAATAAAAAAATTTAAGGAAACTACAAGAGGGCCCCGGGGGCCTACACGTGGGGGGGTTTCCCGTTTACCTAACACTACCCAACACCCACCTTTCTCCCCCTCCATGAAACCCCATTTAGCTCCCCTTTTAAAGCTCCCCCAAATGACTCAGCCCCTAACTACCGTCTATGAGACCAAATTTCCCTTCATTCACCACCCTATTTGTTTTAAACCCCGTTTTTCCCCCTTTTACTTTCTTAAAAATACGCTTTTTTCCCGCTTGAATCCGTTTCTTTTGTTTTACCCTTTGGTTTTAAAAACCGTAAGAAAATTTTCATACCTCTCCTTTATTTAAATTTTCTTTATCCACTTAAAAACTTCTATCAAACGCCCCTTACTCTGCGTCTCTCGAAGTGAGTGTAATTTTAATAACTTTAACTCCTTCAAATAAAATTACGCATCCCTTTTATCATTTTGGTCCTCCCCTTTCTGCATTTTTCTAACAAACCCATATCCACCTGTAATTTTGGAGACCCAAAAAATGAACTGCATAGTCTAGGGAAAAGGGGCCCGACTAGAGCCAGATAAAGCCTTTTGAATAAAATTTCCCCACTTCTACTTTTAACACTTCTGGTAATGAATCCTAAAACTCTATTTTGTCTATTTCTGGCCCTCAATAAAATTGTTTTTCCCAGGTCGGGGGTCTGGGTTTACCCCACTCCAAGGGTCTTTTTTTACCTTCGATCTTTTTTAGCGAACATTGCTTATGGGGTATCCCATTACCAGGGTTTTTTCTACCAAAAATTTATAACGCTACTTTATCAATATTAAATTTTCCCTCTGCCATCGAATGGGGGCCCCCCCGTTAAATTTTATCTAAGGGCTCCCTGCAATATTTTTACGTCCCAAAATTTTTTGATCCCCAATAATCCTACCTAAATTAGTATCATCGCAAACTTGTGATATCACTGCTAATCCCACTTTTCCAAGTCGTTTAGGAAATCAAAAAAAGTAATGGGCCCAAAACAGACCCTTTTTGGAAAATCCACTTTTACCAGACCCCCTTCCCGGGTTTTGGGAACCCTTAATTTTTAACCCCCTTTTTTACAGAAAGTGTCCCTTCACCCCTTGGGCCCCTTTTTCCACTCAAGTCGGACTCGCGATCCCAGGTTTTACCCCCCCGGTGCGACTTAGACTCCCTTTTACCCACTTTTGGGGGTTTAATTTCTGGGACCCCAAACCCCAACCCCCCCATCCCCTTGTTTTAGGGACAGGACCCGCCCGAATTTGAAAAACCGTGGAAAAATTCCCGGGGGTAGTGAGGATTCCCAAGCGGCTACCAATAAATTTGGCCCGGGCAGAAACCCATTTAAAATTGTCCACCGTGGGGGTTTTTTGCGTTTGTGTGTTTTGTGGGGTGTGTGTGGGGCCCTGTTTTTTGTGTGTGTGTGTGTTTTGTGTGTGTGTGGGGTGTGTGTGTGTGTGGGTTTTGTGTGTGTGGTGGTTTTTGTGATCAGATGGATATCTTCTTTGTTTTGGCAATAAATTTGGGTCCCTTTTTTTTTTTTCCCCCCGGTCATTTTTTATTTAATTTTTATTTCCCCCAAAAAACACAAACACTCACCCCACACCCCACAAACACACACACCACACCCCACACACACACACACACCCAACGCACAAAACACACCCCACACACACACACAACCAAAACACCACACACACACACAAAACACACACACACAAAAAAAAAAAACACAAAACAAAAAAACACACACAACACACACACAACACACACAACACACACACACCACACCCCCAAATCACCACCCACACACACACACACAAAACCAAAACACACACACACACACAACCACAAAACACATGCAAAGAACGTCATAATAAATTTTTTCCCTTTTTCTTTTTCCTTTTCTTTTTTCCCCCCGTCCCCTTTTTGTCATTGCATCTGCCCCTTCTCTCATAATAGGGTCCCCCTTTTTCTTTTTTTTTTTTTCCCCCTTTTCCAATTCTTTTTCTTTCCCTTTTTTTTTTCTTCTCTTTTCTTCTTGTTTTTTTTTCTTTTTCTTTTTCTTCTTCTTTTTTTTTGTTTTCTTTTACTTTTTTCTTTTTCTTCTTTTTCTTCTTTTCATTTTTCTTCCCTTTTTCTTTCTTTTCTTTTTCTTTTTTTTTTTTCTTTTTTTTCTTTTTTTTTTCCCCCCCCCCCGCTATTTCTTTTTTCTTCTTCTTCTTCTCCATCTTCTTCCTTTTTTTTTTTTATTCTTATTTCTTTTAAATTTATTGCCGAAACAAAAAAATTTATGTTACCCCTTGGTAATTCGCTTTGTTTTTTAACGGTGGGAAAAAAGATATCCCAAATTTTTATGAGGGGGAAAAATTTTGAAGCCCATGGGCCCCCCCCTTTTCCCGTTTGTTTTTTTTTGTTGGGGTTGGGAAAGGGGGGGGGGGATTGAGGGGGGGAGAAAGGTTTGAAAGTTTTTAAGGTTTAAGGATTATTGAACTCAAGGGGCCCCCAAAAGGGGGGATGGGATTTCAAAACATAAATCATCATTGGGGTACCGGGGCGCGCTTAAAAAATTTAAAATTACAAAAATCAAAAACTAATGTTTTCCCCCTTTAAAATAGGTTACAATTACCCGAATAAAATTTTGGGTAAATATAACCCGTTTTCTAAATTTTTCCCAAAAGAATAAATTAAAAAATGTCTTTAAGTCATTTTAATTAGTATAATAATATTTCTTAAAATTTTTTTCTTCCCGCATTATTTAAAAAAAGGGCATTTAAATAAAAAATGATTTTATTTTTTCATATAACATTGGTATAAAATAAAGGGAAAAAATTCTCTCCTCCAAGTCCCAATTTTTTGCTATTTTCCCACCTGTAACTATGGTAATCTATGATTTTCCCAACACTTAAACATACATAAAACTGGTGGAGTATTTCTTGGGTAGAAAATAACAAATAAAATTTTTTAACTGTACACCTGTGGTCATTTCTAGTTTAACCTGCTAAAATTTCAAAGCAATTCCTATGAAACCCTGTTTCCTCTCTTCTCGGAGAGAAGAGGGTGGGGAGGAGGTTGTAGAAAGGGGAAAAGAGAGAGGTGGGGGGGGAGGTAATGGGGGGGGGGGTAAAAAAGCAGTGTGTATTCTTTATTTATTTTTTTTTTCCCCTTTTTTTTTCGGGTTTATGCTACGGGTTTTTCTTTCCGTGGGGCCCCCCGTGTTTGTTTAGATGTTTAAAAATTCGTGTGTGTTGGGGTGTGTGATGTGTTGTGTGTTTGTGTGTGTGTGTGTGTTTGTGTTGTGTGTGTTGTGTGATGTGTGTGGGGTGGGGACGTGTGTGTGTTTTTGGTGTGTGTTTTGTGTGTGTGTGTGTGTGTGTGTGGTGTGTGGTGTGTGTGTGGTGTGTGTGTGGGGTGTGTGTGTGTATGTTTTTTTTGTGTGTGATATTTTCTGTCCCATGGTATCGCAAAAATTTTTCAATTTTTTTCTTTTTTTTTACAAATATTAGTATACCCTTTTCCTATTTCTACTAAATACTAAATATACTACTAACTAATTTCTACTACTATTACCCACTACTAATACTACTACTATTTCTACTATTTTTACTACTTAAACCACCAAACCCCTACAACAAAAAAACTTTTACTACTTCTACCACCAAATAAACCCTCACCACCAAATACCCTCACTAACTTACACATCACGTAAATAAAAATCGTTCTCTTTTCCCCCTGTGTATTGTTTTTCCCTGTATCGAGGGTTTTGGGGTGGTTTTAAGGGGGAAGATGAGGCGAATTAAAAAAGTTTGGGGTTTGAGGGGAAAGGGTTATCTTTTTTCCGCCGGAGAACGAGGGGAGTTTTTGGGGGGGAAAGTTGTGATAGATGGCCCTTTTCTGCGCGGGAAAAAGTTATTTATTTTTGCTACAATTTCCTTCTTTTATTTTTTCCTTTTCCCCTTGCCCCCAAAAAACCCAAAAAAATTATGAAACCTGGGGTCACTTTTGGGGAGAAGGAAAGGAAAAAAAAGAGAGAGGAGAGGGGAGAGAGAGAGAGAGAGAGAAGAGAAAAGAGGGGAGAGAGAGAGAGAAAGAAAAGGAGAGAAGAGAGGGAAAAAGAGAGAGGGGAGAGAGAGAGAGAGAGAGGAAGAGGGGAGAGAGAGGAGAGAGAGAGAGGAGAGAGAGAGAGAGGGGGAGAGAGAGAGAGAGAGAGAAAGAAAAGATAAAGTGTTTTTCGTGTGGAGTATTTTTTGTGTTTTTCGTGTTTTTTACATTTACTTCTTCCCACACATAACAAAACTGACACGTGAAGCGAATGAAGGGTAGTCGCGGCAGTCACGACACGGCACGACACGTCATAACACGTCATAAAATGTAAACACAGCCGGATGAACTATTTTTATTGGGTAAAAAAAAAAAAACGTAAAATGCGTAAAAGAACATCTCAAAAAAAAAATGCTGACCAATTTTTTTTCTGTTGAGTTCCATCGCTGACACTGCAATATTCTCTTTTTAATATTAACCTCTTACAGGTTATAATACTCTATGAATACTTACGTTAACTCCTGTAATATTTAGGGTGCTAATTAACTGACACAAACCTTACCTAAATATGTTGTATTATTTTTAACCCAAGAGGTGTAAAGAAAATGAAATAACACAAGTTTACTTAGCAGCATAACAGTTTCCTCACATAACAGTTGATAACAACCGATAACATTGATCTTAACATAACAAGGCAGGACAGATAGATACTTAACCTTTTTTTATGTCTATATCCTTCTTTATTTTTGAAACCCTAATCCTGTTTCTTAACCTTTTTACCGCTATGCCATAGTAGTAAGTCCTTGCCTCCATGCCCCCCTTTCCCTTCTTCAGCCAAGATATTAAAAAATAACCAAGAATCAAAAAGAAAAACAGAAAAAATCCGTATTTTTAGCACTTTATTGTTCA
>JACEEZ010008675.1:0-25274 GCA_016584305.1 Chionoecetes opilio
AACCCCTGAACAGACTTTTTAAAATTTATTAACTTGATCGGGATTCCCCAAAAAATTATTTCCTCAAAAGAAAAAATTTCTAAATTTTTATTTTTTGCCAAAAAAACAAGGCACCGCAGATCAACTCCACAGATAGAACAAACACAAACCGGAGCCGCGAGAGGGAAAACAGCAGCGCCACAGATAGACACAGAGAAAAACGCTGTTAAAGTTTTTGTACTTTCAAAATGCCCTATCTTTTCAACCAAAGCAGATATTCTGTAGTTTTTTTCTTTATTGTAGAGCTTAGAACATCTACGTGTAGGTTAGAATACGTAGAGATGGATAATCAATGGCATTTTGAAAGAAAAATAACAATAACAGCGTTTTTCTCCACTTGTCAGACAACTATCGCCCGCAGCCTATTAAAGTAATCGTCCAGACCATTTCATCATTCCTGATTTAATGCAATCAAAGCATAGCCATTAACGAGTATATCAACAATACGTCGTCACTTTTTGTATCCAGTCAGCCGTTTTTAAATAATCCGCAATCAAAATCTGCAAATTCCCCGAGTTTTCAAAACGCTCTCAAGGTTTGCAGACGCTCAGGCTCAGGCTCGGTGACGTACCATCAGGGAGGCTCATCTTCCCGCGCTGATCAGAGAGACACGTAAACACAGAGATAAATACAGGGTGTAACACGAGTTTATGCAAATGTTGATACAGGAGATAGACCGAATTATTCTAAGAACAAAATGCTCTATACCCATATGCTTTCTGAAGCTTCCTTTACGTGACATGGAGTGAGAAAGAATTACCGCGGCCGTCATGTAACTCACGGCTAGCGGGAGGCAGGAGGTATGAGATGTGCACTCGCGCGTATGCCCCCCGGTGAAATTATGAATTATCTAATCATAATTTCTACTAGTTATGGACAATTACAGTATCTTATAAGTTTTAACTACACAATCGAAATTAATAAACGGCTGTTATTTACCAAATAAGCAGTACATGAGAACAGCAGGGCTGTCATAAGCAATAATGTAAAGGGCTACTTGACATTATGTCGGCGAGGAAGAGGCAAGGTGGGTAGGGATGGGTGCCGTGCGAGGCTACATCAGCTGTGTCCCTCCTTCTCCCGCCCAGGGGCAGTGGCAGTGTTTAGTTTGAGAGAGTGAACTCTGCGGACAATGCCGTACTCTTACAGTAACGTGGAGTATGCGGATATGGTGTTTATCTACGGGTTCTGCAATGGAAGTGCAAATGCTGCCGTACAGGAATACAGAAGAAGATACCCTAACAGAAAATGTCCCAATGTTCGAACATTTTACAGGGTATTTCAACACCTTCGTGACAAAGGATCTTTCCCTGGAATGGGTGCAACAGCTGAAAGGATAGGGGAACATGGAAAGGTGAGGCAGATTCTTCATGCAGCGGAAACAGCCCAGACATAAGCACAAGAGAATTTCCCTCCGACTTGGAGTTTCTCACATGAAAGCATGGAGGGTGCTGAGAAAAGAAGGTCTTCATCCATATCATCTGCACAAGGTTCAACATCTTCAGGATGGAGATTCAGTGAGGCGATTGGAGTTTTGTAAATCGCTACAAGCAAATTCCCAGCTGTGGAAATATATTTTGTTCACCGATGAGGCCACATTTACCCGTGCCGGAATGCATAATGCTCATAATGAACATTGGTGATCAAAGGAGAATCCTCACAAGATGGTAGAAAGTAATTTCCAGCAAAGATTTTCTATTAATGTCTGGTGTGGCATGATTGGTGAGCACTTGATTGGCCCACACATCTTTCAAGATCGCATTAACGGGGATATTTATGCTAACTTTTTGATAGATCACCTCCCCTCACTCCTAGATGTTCCCCTGGGCACACGGCGCCGACTAGTATTTCAGCATGACGGGCACCACCACACTTCAGTAAGCAAGTGAGCAGCATCTTGACTAAACATTCCTGGACGGTGGATAGGCCGGGGAGGACCACACCCATGGCCTGCCAGATCACCAGACCTAACACCACTGGTTTTTATCTCTGGGGAGACATGAAATCACATGTATACAATAAGAAAAGTGACAACAAGCAAGAACTTCTGGAGAGAATAATGGCAGCTTCACAGCACATCAAGAACCCGCTACAGAGCGGCTCAGACAGTGCGTCGGCCCGGAAAGCGCGGCCGCCCTCGTAGGGGCAGTTTCAGAAAATCTGCCCTGCTGCTGGAGGTGGCGCGTGCCCCCCCACCCCCCCGATGAACACAAAGGGAGCGGGAGTACCTCACGCCCCGCCCACCTGTGACCTGACTGTGGCTGCGGCTACAGCGGCGGGCTGATGCCCGCTCATTTATTACTGGCTGTATGTGTATGTATGTGTATGTGTATGTATGTGCATATGTATATGTATATGTATATATATTTATGTAATAGATGTAAATAAATAAAAAAAAAAAAAAAAAAACAAGCCAGAAATTCTAAGAAAAAGTGTTCATTTCCATACTTCAGCGAGCGCAACTGTGTTTGAAGCTGATGGTGGCCATTTTGGGAACACTTGCTGTGATCATCACACTTTAAGGTAAGTCATGATGACAAGTGACAGTACGTAAGAGTAAGTAGATCGAGCTGCCGGGAGATTACTGACATTCGCTGTAGACGTTGCCACGTAGCATTTTACAGTATTAGTGTGTCCAAATTTCAGCTATGCTGTTTCATGTAATGCTTATCAGTAAATTTAATGAATCTTTGTCTCGTTATAAGATACTGTAATGCTCCCCTAATTTGTAACAATCATAATTAAACTAATGTTCATAATTTCAGAGATGACCACGATCCGTAAATAATCCCCATATCCAGAACCCATATCCAGAATAATCTCCCCATTACGTAAGCGTACAACACTGTTACAGCTTATTGCTCTCAAATTGATACTAAAAAAGTCATGATTTTAACTCTCAAACTAAACACTGTCGCTATCGGGCGGGAGAAGGAGGGACACAGCTGATGTAGCCTCGCACGGCACCCATCCCTACCCACCTTGCCTCTTCCTCGCCGACATAATGCCAAGTAGCCCTTTACATTATTGCTTATGACAGCCCTGCTGTTCTCATGTACTGCTTATTTGGTAAATAACAGCTGTTTATTAATACGATTGTGTAGTTAAAACTTATAAGATACTGTAATTGTCCATAACTAGTAGAAATTATGATTAAATAATTCATAATTTCACTGGGGGACATACGCGCGAGTGCACATCTCATACCCCCTGCCAAGATAAAGAGACGATAAAGAAAGATAAAGAGACACCTGTTAATCCACCTCGTACTCGGGCTCAAACAATAGGATCCCATGATAATCTGAGGTTCTTTTCCTCATAGTATACGCGACCAGCGTCATTTCTTTCGGTGTCAGATTGAGCATCGTACTCTAAATCTGTCACAGCGACAGATTCACTGTCTGACACCGAAGTACAATCGCTCATCATAACATTTGCCGACAGGTGCCAGACAGAGTGTCTGCGGGCGTCCCTGTTCTGACGTCATCAATAACAGTCGTAGCCCTGTTGGAGGGAAGATTTTTTTTTTCGCGCGCTTTTTACAAAAGTCGTGTTTTTACGGAAATAAGGCCTGGAAATCAATTATATTTGGTGGATTAGGTGTTTTGAATGTACATTCAACATAATTCGGCAAAAAAAAATGGGTCTGGATGACTACTTTAATACTTCTCTCCACAACGTGTGTCATTGTAAGCCAACCTTAAAACGTATTGACTCAAACATTTGTTAGGAGGTACTGTAGTTAAAGGCATGTACTTTCCTGCAGAACATCATAAAAAAACAATCACTGTAATCCTCGGAGCGTAGAATAGCGTGACTTGAGTAGCCAGAGACAGTCACCTGCTGCTGTGAGGCACTCGCCTGGTTGTTCCTCTCACTCTGGGCATCACACACAGGCAGCTGACAATAAGTGCGCGTTTTAACATGATTACTATGGTCAAATCGACTTCACTCCAGTGTGAAAACCGGACCTGGTGTTGGTTTCTAAGGATCAGGGCTTGGGTGAAGAGACTGCACAACTATAACGGTTTACTGACTGGTTATTTAGCACAGAGGGACATAATGGCCATGCTAGGGAGTAGTAGGCCATCAGTAGCAGTGCGCTCGGTCAACTACCCTCTATATAACGTGATTTGTAACCTCATTGAGAACCTATTGTTTACCTATACCCTTATTGTACTGGTAGTATAGGCTTTGGGGAATACAATGGTGTGCGTTACTCCGTGTGTGGCTGGGGTGGCGCGTACCCGGTGTTCCCTCTTAGCTCCTCAGATATTACATAGCAAAGGCAAATAATATTGAAAACACGTGTGATCATTCATAGTAAAAAAATAAGATTTGAAAGTATAATATAAGATTAAAAGTACCTTCAAAATATAACACAACAATGTGTGCAAACGCAGAATAGAACACAACCTTGACAGTTTTTATTTGTAGAAAAAAAAGATAAAAAATCATAAAAATACTCATATTTAATATATAATTAATACATACACTATAATGCATAATTCAGTAGCCATAGAATATACAAGGGCTCCGCCTCTCATGCCGCTGTCACCACTGAATCCAAGAACATATGTTGTCCAGTTCTTCACTGCGTACATCTACAGCAAGCCTGTGCAACCTGCGGCCCTCTAAAGGCCCGTCCACACCAGGCTTTACGATGCGCAGCGTAATGCGCATTACGCTGCTGGTACTCGATTTTCGCGTTGAGTGATGCTGGGGGCAAATCTAGCGCGGGGCATTTCTACAACTTAACCCCTTGAGGCCCAGAACGTCATTTCTATTGTAATTTGGGTACCTTTAGACGCTTTTTATATAAACACTTTTATAGATATGACCTGTTTAGTATCCTTGTCCACTAACTCATTTTGTATATTCAGTTACTTTTCCTGATTTCATGACTAACAACAGACGATTTTTTATAACAAAGGAAAGGTCTGGCGTGAAGGGCAGTGTTGCCAACCGTAGGGACATGTCCCTAAACGTCAAGGGCGTAGCCAGGAAAAATAATTGGGGGGGGCCACCTCCCAATGATGGTTGAGGGGTGGGTGGCGAGCGAAGCGAGCCTTATCAGCTGGGGGTCTGGGAGGCGCTGTAAGCCCCCCAGAGCATTTTTTGAAGATATGACTTAAATGGGGGCATATTGAGCCCTATGGGGGGTCATTTATTGGTTCTTTGCATGATATTCAATATAGTAAAATTGATGAAATTATACCATACACTCCTAAAGAAGATGTGTTGAATTAGGGGGGGCCATGGCCCCATTGGGCCCCCCTCTGGCTACGCCCTTGCTAAACGTAGGGACTTTTGACAATGTGTTAAGGGCATAGGGACGTAGGGACGCCCAGGCAAAATTCTTAAGAACGTAGGGATTTTTGACAATCATCAACAATTATAATATGAAAATTAGCCAAAAAATCATATAAATAAAGATAAAACTAAATTGTTTATTTTATACAATGATAAAGTCTCTCCACTTTTTCTTTTTCTTCGATGAAAAATAAAGAAAACCTGCTGAAGCACGTATCTCAGACGCGTATTTATGGAGCCATATTTATTTAGCCGTATTTAGGGATAGATCAGCTTAAGGCCATGTCACACGGACACTTTTGCCGGCATCTTTTGGTATTTTGCTACTACCATTTGACGCCTGATACCGGCAACTTTTGGTAGCAAACGCAGTCGCGCATGTTCGTTCTCTTGCCACCAGTACTGGCATCTTTCTGTACATCTCAGAGCAGCCGACGCCACGCAAGACTTGTACGAACTACACATTGCAGTGAAATAAAGGGAAATGACCAATCTTGGGTGGTCAAGAGATGTTGTAGCATCTCTATGTGATATGTTTAGGGAAAATAAGTGCTGTATATAGGGAATATAGCTGTATGATTTAGTATAGTAATAGTAATATAGTGTAGATGAGAGGAGAAAAATAAAGATGAGTGGAGGAAAATAGTGTTTGGTAGAGTAGGGTAGGATAAATAAATAGGTTTTTAACTCTATATATACAAGACACGTGCATGATATGGTACATGCGTGTTATTTATATATTTTTTACGTATGATTTAGATATATAGTTAAGTTTTGAGTTGTTGATGAGGAGTAATGACGGAAAATGTTGATAAAAACAGATATTTAATAGGCTGCGTGTGTCTTTACTACAGAAACGGGGATGCCGGAAAATATCGCTCGTGTGACACGGCCTTACACATCATAACATCAGCTGTTTTAATCGTTTGTGGGGATCAGTCCCTCTGCCTCCGTAGTTTGACTTTAGAAAACATTAGACAATGGAAAAGATTGGTGCGAGGAAAGCTAAAAAATCTAGAAAGAAAAGAGGCGAACTCTCAAAAGAAGACAAGTCTCCCCCAAGAAAACAACGCTTCAGATCTAAATGGCTGAAGGTAAGTCACTTAGCGTGTTCATGTAGCAACTTCAGGTTCATGGAACCACCTTAATTGTCTCCGTGCAATTATAATACAATATTGTAGAATGATGAACAGGTTGTACACCATTTCGCCATTTCCCTTCACTGTATAGTATATTCACATGGTACTACCGTAGATAACAGTGAAGTCGCCAGTTCTACGTTTCTTTGTTATTTACAGACGTGTGGTGGCGTTAATAATTACATTTGTACATCCATGATTTCAGGAAAGTTAGAAGGGTCTATCTGGAAAGTCTGTGTCATTTTGTGTCTTCATCTGTGTCATATTAGGGCTATAAATGAACAAATTACAAAAATAAAACCGAGTGGCGACCTCACTATACCTACTACAGTAAAGTCGCCAGCTAGTATTTTAACCCAACAGTTGAGTCGCCACTCTGGGGAATTCAGGGAAATTAGAGGTAAAGTAAAACAAGTCTCTATATATATTAGCTGCGGAAGATGCTTGGATATATAAAAATTCTTCTGCCAAGGTGAAAATAAATTCTATTCAAGTTTAAAAGATCTGGCAAGTCTGCGTCCTGTCGCCCGAAAGGCTACTGTTTACTGTCTGTCATCGCGGGAAGAAAAACGTGAGAAGCAAAATGCGCAACAGTTATATTTGCAGATACAAAGCATAAAACAACGCTGAAACAGGGTAGATTATACAGTCATGATATAATAAACTACTGTGTAACATCTTCAGTGGCACATAAAAATCAGTAGTGATGCTATAATTCGTAATATTTGGCGCCTGGCGACTTCACTGCTGGTGGCGACTTCACTGTTATCTACGGTAGTAAGTGAAGAATATTAGGCAAGGTCAATGTTTAACTCGTTATATAATATACAATACATTTTCTGATCATCATTAATCTGGTCCCTAAAGTTGCACTTTATAAAAAACGTGCTATGTGCATTTCTTGTTTCGACTTTTTTTATTTCCTGTAGGGACAGGCGCGGCGATAATGGCACTGTACGTAGGGACACGTAGGGACTTTTCATGATTTCTGCAGAGATATTTGGACCAAATATGAGTGTTTGAGTTGGCAGCACTGCGCCAGGGTTGTGAACTGTACGATAATTATCGTATTTGTACGATAATTTGACTATCCGTACGATGTACGATGCATGATTGAGAATCGTACACGAAAATACGATAATTGACTCACATATATAATTACATTATAAAGTCATACAAAAATTGTCATCGCAAAAAAAAAAAAAACATTTGTCGCTGTCAACTTCCGCGAGAGAGAGAGAGAGAGAGGAGAGAGAGAGAGAGAGAGTTTTAAGTTTGACTTTTGGTCCTTTGCAAGACATGGATTTGGAGCGTTGCTTGCCGCATTAGAACGCAGATTGTGAGAGGGTATTTAGCAAGATTAATTCCTTACCAAGACAAACGTAAGAAACTGACTTCTAACGGGAACCATACTTGGTTCTTTTCCCGCAGCGCAGTGTGTAAGGGAAAAGGCAGATTGTGTTACTTGCATCCCTACACATGATATGATAAGTCGATGACAACTGACACACTATCATTATAAACGCCAGCTGACACAGGGCATAACAGAATAGAGGAGGAACAGGAATTCCTTTCTTTTGAAGATGATAGCTATGTAGAGTTCTCGAGTTCAACAGCTTCTTTTGAGTCATTATATGTTGCTAAATATATTTTTGTTTTATTTAATTTAATTTATTTTGAAAAAAATAAATTAACATGGAATTTTGTGTCATGATTGGATATATTATATTTTGGTGAAAAGAGAAAATATTTGTATATGTGGAATGCTGAATTCAATGATGTATATAGTTATCTACTGACTATATTATTTTAGCTAAGGTTGTACGATAATCTAACCGAAAATACGATAATTTTGGTGGCTCGGTACGATAATGTGGGCTACAAAAGTTCACAACCCTGCACTTCGCGCGCTGCGCTACCAAACCTTCAGTCTTCCACGAGCTGTCGGTGGGAGAGCAGGCTCGCTCGGTGTTCACCTCGCTATGCAGTAAACATTCCTACCGGTGGAAAGTTTTGCTGCTGGTGTTTCACGAGTTTCTGCCAGCACCTCTGCCCTTGTTAAGAGTCGCTTCACAGACTATCGTATGCCCATTACATGAGGGGGTCACTTAGAGGGGTACTCGAAAGGTCTGTGGAGAGGGGCCGCAGGGACTCTGATAGCCGTGGTTTAGTCCCGAGAGGGGCAGCGTCAGGGCTGGTACGACGCCGTTTAGACGGCGGCCAGTTTAGCCCTCCTGACGCTGTAGGATAGTTGCTGGACGAAGTTACCATTCCCCGTCAGGCAGCTGTGTTTCTGCCTTTGTGGCAGTCTGTTTTTGTTAGGTTTTTATTAAGCTTCTATTTTTGCCTCTGCTCTTTCTGTGTTATTTTTTTAGTCATGCCCCACTCTAACGGCATGGCCAAGTTCCACTCTCCTCGCCCTTCGTCAGGAGGGGAACTATCGCCCAGTGATAGATCAGTGAAGCATGCATGCATCGAACCATCCTCGCAAGACAAGACAATAGGCGAATTTTGGTGAGGAAGCCGTAAGAAGCCGGCTTCTTGCCGGTGTCGTGTGGGCAAGTGTCTGTTTACCTCATAAACAAAGGCAAAGAAAACGGGAGTTGAGGGGAGTAATTACTAATTTTGACTTGATCAACAAAGGCATTTTGAAGGACTTGACATGTGCTCACGAGTATGCGGTGGCAGTCTCAAATCGGTTTGATGTGCTCGGTGCTCTCGGGATCCTGTAGACTGTGGGATACCTTCAAACGTGAAATTTCACAGGCTGCCAAGGAGTGTATTGTGGGAGCGCCCGAGTCAAGGCGTGGTTTTTGTCTCGACGGAGACGCTGGAGAAAATCGAGGAGAGTCGCGCTGCCAGGCTGGCTGGGAACCGGGACCAGCACAGGGCTCTGTCACGCCGGACTAGAACCCTCCTGAGGAGAGACAAGGAGAGGTATGTCAGGAGTCTCGCTGAGGATGTCGAGGGTCATTTGAACGCTAATGACCTCCGACCCGCCTACCGAGCCCTGAAGAAGCTCCGTTCCAGTCTCCTTCTCGGCGAGTGCTATTCGAACAGCAGATGGGCGCCTCGTGTCGGACATGGATGGGCAGATGGCTCGTTGGGCTGAGTACTTTGGGCAGTTTGTTCACGGTGGACCCTCCAACTGAGCAGCTTCACACACTGGGTTACAGGCAGTGGATGCCGATCCTCCCATTGACGAAACGCACCCTCTCTTGACGAAGTCAGAGAGGCTGTAGCAAAGTTGAGGGGTGGAAAGGCAGCTGGTGTTTGTAATATCAGTGCGGAGCTCCTCAAAGCTGGGGTGAGGCCATGATTCGCGGGTTGCATGCTGTTCTGACTGCCGTGTGGCAATCAGGTACCATTCCTCCTGACTGGAAAAGGGGGCTGGTCGTCCTATCTGGAAAGGGAAAGGGGACCGTCAGGACTGCAACAATTACCGCGGTATTACACTGCTCAGCGTACCAGGCAAGGTGCTTGCCCATCTATTGCTGACACGAATTCGCAGTCATCTGGTGAAGCATCAGAGACCTCAGCAGTTTGGGTTCACGCCTGGTAAGTCAACAACGGACCGTATCCTAGCGCTTCGTGTCCTGGTGGAACGCCGACGTGAGTTTCGACTGGGGATGCTTGCAGCCTATGTTGATCTCAAGAAGGCGTTTGACTCAGTGCATCGTGAGTCACTCTGGGATCTTCTGCGACTTCGAGGATTCCTGCAAGGACTATTGGTTTGATAACTGGTCTGTATTCTGGGACTGAGAGTGCTGTGAAGTGTGGGGCAGGTGTATCCAGCTTCTTTCCTGTGAATACAGGAGTGAGGCCAGGGTGCGTCCTGGCCCCATCACTTTTCAACGCTTGTATGACTGGGTATTGGACAAGGTTGTAGATCCAAGTGATTGTGGAGCATCCGTCGGCAACACCAAGATCACTGATCTTGTTTTTTGCCGATGATGCAGTATCTTTGCTGAGTCGCTGGAGGTCCTGGTGATGGCTCTCGAGGCGCTGCACGAGGAGGCAAAGCCTTTGGGACTTGAGGTCTCCTGGCTCAAGACCAAGGTCCAGGTATTTGGAGACTTACTAGATGAAGCAGTACATTCTGTTCATGCGTGTGGCGAGGACATTGAGATCTTGGAAAGTTTTACATACCTGGGTAGCGCAGTCCATAATGACGGCGGGTCACGTCAAGAAGTCTTACGGCGGATTGGCATAGCCCACGGTGTTATGGACTCGCTCAGCGGGAGTATTTGGCGTTGTCGGTACCTGTGCAGGAGGACAAAGATCCGGTTCTTCAAGTCGCTTGTGATCCCTGTCTTACTCTATGTTGTGAGACATGGACACTAAATAGTGACTTGAAGAGATGAATCAATGCCTTTGGTAATAAGTGTCTTCGCAGAATCATGGGGAATCGCTGTGGTGATTACGTGTCAAATCAGCGATTGCACCCGTGAGACTGAATCGAGGCCTATTACCTGCATAGTCCGTCAGCGCCAACTTGGGCTATATGGGCATGTGGCACGCTACCCTGAAACCGATCCTTCCCATCGGGTTGTATCTGTAAGAAAGACAATCCGGCGGTGGGGNTTTGTTGGGAATTAAATGAGGTTATTTCAAAAAAACCTGTCACAAAATTGTATTTTCCCCTCAACTCCCGTTTTCCTTTGCTTTGTTATGTAACAGACATTCCCTAAACAGACACTTGCACAAACACCGGCTCTCTCTCGCTTGCGACTCCAGAACGGCTGACAGTTGCCAGCTTCTTGTCGGGGCTCGCCCGCTCGGCGATCACAGCTGATAGCTGTAAACAATACAACCACACAATGACGATTGATTGATTGATTTAATGCCAAAAAAAGGTGTATGTGCACACAATGACGAATTGTCATCTTCAACTCATATCCAACCACATCTTCTCTCATAAACATACTGAATTGAACTCAATGCTAGTCATTTCCACAATATATACCTATCAGCTGCTCTATTATGGGACTGAGAGTGCTGTGAAATGTGAGGCAGGTGTATCCAGCTTTCCTGTGAATACAGGAGTGAGGCAAGGGTGCGTCCTTGCCCCATCACTTTTCAACGCTTGTATGGACTGGGTATTGGACAAGGTTGTAGATCAAAGTGATTGTGGAGCATCCGTCGGCAACACCAAGATCACTGATCTTGTTTTTGCCGATGATGCAGTAATCTTTGCTGAGTCGCTGGAGGTCCTGGTGATGGCTCTCGAGGCGCTGCACGAGGAGGCAAAGCCTTTGGGACTTGAGGTCTCCTGGCTCAAGACCAAGGTCCAGTCCAGGTGTTTGGAGACTTACTAGATGAAGCAGTACAGTCTGTTCATGCGTGTGGCGAGGACATTGAGATCTTGGAAAGTTTTACATACCTTGGTAGCGCAGTCCATAATGACGGCGGGTCACGTCAAGAAATCTTACGGCGGATTGGCATAGCCCACGGTGTTATGGACTCGCTCAGCGGTAGTATTTGGCGTTGTCGGTATCTGTGCAGAAGGACAAAGATCCGGATCTTCAAGTCGCTTGTGATCCCTGTCTTACTCTATGGTTGTGAGACATGGACACTAAATAGTGACTTGAAGAGACGAATCAATGCCTTTGGTAATAAGTGTCCTCGCAGAATCATGGGGTATCGCTGGGATGATTACGTGTCAAATCAGCGATTGCACCGGGAGACTGAATCGAGGCATATTAACCTGCCTAATCCGTCAGGCTCCAACTTGGGCTATATGGGCATGTGGGCACGACTACCCTGAAACCGTCATTCCATCGGTTTGTATCTGTAAGAGACATATCCGTTGGGGGAGGCCGAAGGTGCGCCCACAAGGCTCGTGCTGGGCAAGTTGATTGATTCTTTCGATAGCTGCTTGGTGATGGAACGGACCTGCATGGGAAACTCGCGCGTTGTGACCCCCGGGAGTGCGTCGTAGGGTGGGGCGAGTCGACGCGCCCCCCGCGTATGGACCCCCAATGATTGATGGAATTGGCACATAAATCTGCAGTGTGCAATCCTATCTTGACTAGCAGTCTCTCTTCTGTACTTCAGCATATTTCATATTTTGTACCGTGCTTTAGATTTCTAGGTAGCAGTCGGTTGGATTGTTGTTTTACGAGACTTTGATTAATTTTTCTTGGTTACCAGTTCTTACACTTTTCCTTATTTTTTCATCGGGTTCTTGTTGTCGTAATATAAGTTACATCACCTGTTACGATTGACATGACAGTCATATCCGTGGAATTTTTCCATATATTCGAACAAATGCAATATTTAATTACATAAATCCTGATGGTAGCTCTCAAACCATGTGATACGCCTCTTAAATCACTGTCTCTCTTAGTGTTATACAGTCTTCCATTATTGCCAATACTGTCATCACCTGGCTGGGTAGACAAAAGTGGTGTTTCGGGTACTTCCACAATACTTCCCTCTTTCTTCTTAAATGTTGAAACTACCATCACTTCCTATTATAACATCTGTTCGTGTTGTGGACGATATCCGACTGCTCTATATGCACGTCCAGTAAAATCACTGCCTTCCCTAATTTCCTTTTTTTTTAGATTTGGCACTTAATCAATTACGAAATACATGTTATCTTATTACCTGGCGAATCTAAAAGTTGTGGCGTTTCGTCTCAGACTATTTATACAAATCAAAGGATTAAAAACTATTTACAAGTCTTATTGCCCCAAGGATTACCTGGGATCTTGAACTTCCTCTGAAGAATTGTCACCTGACAAAATCTTAACCGTTTTTCCTTACTCCTCTAGAATTGTTACATTAACCTTTTCTTTCTCTGGTCTGGTACCATTAACAGCAGAATGCTCTAATGTCAACTCATTTCGAATGCAGAAAACTACTGACCCCAAACTTATGATGACCGGGATGGAACTGATGAGGAACAGAAGATGGATATGGGCATTGCATGAGGCAGACTGGGGATGGAGGCAACCAGGCAGAGGGTGGACTGGGATGGAGAGGAAACAAGCAGGAGGTGGAACGGGGGATGGAGGCAGACCAGCAGAGGGTGGGAACTGGGGATGGGAGGAACAAGCGGAGGTGGAACTGGGGATTGAGCAAACTAACAGGAGCGAACTGGGGACGTAAGGCAGAACTGGAAGATGGAGAGGCCTGATAAGATGCATGGTGATGGAGGTCGATGAGAGAGATGCATTGGTGATGGATGAGTCGATGAGAGAGATTATGGTGATGAGAGTCGTGAGAGAGATTGCATGGTGATGGAGAGTCGTGAGAGAGATGCATGGTGATGGAGAGTCGATGAAGAGATGCCGGTGATGGGAGTCGATGAGAGAGATGCCCGGTGCTGGAGAGGTCGATGAGAGACGATGCTGGTGATGGAGAGTCGAATGAGAGAAGCTGCATGGGAGATGGAGAGTCCATGTAGAGATGCGAATGGTGTGGAGAGTCCATGAGAGAGAATGCATGTTGATGTGAGAGGTCGATGAAGAGAGATGACATGGTGATGGAGAGTCGTGAGAAAGAGAGGCATGGTGATGGGAGTCGATGAGGAAGAGCATGGTGATTGGAGAAGTCGATGAAGAGATCATGGAGATGGGAGTCGATGAGAGAGATGCATGGTGATGGAGAGTCCCGATAGAGAGATGCAATGGTGATGGAGAGTCGATGAGAGAGATGCATGGTGATGGAGTAGTCTAGATGAGAGAGATGCATGGTGATGGGAGTCGCATGAGAGGAGATGCATGGTGATGAGATTCCGATGAGAGAGATTCATGGTGATGGAGATTCTATGAGAAGTAGATGCATGGTGATAGGAGTAGTCGATTGAGAGAGATGCATGGTGATTATAGTCGATGAATAGAGAGCATGGTGGATTTGGAGAGTCGATGAGAGAGATGCATGGTGATGCGAGTCGATGAAGAGATGCATGGTGATGGCGAGTTCGATGAGAGAGATGCTGGTGCTGGAGAGTTCCGATGAGAAGATGCTGGTGATGGGATTCGATGAGATAATGCATGTGATCGGAGAAGTGATGAGAGAGATGCTGGGATGGAGGAGTCCGATGATAGAGATGCTGGATATGGAGAGTCGACATGAGAGATGCATGGTGATGGAGAGTCCGATGAGAGAGATGCTGGTGATGCAGAGTCGATGGAGAGAAGATGCATGTTGATTGAGAGTCGATGAGTTGAGAGATGCCTGGTGATGGAGTAGTCCGATTAGAGAGATGCATGGTATGGAGCGTCGGAATGAGAGAGTTCATGTGATGGAAGATTCGATGAGAGAGATATGCATGTGATGGGAGTTCGCTGAGATAGATGCTGTGATGGAAGTCGATGAGAGAGTGCATGGGTGATGGAGGTCGATGAGAGAGATGCATGGTGATGGAGAGTCGATGAGAGAGATGCATGGATATGGAGAGTCGATGATAAGAGATAGCATGGTGATAGGAGAGTCGATGAGCAGCAGGATTGCATTGTGATGGAGATCGATGAAGAGATGCATGGTGATGGAGAGTCGATGAGAGAGATGCATGGTGATGGAGAGTCCTATGAGAGGATGCCATAGGTGATGGAGAGTCATTGAGAGAGATGCATGCTGATGGAGATTCGATGAGAGAGATTCATGGTGATGGCGATTCGATGAGAGAGATGCATGGTGAGGAGAGTCCGATGAGAGGAGAATGCATGGTGATGGAGAGCGATGAGAGAGATGCATGGGGATGGAGGTCGATGAGAGATGCATGGTGATGAGAGTCGATGAAGAGAGATGCATGTGATGGGAGTCGATGGAGAGATGCATGGTGATGGAGAGCGATGATAGATGCGATGGTGATGGAGGTCGATGAGTAGAGATGCATGGTGAATGGATAGTCCGTATGAAAGAGATGCATGGTGATGGAGAGTCGATGTTAATAGAGTATGCATGGAGATGGAGAGTGCGATGAGAGCGATGCATGGTGAATGAGAGTTCGATGAGAGGATGCAATGGTGATGTAGATTCGATGAGAGAGATGCATGGTGATGGATAGTCGATGAGAGAGCTTGCATGGTGATGGAGAGTCGGATGAGAGAGATGCATGGTGATGGAGAGTTCGATGAGAGAGATGCATGGTGACGAAGTCGATGAAGGAGCTGCATTGTATGGTAGAGTCGAATGAGAGAGAATGCATGGTGATGGAGTCGTGATGCATGCATGGTGATGGAGTCGATGAGAGAGGATGCATGGTGATGAGATCCGATGAGAGAGATGCATGGTGATGGAGAGTCGATGAGAAGGATGCAATGGTGATGGAGAGTCGATTAGTAGAGATGCTGTGAATGGAAGAGTCGATTAGAGAGATGCATGTGATGAGATCGATGAGAGAGATGCATGGTGATGGAGAGTCATGAGAGAGATGCTGGTGATGGAGAGTCGATGAAGATATGCATGGCTCGATGGAGAGTCGATGAGAGAGATGCATGGTGATGGAGAGTCGATGAGAGAGATAGCATGGTGATCGGAGAGTCGATTGAGAGAAGATGCCTGGTGATGGAGAGTCCGATGAGAGAGATGCAATGGTGATGGAGAGTAGGATAGAGAGATGCCGATAGGTGATGGGATTTCTATGAGAGAGAGCAGGTGTGGAGAGTCGATGAGAGGTGCTGGTGATGGGAGTCGATGAGAGAGATGCATGGTGATGGAGAGTCGATGAGAGTAGATGTATGGTGATGAAGAGTCGATGGAGAGATGCCTGTGAGTTTGAGAGTCGATAGAGAGAGATGCATGGTTGATGGAGAGTCCGATGAGAGAGTATGTACATGGTGGATGTGAGAGTCGATGAGAGAGCTGCATGGTGATGGAGGAGTCGATGAGTGAGATGCATGGAGATGGAGAGGTCTGATGAGAGGATGCATGTGATGTGGAGTCGATGGAGAGATGCATGGCGATGGAGAGTCCGATAGAGAGCATGCATGGTGATGGAGATTTCCGATGAGAGAGATGCATGTGATGGAGAGCGATTGAGAGAGGATGCCTGTGATGGATAGTCGATTGAGAGAGATGCATGGTTATTGAAGTCAAGGAGAGATGCATGGTGATGGAGAGTCGATGAGAAGAGCTGCATGGTGATGGAGATTCAGGAGAGAGTATTGCATGGTGTGGAGTGTCCGTATGGAGAGAGTGCATTGAGATGGAGATTCGATGAAGGGATGCAGGGTGCTGGAGAGTCGAAGGGAGAGATGCTGTGATGGAGATCCGATGAGAGAGAATGCATGGTGAGGAGAGTCGCTGAAGAGAGATGCAATGATGATGGACGATTCGATGATAGAGATGCATGGTGGATGGAGATCGATGAGAGAGATTCATGGTGATGGAGAGTCGATGATAGATGATGCACGATGGTGATGGAGAGTCGATGTAGAGAGATGCATGGGAGATTGAGGTCGATGAGAGAGATGGCTGAGATGGAGAGTCGAGAGAAGAGATGCCTGGTGATGGAGAGTCGATGAGCAGAGATGCTGTGATGAGAGTTCCGATGAGAGAGATTCATGGTGATGAGAGTTCGCTGAAGAGTATGCATGGTGATAGGGAGTCGATGAGAGGAAGATTGCAATGGTGATGGAGTCGATGAGAGAGATGCATGGTGATGGAGATCGATGAGAGAGATGACATGGTGAATGGAGAGTCGATGAGAGAGATGCATGTGATGGAGAGTCGATGAAGAGATGCATGTTGATGGAGAGTCGATGAGAGACGATGCTGGTGTGGAGAGTCGATGAGAGAGATGCATGGTATGGAGAGTCGATGAGAGATATGCTGTGAGGAGATTCGATGAAGAGAGATGCATGGAGGGAAGTCGATGATAGATGATGCATGGTGATGGAGAGTCGATGAAGAGATTCAATGGTGATGGAGAGTGTCGATGAGAAGAGATGCATGGGTGATGGAGAAGTCCCCCGATGATAGAGATTCATGTGATGGAGTTCGATGAGAGAGTGCATGGTGATGGGGATTCGATTAGGAATGCTGGTTGACGGTAGTCCGATGAGGAGATGCATGGTGAGGGAGAGTCTATGAGAGAGATGCATGGTGATCGAGAGTCGTAGGAAAGTAGATGCATGGTGATGGAGAGTCGATGGAAAGATGCTGGTGATGGAGAGTCGATTACAGAGATGCATGGTGATGGAGAGTCGATGATAGAGATTCATGGTGAGTGGAGATTCGTGAGAGAGATGCATGGTGATAGGGAGTCGATGAAGAGATGCATGGTGATGGCGGAGTCGATGAGAGAGATAGCATGAGTGATGGAGAGTCAGATGAGAGAGATGCATGGTGATGGAGAGTTCGATGAGAGAGATGCATGGTGATGGATATTCGATGAGAGAGATGCGCTTGTGAATGAGAGTCGATGAGAGAAGATGCATGGTGATGGGATTCCGATGAGAGAGATCATGGTGATGAGAGTCGATGAGAGAGATCATGGTGATTGGAGTCGCTGGGAAAAAGATGATGCTGGTTGAATGGAAAGTCGATGAGGAGATTGCATGTTCTGGAGAGTCGTGAGAGAGATGCATGGTGTGGGAGTCGATGAGAGAGATGCATGGTGATGGAGAGTCGATGATAGAGATGTATGGGGATGGAGATTCGATTAAGAGCGCATCATGTGATGTGATGAAGTCGATGAGAAGATGCATGGTGGCTGGATAGTCGATGGGAGAGATGTTGTAATGTATATTCGATGAGAGGAGATGCTGGTGTATGGAGCAGTCGAATGCAGAGATGCCTGGAAGATGGAGAGTTCGATGAGAGAGATGGCATGGTGATGGAGAGTCGATGAGAAGAAATGCTGTGATGGAGAGTCGATGAAGAGATGCATGTGTGTGGAGATCGATTGAAGAGATGCATGGTGATGGAGAGTCGATGAGAGACTGATGCTATGGTGACTAGAGAGTCGTGAGAGAGATGCTGGTGTGGATGTTCCGATGAGAGATGCATTGTGATGGAGAGGGTCGATGAGAGAGATGCATTGGTGATGGAGAGTCGATGAGAGAGATGCATGGTTGGAATCGTGAGTAGAGATGCATTGAGATGGGAGTCGGATGAGAGAGTGCATGTGATATGGAGAGTCGATGAGAGAATGCATGGTGGATGGAGATTCATTGAGAGGATGCATGGTGATGGAGAGTCGTATGATAGAGATGCATTGTGCTTGGAGAGGTCGATGAGAGAGATGCATGGTGATGGAGAGTCGAGAGAGGATGCATGGTGATGGGAGGCTGATGGAGAGATTGCATGGTGTATGGAGAGTCGATGAGAGGAGATGCATGGAGATGGCAGAGGCCGAATGAGAGAGATGAATGGAGATGGAAGTCGATGAGAGAGAATGCATGGTGATGGAGAGTCGATGAGAAGATGCATGGTGATGGAGAGTACGATGAGAGAGATCATGGTGATGGAAGTCGAATGAGAGAGATGCTGGTGATGGAGAGCTCGATGAGCATAGAGATGTCATGGTGTGTGAGAGTCGATGAGGAGAGATGCAATGGTGTGGAAGAGTCCGATGAGAGAGAGTGCATGGTGATGAGTAGTCATGAATAGATGACCTGGTGATGGAGAGTCGATGAGAGAGATGCATGTGATTGGAGAGTCGCTGAGAGAGATGCTGAGTGATGGCGAGCGATGAAGAGAGATCATGGTGATGGA
Source organism: Chionoecetes opilio (assembly GCA_016584305.1). Taxonomy (NCBI): domain Eukaryota; kingdom Metazoa; phylum Arthropoda; class Malacostraca; order Decapoda; family Majidae; genus Chionoecetes; species Chionoecetes opilio. The sequence goes on from JACEEZ010008675.1 coordinate 19,164, forward strand.
GAGTCGATGAGAGAGATGCCATGGTGATGGAGAGTCGATGAGAGAGATGCATGTGATGGAGAGTCGATGAAGAGATGCATGGTTGATGGAGAGTCGATGAGAAGATGCATGGTGAATGGAGAGTCGATGAGAGAGATGTCATGGATGATGTGAGAGTTCGATGAGAGAATGCATGGTGATGGAGAAGTCGATGAGAAGAGGATCATGAGATGGAGAGTCGTGAAGAGATGCTGGTGATGGAATCGATGAGAGAGATGCATGGTGGAATTGGAGAGTCGATGAGAGAGATTCATGGTGATGGAGAGTCGATGAGGAGAGATGCATGTGATGGAGAGTCGTGAAGAGATCATGGAGATGGAGAGATCGATTAGAGCTTGCATGGTGATGAGAGTCATGAGAGAGATGCATGGTGATGGAGATCATGAGAGAGATGCATGTGATGGAAGAGTCGATGAGAGAGATGCATGGTGATGGAGAGTCGATGAGAGAGAGCATGGTGATGGAGAGTCGATGAGAGAAGATGCTGGTGATGGAGAGTCGCTGAGAGAGATGACATGGTGATGGGAGAGTCGTGATGGAGAGATGCATGGTGATGGAAGAGTCGATGAGAGATGATGCATGGTGATGGAGAGTCGATTATAGAGATGTCATTTGTGATGGAGAGTGAGAGAGATGCTGTGATGGAGAGTCGATGAGAGAGATGTATGGTGAGGAGATTCGATGATATAGATGCATGGTGGATGGAGAGTCGATGAGAGAGATGTATGGTGATGGAGAGTTCGATGAGTAGAGAATGTATGGTGATGGGAGTCGATGAGAGAGATGTATGGTGATGGAGAGTCGATGATAGAGAATGCATGGTAGATGGAGAGTCGATGGAGAGAATGCATGGAGATGGAGAGTCGATGAGAGAGATGCATGGTGATGGAGATTCGATTAAGAGTGCAGTGATGGAAGTCGAAGAGAGAGATGCATGGTCGAATGAGTAGTCGATGAGAGAGATGCATGGATGATGGAGAGTCGAGTGAGAGAGTGCACATGGTGATGGAGATCGATGTAAGAGATGCTGGTGACTGGAGAGTCAGATGAGAGAGATTCCATGGTGTGGATAGTCGATGATAGAGATGTATGGTGATGGAGAGTCCGATGAGAGAGATGCAATGGTGATGGAGAGTCGATGAGAGAGATGCATGGTGATGAGAGTCGATGAGAGAGGATGCTGGATATTGATGAGTCGATGAGGGGCAACACAAAACCCACAGGACAAACATGAGAAGAGATCATGGTGATGGGAGTCAATGAGAAGATTGCATGGTATGGAGATCCCGATGAGAGAGATGCATGGTGATTGGAGAGTCATTAGAGAATGCATGGTGTGGAGAGTCCGATGATAAGATGCATGTTATGGTAGTCGAATGAGAGAGATGCATGTGATGGAGAGTCGATGAGAGAAGATGCATGGAGATGGAGAGTCGAATTGAGAGAGATGCATGGTGATGATAGTCGATGAGAGAGATGCATGGTGATGGAGAAGTCGATGAGAGAGATTGCATGTGATTGAGAGTCGATTAAGAGATCATTGGTGATGGAGAGTCGATGAGAATAGATGCATGTGTGGGAAGGCGATGAGAAGATGCATGTGATTGAGAGTCGATGAGAGAGTGCATGGTGAGAAGAGTCGATGAAGAGAGATGCATGGTGATGGATGAGTCGTGAGAGAGATGCCTGTGATGGAATAGCGATGATAGAGTATGCATTGGTGAGGGAGCAGTCGAGAGAGAGATGCATGTGTGATGGAGAGTCGATGAGAGAGATTCATGGTGCGGGATCGATGAAAGAATGTGGCATGGTGATGGAGAGTCGATGAGAGAGATCATGGTGTGAGAGTCGATATAGAGATGCATGGTGATGGAGAGTCGATGAGAGAGTATGCATATGGTGATGGAGATTCCGATGAGAGAGATCATGGTGATGGGAGTCGATGAGAGAGTATGGTCATGGTGATGGATAGTCGCTGAGCAGAGATGCATGTGATGGAGTCGATGAGAAGATGCATGGTGAATGGATAGTCGATGATGAGAGATGCATGGAGATGGAGAGTCGATGAGAGAGATGCATGGTGATGGAGAGTCGATGAGAGAGATTATGGTGGATGGAGATTCGATGAGAGAATGCGTGGTGATGGAGAGTCGATGAGAGAGATGCATGGTGATGTGAGTCGATGAGAGAGATGCTGGTGAATGGAGATCGATGAGAGAGAGGCATGGTGATGGAGAGCCTGAGAGAGTGCTGGATTATGGAGAGTCCGATGAGAGAGAGCATGGTGATGGAGATCGATGAGAGAGATGCAGGTGATGGAGAGTCCGTGAGAGAGAATGTCATGGTGATGGAGAGTCGATGAGAATAGATGCATGGTGATGGATTCGATGAGAGAGATGCCATGGTGATGGAGAGTCGATGAGAAGAATTGCATGGTGATGGAGAGTCGATGAGAGAGAATGCATGTGTGATGGAGGTTCGATGCAGAGTAGATGCATGTTGATGGAGAGTCGATGAGAGAGATGCATGGAGATGGAGAGTCTATGGAGAGATGCTGGTGATGGATAGTCGATGAGAAGAGATTGCAGTGGTGATGGAGATCGATAGAGAGATGCCAGGTGATGGAAGTCGTTGAAGAGTAGGTCATGGTGATGGAGAGTCACGATGAGAGAGTGCATGGTGGTGGGAGAGTCGATGAGATAGTGCATTGTGATGCGAGTCATGAGAGGGATGCATGTGATGGAGAGTCGATGAAGAGATGCATGGTGATGGAGGTCCGATGAGAGAGATGCATGGGATGGAGAGTCGCTGAGAGAGATGCTGGTGATGGAAGTCGATGAGAGGAGATGCATGGTAATGGAGAGTCGATTTATAGAGAATGCATGGTGATGGATAGTCGATGAGATAGATGCATGGTGATGGGAGTCGTGATAGAGATGCATGGTGATGGCGAGTCATGCGAGAGATGCATGGTGATGGAGATTCGATGATAGAGATGCATGGTGATGGAGAGTCGATGAGAGAGATGCATGGTGATGGAGATCGATGAGAGAGATGCATGTGATGAGAGTCCGATGAGAGAGATGCTGGTTGATGGAGAGTCGATGAAAGAGATGGCATGGGTGATTGATAGTCGATGAGAAGATGCTGGTGGAGGGAGGAGTCGATTAAGCTAGATGCCTTGTGATGGAGAATCGATGAAGAGAATGCATGTGATGGAGAGTCATGAAGAGATGCATGTGATGGAGAGTCGAGAAGATGCAATGGTGATGGAAGAGTCGATAGAGAGATGTATGGTGCGTGGAGATAGTCCGAGTGATGAGAGATGCATGTGATGGAAGTCGATGAGAGAGGATTGTATTGTGATCTGTGAGAGTCCTGAGAGAGATGTATGGTGATTGGAAGTCTATGAGAGAGATTCCATGGTGATGGAGAGTCGACTGGAGAGTGCATGTGATGGAGAGTCCGATGAGAGAGATGCATGGTTGATGGAGAGTCATGAGAAGATTGCATGTGCTGAGAGTCGATGAGGAGGATGCATGGTTATGGAGAGTCATGAGAGAGATGCTGTGGGGAGAGTCCCGATGAGAGAGATGCCATGTGATGTGGAGTCGATGAAGAGGATGCATGGTGAGGGAGAGTCGATGAGAGGAATGCATGTGATGGAGAGTCGATGAGAAGAGTATGCATGGTGATGGAGAGTCCGATGTAGAGATGCATGGTGATGGGAGTCGTGAGGAGATGCATGGGGATTGAGAGTCGATGAATAGATGCATGTGTAATGGAGAGTCGATTGAGGAGAGATTGTACGTGGTGATGGGGAGATTCGTGAGAGAGCTGCCAGGTGATGAGAGTCGATGCGAGAGATGTATGGTGATGGAGATTCGTGAAGGATTCTGGTGATGTAGAGTCAGCTAGAGAAGGAGATTGCCAATGGTGATGGAGAGTCGATGAGAGAGATGGCTGGTGATTAGTAGAGTCGATGAGAGAGAATAGCATGGCTGTGGAGAGTCGCTGAGAGAGATGCATGGTGCTGGATAGTCGATGAGAGAGATGCATGGTGATGGATGGAGGGGATGGAAGACAACCTAGCAAATGTCTTTCCTGTTGGCAGTAATTGCATGAGAGGGACAAAGTGGTTCCTAGTCCATGTCCCGTACCAATATTGATTCCTACTGGTCCACCTGATGTACACCGGTGTATTTTAGTGCGCTCGACAGTTTAGGTGGAAGTGGTGTTGACGATGCGTTAGTGATTTAGAGTTCATGCATTTCTTCAGAGTCATCATATGTCCTTTATTTAGGGTTTTTACTGTGTTTTATGTGATAATCTTTAGAACAAACATTTCCGAGATAACAGTATATCCTTTATCTGTATAACACGATATACTAGGCGGGGTCTCCTTGAAACTTCCCCGGGTCTTGGGTGAACGAAGAGGCCCTGGCCTAAGAGGGGCGCCCAGTAGCGTTTAACATAGGGTAGAATGGCGTTACCCTTTTTACATATAGTACCTAGTGTTTACTAGCCAGAACTGGGGAAGTTAAAAGTAAAAAAAAACACTAAAAGAGACAAAGTTAATGTGAATGACAAGTAAAAAGTATAGACAGAAACAATAGGAATACACAAGTATTAAAATAAACACTAAAAAAAAGTCTTGAGACATTTTTTGTTTTTTTTTGGGTTTTTTAAGAGCTTAGATATTTTTTTTTTAAATTGTAGGTGTCAAAATTTTAGTTTGCGGAATTGGGGTTTGCAAAAGGGGCCTATCTAAAAAAGATTGGGGAAATTCGTTGCGGAGGGTGAGGCGAATTGCGGAATTGGGGAAGCGGAATTGAAAAAAAAGCGATGCCCACCTCTGTATTTGTTGCATAATATATCTATGGAATGACCTGTCGTACATAATAAAAGAGGTCAGATACTTGTATGGAAAAAGGCATACATAAAACGTCAAAGATTTTAACGGCAGTTCAAGCTCATAAACGAAGTTTTCAGCGATTAATTTTCCCATATACCCGTTAGCCGAAGTTGAGGTATGTTGCCGAGGTTATGACATAGAAACTGAAAAGTGCTGTGCGAGTTGCTTTTTTTTTTTTCACAAGAGTGTTTTTTAACACACGAGTAATTTTGTTTTATATATATATATGCACACATTTTGATTTTTTTTATTTTTGATATTTTTACTTTGTGTTTGCACCTACACAATGGTTTTATGTGTACATTGGTTTTTTGTGTGTTTGAAAAAAAAATACTGAACAAGTGCTTTTCGTTGTGATGCTTGACTTAAGGGGCGTCAACTAGCACTTTTTTTTTCCCTCTAGTTTTTACGATTTCCGTTGGTTTTTTTCCTTCTGTTAGTTTTTCCGTCTGATCATCAATTGGTAAACGATCTTTCGTCTTCATGGGGAAATTGAAGACGACTTCTATCAAATAAAATCCATAGTGATTCTTTTAAAATATCGTTAAATCAGTAATTTTTTTCAATTATAATTCAAAACATTTGAAAGTATTAAAAATATTTAATAAATATTGTCATGTAGATACTTTAAAAGCCCGGGTTTTAATAAAGCCACGTCTCTGTGACTCGATTTTGTGTTTCTTTTTTAAGGGGACTCAAATTTGTTCTCCTCTTTAAGACTTAATTAAGATTTTTAGACGAAATGCTGTGGACCGTACTCAGAAGAAATTTTTCGTTGAAAGCATAGAGGCCCCCCTGTCTCTGGGGCCCCCAGATCAACTTGTACCCAAGAAGGGCCCTTTATTTCTAGGTCTTACTGGGCTTATTAATCTAGGTCGATATGAGGGTTTCTATTTATAATACACATAATTTAAATGTATACCACGATAGGTGCCCTGGCGTGGACCATGTTGTTTACGTCGAAAGGAACAGCTGATTGGAGTGAGGCGAACGATGTGTGTGGGCGGTGCAGTCAGAAAATTGTTAGTTTTTTAGAAAGTTGCTGAAAAAACTAGACGGGAAAGTTAGTGTGACGCCGCCTTTTGGTATGTGGCGCGTATGTAGGGTTATGCATGAACATTTTTTTGTTTTTTGTTATACAGATACCCCCAAATATT
>JACEEZ010008676.1:0-31866 GCA_016584305.1 Chionoecetes opilio
CGAAATACTATTGTAAATTGTATAAAAAGTGCTGAATAAATGTAAATTCGACATTATTTAGCATTTCAAAATACATTAAAATACTATTAGGCAATTTAAAATAACAATTAAAATTACATTGAAAAAAACTTGTTTTTAAAAAGATATTAAAATTGATACCTAAAAATTTTCATAAAATACTTTTATTGTAATTAGTGTAAGGTAAAAATTAATATTTAGCATTCAAATCAATATGAAAATTTTTTAGAAATAACTAATCATTGAAAAACTATAGCTATATATATTAAATATAACTTATATCAATATATAAAAGCTATAGGTAAATTTTAAAAAAATATACTTCAATTTGTAGAAAACACTTTCACGATAATAGCTAAATCATTGAAACACTACATTTATGGGTTTATAGCAATATGATAAGTAAAACTACTTGTATATATACAATAACGCTACAGTTTACAAGAACTATGAAAAACGCTTGCAATATACGTATATACAATAAATACTCTTACTTTTCTATTTATAGCTTAATGTAATGTAAGCTATTATAGGTGCAAATTATTCTAAAAAAGATTTATACTTCAATTTGTAGGAAAACAGCTATATATCACCGATAAATAGCTAATCATTGAAAACACTACATTTATGGGTTTATAGCAATATATAAGTAAAACTACTTGTATATATACAATAACGCTACAGTTTAAAGAAACTATGAAAAACGCTTGCAATATACCGTATATCACAATAAATAACCTCTACTCTTCTATTTAATAGCTTAATGTAATGTAAGCTACTATAGGTGCAAATTATTCTAAAAAGAGGATTTATACTTCAATTGTAGGAAAACAGCTATATATCACGATAAATAGCTAAATCATTGAAAACACTACATTTATGGGTTTATAGCAATATAATAGTAAAACTACTTGTATATATACAATAACGCTACAGTTTACAAGAAACTATGAAAAACGCTTGCAATATACCGTTATATAACAATAAATAACTCTTACTCTTCTATTTATAGCTTAATGTAATGTAAGCTACTTATAGGTGAAATTATTCTAAAAAAAGGATTGTATACTTCAATTTGTAGGAAAACAGCTATATATCACCGTAATAATATAATATATTGAAAACACTACATTTTTGGGTTATAGCAATATAATAAGTAAAATACTTGTATATATACAATAACGCTACAGTTTAGAAGAAACTATGAAAAACGCTTGCAATAACCTTATATCAAAAAAAACCTCTTATCTTCTATTTAAGCTTAATGTAATGTAAGCTACTTATAGGTGCAAATTATTCTAAAAAGAGGATATTATACTTAAATTTTGTAGGAAAAAAACAGTATTCACGATAAATAGCTAATATCATTGAAAACACTACATTTTAAGGGTTTATAGCAATATGATATGTAAAAACTTGTATATATACAAAACGCTGCGTTTATAAGAAACTATAAAAAACCCGCTTGCAATATACCGTTATCACAATAAAACCTCTTACTCTTCTATTTATTAGCTTAATGTAATGTAAGCTATTATAGGTGCAAATTATTCTAAAAAAAGGATTGTATACTTCAATTTGTAGGAAAACAGCTATATTCACCGATAAATAGCTAATATCATTGAAAACACTACATTTTATGGGTTATAGCAATATAATAAGTAAAACACTTGTATATATACAATAACGCTACATTTTAGAAGAAACTATGAAAAACGCTTGCAATATACCGTTATATACAAAAATAACCTCTTACTCTTCTATTTCATAGCTTAATGTAATGTAGGCTGCTTATAGGTGCAAATAGTCTAAAAAAGAGCATTTATCTTCAATTTGTAGGAAAACTTATATATCACCGAATACTAGCTAAAATCATTGAAAAGAAACAATTTAGGGATAAAGCATTATTGTAATAAATTTCATCTTTTAACGATATAACTACAATTAAGAAGAAACTATGAAAAACGTATAATATACAATTGTATACACAATATAGAGTCTGAAACATTCTATTATAAGCTACAGTAGTATAAAATAAAATTTTCTAACGATAAACAACTATATTCCACAAATTTGAATTTCTATCATAAAAAGGGCTAAAATAATTCAATTTTCGCCATTTTTAGCCTTCAAAAAAATAATAAACACTTGAAAAACGTTTTTTAGCAAAAAATTGATTCATAAATTCAAAAAATACATTTTTTAAAGCCCATAATATTGTAAAATATTGTTTGTAAAAGTGCATGAATAATGTCAAATTTCAACATTTTTAGGCTTCAAAAAAAATTAAAACACTGAAATAAACGTTGTTTTAAGATTAAAAATTGATACACTAAATTTATGAAAAATACATATTTTTAGTTCATAAAATTGTAAAATATAGTTGTGTAAAAGTGCGAATAATGTAAAATTTCGACATTATTTAGATGTCAGAAATACATTAAAATATTTGAAAAAACATGTTTTAAGATTAAAATGAATCTAAATTCTATGAGAAAACATATCTTGTCTAATTAATTTTGTAAAATATATTGTAGCAAACATAAAAAGTTTTAGCTACAGATATAAAGAAAATATCAATTTGTAGAAAATAAAAACACTCTTCACTGATAACTAGCTAAAATCATGAAAAACTTAAATTTTATGGTTTAAAAAAATATGATAATAAAAATCTGATAATACAATAGCTACAGTTTACAAGAAAATGAAAAAAACGCTTGCAATATACGTTATATCACAATAAACTAACCTCTTACTTATATTTAATAGCTTAATGTAATGAAGCTACTTATAGTGCAAATTATCTAAAAAGAGGATTTATACTTCAATTTGTAGGAAAAAACACTTAATATCACCGAAAAAAGGAAAACATTACATTTATGGGTTTATAGCAATATGATAAGTAAAACTACTTGTTTATATACAATAACTTAGTTTACAAGAAACTATGAAAAAAACTTGTATTATAGTATACACAATAAATAACCCTTACTCTTCTATTTAATTAGCTTATTGTAATGTAAGCATTATAGTGCAAATTACTTCTAAAAAAAGGATTTATACTTCAATTTGTAGGAAAAACAGCTATCAAATCACCGATAAATAGCTACATCATTGAAAACAACATTTTGGGTTTATAGCAAATGATAAGTAAAACTACTGATATATCAAATAACGATATAGTTTACAAGAAACTATGAAAAACGCTTGCAAATACTCGTTATATCACAATAAATAACTCTAACTCTTCTATTTAATAGCTTAAGTAATGTAAGCTATAGGTGCAAATTATCTAAAAAGAGGATTTTATACTTCAATTTGTAGGAAAACAGCTAATATCATGATAACTAGCTAAAATCTTTGAAAACACTTATTTATGGGTGTATAGCAATATAATAGGTAAAACACTTGTAATATAACAATACGCTACAGTTTAAAAGAAACTATGAAATACGTTGAATATACCGTTATATAAACAATAAATAACCTACTACTTTTATTTAATAGCTTAAGTAATGTAAGGTACTTATAGTGCAAATATTCTAAAAAAAGAGTATATGATCAATAAATTGTAGGAAAACAGCTATTATACTAGTAAACTAGCTAAAATGTTGAAAACATACATTATGGTTTTATAGCAATATTAATTAAAATACTGTATATATCACTAACTACAGTTTAGAAGAAATATGAAAAACGCTTGCAATATATACCGTATATCACAAAAACTAACCTCTTACTCTTCTATTAATAGCTTAATGTAAGTAAGCTACGTATAGGTGCAAATTATTCTAAAAGAGAACTTAACTTCAATTTTAGAAACAGCTTAATCACGATAAATAGTACTATCATTGAAAAACTACATTTTATGGGTTTATAGCAATATAATAAGTAAAACTACTTGTATATATACAATAAACGCTACAGTTACAAGAAACTATGAAAAACGTTTTTGGATATACCGTATATCACAATAAAAACCTCTTACTCTTCATTTATTAGCTTAATAGAATAAGCTATTATAGGTGCAAGTTATTCTAAAAAGAGCATTTTATACTTCAATTTGTAGGAAAACTTATAAATCACCGAATACTAAAGGAAAATCATTGAAAAGAACACATTTGAGGGTATAAAGCATCAATATTTAAATTCTTCTATTAACGATATAACACTAAATTAAGAAGAAACTATGAAAAAACACTTATAAGTATCAATGTATCAAAATAGAGTCTGAAACTTCTATTATAAGCTTACAGTAGTTTAAAATAGCAATTCATAACGAAAAACAACTATAATTCCACATTTGAATTCTTATCAAAAAAAGGTCGAATAATGTCAATTTTCGCCTTTTTAGCCCTTAAAAAACATTAAAAACTGAAAAAACATTGTTTTTAGGAATAAATCGTTTCATAAATTCATGAAAATACATAATTTTAAGCCCCAATTTGTAAAATATAGTTGCTAAAAGTGCTGAATAATGCAAATTTCAACATTTTTAGGCTTTCCAAAAAAATTAAAAACTTGAAAAAACGTTGTTTTTAATTAAAATTCATACTTAAATTCCATGAAAAATACATATTTTAGTTCAATAATGTAAAATACAGTTGTGTAAAGTGCTTTAATAAAAATTCGACATTATTAGCATTTAAAAAATACATTAAAATACTTAAAAAACATGTTTTTAAGATTAAAATTGATATCTAAATTTCATAGAAAAACATATTTTAGTATTAATTTTGTAAAATATAGTTTGTAGCATTATTAAAAAAAAATATTACAAATTAAAGAAATATTTCAATTTGTAGAAAAAAAACACTCATCACTGATAACTAGCTAAAATCATTGAAAACACTAAATTTTATGGGTTTAAAGCAATATGATAAGTAAAACTACTTGTATATATACAATAACGCTACAGTTTACATGAAACTAAGAAAAACGCTTGCAATATACTGTTATATCACAATAAATAACCTCTTACTCTTCTATTTAATAGCTTAATGTAATGTAAGCTACTTATAGGTGCAAATTATTCTAAAAAGAGGATTTTATACTTCAATTTGTAGGAAAACATTTATATATCACCGAAAAATAGCTAATATCATTGAAAACACTACATTTTATAGGTTTATAGCAATATGATAAGTAAAACTACTTGTTTATATACAATAACACTACAGTTTACAAGAAACTATGAAAAACGCTTGTAATATACCGTTATATCACAATAAATAACCCCTTACTATTCTATTTATTAGCTTATTGTAATGTAAGCTACTTATAGGTAAATTATTCTAAAAAACGGATTGTATACTTCAATTTGTAGGAAAACAGCTATATATCACCGATAAATAGCTACTATCATTGAAAACACTACATTTTATGGGTTTATAGCAATACAATAAGTAAAACTACTTGTATATATACAATAACGCTACAGTTTAGAAGAAACTATGAAAAACGATTGCAATATACCAATATATCACAATAAATAACCTCATACTCTTCTATTTAATAGCTTAATGTAATGTAAGCTACTTATAGGTGCAAATTATTCTAAAAAGAGCATTTTATACTTCAATTTGTAGGAAAACAGCTATATATCACTGATAACTAGCTAGAATCATTGAAAACACTACATTTTATGGGTTTATAGCAATATAATAAGTAAAACTACTTGTATATATACAATAACGCTACAGTTTACAAGAAACTATGAAAAACGCTTGCAATATACCGTTATATCACAATAAATAACCTCTTACTCTTCTATTTAATAGCTTAATGTAATGTAAGCTACTTATAGGTGCAAATTATTCTAAAAAGAGCATTTTATACTTCAATTTGTAGGAAAACAGTTTTATATCACCGATAAATAGCTAATATCATTAAAAACATTACATTTTATGGGTTTATAGTAATATGATAAGTAAAAATACTTGTATATATACTACAACGCTACAGTTTACAAGAAACTATGAAAAACGCTTGCAATATACCGTTATATCACAATAAATAACCTCTTACTCTTCTATTTAATAGCTTAATGTAATATAAGCTACTTATAGGTGCAAATTATTCTAAAAAAAGGATTGTATACTTCAATTTGTAGGAAAACAGCTATATATCACCGATAAATAGCTACTATCATTGAAAACACTACATTTTATGGGTTTATAGCAATACAATAAGTAAAACTACTTGTATATATACAATAACGCTACAGTTTAGAAGAAACTATGAAAAACGCTTGCAATATACCGTTATATCACAAAAAATAACCTCTTACTATTCTATTTAATAGCTTAATGTAATGTAAGCTACTTATAGGTGCAAATTATTCTAAAAAGAGGATTTTATACTTCAATTTGTAGGAAAACAGCTATATATCACCGATAAATAGCTAATATCATTGAAAACACTACATTTTAAGGGTTTATAGCAATATGATAAGTAAAACAACTTGTATATATACAATAACGCTGCAGTTTATAAGAAACTATGAAAAACGCTTGCAATATACCGTTATCTCACAATAAATAGCCTCTTACTCTTCTATTTATTAGCTTAATGTAATATAAGCTACTTATAGGTGCAAATTATTCTAAAAAAAGGATTGACACTTCAATTTGTAGGAAAACAGCTATATATCACCGATAAATAGCTAATATCATTGAAAACACTACATTTTATGGGTTTATAGCAATATAATAAGTAAAACTACTTGTATATATACAATAACGCTACAGTTTAGAAGAAACTATGAAAAACGCTTGCAATATACCGTTATATCACAATAAATAACCTCTTACTCTTCTATTTAATAGATTAATGTAATGTAAGCTACATATAGGTGCAAATTATTCTAAAAAGAGTATTTTATACTTCAATTTTTAGGAAAACAGCTATATATCACCGATAAATAGCTAATATCATTGAAAACACTACATATTATGGGTTTATAGCAATATGATAAGTAAAACTACTTATATATATACAATAACGCTACAGTTTACAAGAAACTATGAAAAACGCTTGCAATATACCGTTATATCACAATAAACAACCTCTAACTCTTCTATTTAATAGCTTAATGTAATGTAAGCTATAGGTGCAAATTATTCTAAAAAGAGGATTTTATACTTCAATTTGTAGGCAAACAGCTATATTTCACTGATAACTAACTAAAATCATTGAAAACACTACATTTTATGGGTTTAAAGCAATATAATAGGTAAAACTACTTGTATATATACATTACCGCTAAAGTTTACAAGAAACTATGAAAAACGCTTGCAATATACCGTTATATAACAATAAATAACCTCTTACTCTTCTATTTAATAGCTTAATGTAATGTTAGGTACTTATAGGTGCAAATTATTCTAAAAAGAGTATTTTATACTTCAATTTTTAGGAAAACAGCTATATATCACTGATAACAAGCTAAAATCGTTGAAAACACTACATTTTATGGTTTTATAGCAATAAAATAAGTAAAACTACTTGTATATATACAATAACGCTACAGTTTAGAAGAAACTATGAAAAACGCTTGCAATATACCGTTATATCACAATAAATAACCTCTTACTCTTCTATTTAATAGCTTAATGTAATGTAAGCTACTTATAGGTGCAAATTATTCTAAAAAGAGCATTTTATACTTCAATTTGTAGGAAAACTGCTATATATCACCGAATGCTAGCTAAAATCATTGAAAAGAACACATTTTGAGGGTATAAAGCATTATCATAATTAAATTCCTTATATTAACGATATAACACTACAATAAAGAAGAAACTATGAAAAACACGTATAATATACAATTGTATCACAATATAGAGTCTCAAACTTCTATTATAAGCTTACAATAGTTTAAAATAGCAATTTCTAACGAAAACAACTATAATTCCACATTTTGAATTTCTCTATCAAAAAAAGGGCTGAATAATGTCAATTTTCGCCATTTTTTAGCCCTAAAAAAAAAACATTAAAACACTTGAAAAAACGTTATTTTTAGGAATAAAATTGACTCATAAATTTCATAAAAAATACATATTTTAAGCCCATAATATTGTTAAAATTTATTTTAGTTGCGTAAAAGTGCTGAATATGTCAAATTTCAACATTTTTTAGGCGCTTTCCAAAAAACATTAAAACACTTGGAAAAAAAAACGTTGTTTTTAAGATTAAATTGATACCTAAATTGCATGAAAAATACATTATTTTTAGTTCATAACATTTGTAAAATATAGTGTGTAAAAGTGCTGATAATGTAAAATTTCGACATTATTTAGCATTTCAAAATACTTTAAAATACTTGAAAAAAACATTGTTTTTAAGATTTAAAATTGATATCTAAAATTTCATGAGAAATACATATTCTTAGCTATAATTTTGTAAAATATAGTTGTAGCAAATATAAAAAGCTATTTTAGCTACAGATATAAAGACAAAATATATTACGTTCAAATGTTGATATTGAAAAAAAACACTCTTCACTGATAACTAGCTAAAATCATTAAAACACTACATTTATGGGTTGTAAAGCAATATGATAAGGTAAAAACTACTTGTATATATACAATAAACGCTACAGTTTACAAGAAACTATGAAAACGCCTTGTAATATACACGTTATAATCACAATAAATAACCCCTTACTCTACTATTTATTAGCTTATGTAATGATAAGCTACTTAAAGGGCAAATTATTCTACAAAAAAAGGAGTGTATACTTCAATATGTCGGAATGAAACAGCTATATACTCACCGGATAAATAGCTACTATCATGAAAACACTACATTTTATGGGTTTATAGCAATACAATAAGTAAAACTAATATGTATATATACAATAACGTTACAGTTTAGAAGAAACTATGAAAAACGCTTGCAATATACCAATATTCACAATTAAATAACTCCATACTATTCTATTTAATAGCCTTAATGTAATGTAAGAACTTATAGGTGCAAATTATTCTAAAAAAGAGGATTTTATACTTAAATTTGTAGGAAAACAGCTATAATCACCGAATAAATAGCTAATATCATTGAAAACACTACATTATTTATGGGTTTATAGCACTATGGAAAGTAAAACTACTGTATATATACAATAACGCTTACAGTTTAGAAGAAACATGAAAAAACGCTTGCACTATACCGTTATATCACAAAAATAACCTCTACTCCTCTATTTTATAGCTTAATGTAATCTAAGCTACATATAGAGTGAAAAAATATTCTAAAAAGAGGTATTTTATACTTCACTTTTTAGCGGAGGAAAACAGCATATATCACCGATAAAATAGCTAATATTCATCTGAAAGAACACTAATATTATGGGTTTATAGCAATATATAAGGAAAACTACTTATGTAATATACAATAACGCTACAGTTTACAAGACACTATTGAGAAAACGCTTGCAACTATATACCGTATATCACAAAAAAATAACATCTTATTCTTCATATTATTATCTTCATGTCTTGTAAGCTACTTATAGGTGCAAATTATTCTAAAAAAAAGGATTGTATACATCAATTTGTAGGGACAAAACGCGATATCACCGGAAAATAGCTAACTATCATTGAAAAAAACACTACATTTTATGGGTTTATAGCAAGATGATAAGTAAAAACTACCTTGTATTATATTTGACAAATAAACGCTACAGTTACAAATGAAACTATGAAAAAACGCTTGCAAATATACGTATATCACAATAAATAACCTCTAATCTTCTATTAATAGCTTTAAAGTAATGTAAGCCTATAGGTGCAACATATTCTAAAAAAGAGGATTTTATACTTCCAATTTGTAGGGGGAAAACAGCTATATATCACCTGATAACTAGCCTAAAATATTGAAAACACTATAGTTTTATGGGTTTATAGCAATATAATAGGTAAAAACTACTCTGTAATATACAATACCGCTACAGTTACAATGAAACTATGAAAAAACGCTGCAATTATACCGTTATATAACAAATAAATAAAACTCTTACTCTCTATTTACGAGCTTAATGTAATGTTAGGTACCTTATAAGGTGCAAAATTATTCTAAAAAGCGTATTTTATACTGTCAATTTGTAGGAAAACAGCTATTATATCACTGATAACTAGCTTAAAAAGCGTTGACAAACACTACATTTTATGGTTTTATAAGCAATATAATAAGTAAACACTTTGTATATATACAATAAACGCTACAGTTTAGAGAAACTAATGGAAAAAACGCCGCAATTATACCGTTTATATCACAAAAAATAACCTCCTACTCTTCTATTAATAGCCTTTCTGAATGTAAGACTACTTATTAGGTTGAACAATTATTCTTGATAAAAAAAGAGTATTTTTTATACTTCAATTTGTAGGAAAAACCAGCGATATAATCAACCGATAAATAGCTAATATCATGAAAACACTACATTTTAAGGTTTATAGCAATACAATATAAGTTAAAACTTACTTGATATATACAAGAACGCTACAGTTTAGAAGGAAAACACATATGAAACAACGCTTGCAAAACAAAACTAGCAATATCTCAAAATAAATAACCTCTTACTGTATTCTATTTAATAGCTGAATGTAATGTAAGTAAATATAGGTGCAAAATATTCTAAAAAGGTATTTTATACTGTCATATTTTTAGGAAAAACAGCATATATCACCGGTAAATAGACCCATCAATCATTGAAAAAACACTACATATTATGGTTTTATAGGCAATATGATAAGTTAAAACTACTTGTATATATACAATAAACGATACAGTTACAAGACACCTTTTTGAAAAAAAAAAAAAAAACGCTTGCAATATACCGTTATATCCCAAAAAATAAACTTAACTTTTCTATTTTTATTAGCTTATGTAAGTAAGCTACTTATAGGTGCAAATTATTCTAAAAAAGGGATATTATACTTCAATTTGGTAGGAAAAAGCTATATATCACCCGATAAATAGCTAATATCATGAAAACACGACATTTTAAGGGTTTATAGCAAATGATAAGATAAAAACTACTTGTATATATACAATAACGCTACAGTTTTATAGAGAAAAACTTTATGAAAACCGGCTTGCAATTAATATACAGTTATTATCAAAAATAATATAACCTTTACTCTTCTATTTATTAGCTTAATGTAATGTAAGGTACTTATAGGTGCAAATTATTCTTAAAAGAGTTATTTTTGTTTTTATACTTCAAGTTTAGGAAAACAGCTATATATACTTTGATAAACTAGCTAAAAATCGTTGGAAAACAACGACATTTTATGTTTTATAGCAATATGATAGTTAAAACTACTTGTATATAACAATAACGCTACACGTGTTAGAAGGAACAACTATGAAAAAACGCTGTGCATATCCCGTTATATATAAAAAAAATAACCTGCTTACTTTTCTATTTAATAGCTTAATGTAAACCGTAAGTACTTATAGGTGCCAATTATTCTAAAAAGAGGATATTATATTCAGATTTGTAGGAAAACAGCTATATATCACCGATAATAAATAGTAATATCATTGAAAACACTACATTTTAGGGTTATAAGCACTATGATAAGTAAAACTACTTTGTATTATATACAATAACACTACAGTTTACAAGAAAACTTGAAAAACAACGCTATCGCCAATTATACCGTTATATCACAATAAATAAACCTTACTCTTCTATTTCAAGCTTAATGAATGTAAGCTATAGGTGCCAAATTATTCTAAAAAAAGAGGATTTATTGTTATACTTCAATTTGTAGGAAAACAAGCTATATATACTGATAACTAGCTTTAGAATCATTAAAACACTAACATTTTAAGGGTTTATAGCAATATGATAAGTAAAACTACTTGTATATATGACAAATAAACGCTACAGTTTATAAGAAACTATGATAAAAACGCTTAGCAATATACAGGTTATAGCACAATAAATAACCTCTTACTCATTTCTATTTATAGCATATTTTAATGTAATGTAAGATACTTATAGGTGCAAAATTATTTCTAAAAAAAGGATGTTTATACTTCAATTTGTAGGAAAAAACAGCTATATATCACCGAATAAATAGTACTATCATTTGAAAACATACCCTTAAATGGAGGTTTTATAAGCAATATGATAAGTAAAAAATATTGTATTATACAATAAGCTACAGTTTACAAGAAACTATGAAAAAAAACGGCTTGCAATATACCGTTATATCCCAAAAATAAAAACAACAATCTTAACTCTTCTAGTATTAGCTTTAATGTGAAGTATGCTAAGCTACTTATAGGTGCAAATTATTCTAAAAAAAAAGGGATTGTATACTTCAAATCTGTAGGGCAAAAACAAGCTATATATCACCGATAAAATAGCTAAAACTATATTGAAAAAGACACTAACATTTTATGGGTTATATAGCAATATGATAAGTCAAGAAAAAACACGTATCAATGTCATAATATATAAGCAATAAACGCCTAACAGTTTGACACAAGAAACTATAGAAAACGCTTGCAATATACCGTTTATATCACAATAAATTAACCTCTTACTCTCTATTAATAGCTTACATGTAATGTAAGCTACTACTAGGTGCAAATTATTCTAACAACAAAGGGATTGTATATTCAAATTTGTAGGAAAAAACAGCTATATTAAAAAAAAAATTTTTCTTTTCCCCCCCCCCCCCCACCGATAAAAAAATAACTAATATCATTGAAAACACTACTTTTATGGGTTTATAGCATATGATAAGTAAAAACTACTGTTTATATACAATAACGCTACAGTTTACAAGAAACTATGAAAAACGCTTGTAATATACCGTTATATAAACAATAAATAACCCACTTAATACTTCTATTTATTAGTTATGTAATGTAAGCTACTTATAGGTGCAAATTATTCTAAAAAAAAAGGATTGTATACTTCAAATTTGTAGGAACACAGCTACTATATCACCGATAAATAGCTACTATCATTGAAAACACTAAATTAATGGGTTTATAGCAATATTGATAAGTAAAAATCTACTTGTTATATACAATAACGCTACAGTTTACAAGAAACTATGAAAAAAACGCTTTGCAATATACCGTTATATCACAAAAAAATAACATCTACTATGTCTATGTAATTAAGATTAATGTAATGTAAGCACCTTATAGGTTGCATACAAATTGTTCTAAAAAAAAGGATTGTTATACTTCAATTTGTAGGAAAACAGCTATATATCACCGAAAATAGCTACTATCATTGAAAACACTACATTTTATGGGTTTATAGCAATATGATAGGTAAAACGACTTGTATATATACAATAAACGGCTACAGTTTAACAAGGAAAAACTATGAAAAACGCTTGCCATTATACCGTTATATATCACAATAAATAACCTCTTACTCTTCTATTTAATAGCTTAAATGTATGTAAGCTACTTATAGGTGCAACATTATTCTAAAAAAAGGATTGTATACTTCCCAATTTGAGGGAAAACAGCTATATATCACCGATATAATAACTAATATCGCATTGAAAACACTACACATTTTATGGGTTTATAGCAATATGAATAAGGTAAAAATACTTGTTAATACAATAACGTACAGTTTACAAGAAAGAAAACTATGAAAAAACGCTTGTAATATACCGTTATATCCAACAATAAAATAACCCCTTACTCTTCTATTTATTAGCTTATGTAATGTAAGCTTATTTATTCGACAGCATTGCAAATATTCTAAAAAAAGGGATTGTATATTTCAATTGTAGGAAAACAGCTATATAGCACCGAATAAATAGCTATATCCATTTGTAAAACAACTACATTTATGGGTTTATAGCATATTGATAAGTAAAACTACTACTTGTATATATACAATAACGCTACAGTTTACAAGAAACTATGTGAAAAAACGCTTGCAATATTACGTTATATTCACAATTAAATAACCTCTAACTCCTCTATTTAATAGCTTAATGAATGTAAGCTATAGGAGCGGGGGGGGGGGCCCCCCAAATTATTCTAAAGAGAGGATTTTATACTTCAATTTGTAGGAAAACAGCTAATATATCACGATAACTAGCTAAAATCATTGAAAACACTACATTTATGGGTTTATAGGAAAATAATAGGTAAGACTACTTGTATACTATATATACATTACCGCTACAGTTTACCAAGGAAACTATGAAAAACGCTTGGCAATATACCGTTTAGATCACAATAAATAACCTGCTTACTTTCTATTTAATAGCTTAATGTAATGTAAGTACATATAGGTGCAAATCTATTCTAAAAAAAGGATGTATCACCTTCAATTGTAGAAAACAGCTATATATCACCGGATAGAATAACCTAATATCATTGAAAACACTACATTTTTATGGGTTTATAGCAATATGATTAAGTAAAACTACTTGTATATATACAATAACGCTACAGTTTACAAGAAACTATGAAAAAAAACGCTTGCAATTATACCGTTATTTCACAATAAATAACCTCTTACTGCTTCTATTAATAGCTTAATGTAATGTAAGCTACTTATAGGTGCAAATTATTCTAAAAAAAGAGGATTTATACTTCAATTTGAGGGAAAACAGCTATATATCACTGATAAGTAGAAGAATCATTGAAAACCACTTACATTTTCATGGGTTTATAGCAATTATGATAAGGTACAAACTTACTGGTTTACTATACAATAACGCTACAGTTTACAAGAAAATATGAAAAAAGGCTTGTAATATACCGGTATATCACAATAAATAACCACTTACTCTTCGTATTTATCTAGCTATTGTAATGTAGCTATTATTAGGTAACTTATTCTAAAAAAAGGATTTGTATACTTTCAATTGTAAGGAAAACAGGCTATATATCACCGATATAAAATCACGTACTATCCATTGAAAAAACACTACATTTTAGGGGTTTATAGCAATACAATAAGTAAAAAATACTTGTATAATACAATAACGCTACAGTTTAGAAAAACTATGAAAAACGATGCAATATACCCAATATAATCACAATAATAACCATTTCATACTCTTATATTTTATTAGCTTAATGTAATGTACAGCTTACTTTTAGGTGCAAATTATTCTAAAAAGAGCATTTTATACTTCAATTGTAGGGAAAACAGCCTATATATCACTGATAACTAGCTAGAATCATTGAAAACACTACATTTTATGGGTTTATTAAGCAATATAATAAGGTAAAGCTAACTTGTATATATACAATAACGCTACAGTTTTTAGAAGAAACTATGAAAAACGCTTGCCAATATACCGTCTATCACAATAAATAACCTCTTACTCTTCTATTTAATAGCTAATGTAATGTAAGCTACTTATAGGTGTTTGCACATTATTCAAAAAGAGCATTTGTATACTTCAATTTGTAGGAAAAAACAGTTTTATATCACCGATAAATAGATATATCATATTAAAACATTACATTTTAGGGTTTATTAGGAATATGATAAGGTAAAAAGGACTTGTATAAAACCGTCATCAATTACTACAAACCGCTTAAGTTTACAAGGAAACTATGAAAAACGCTTTGCAATATACCTTTATATCACAATAAATAACCTCTTACTTTCTATTTAATAGCTTAATGTAAATAAGCTATTATAGCTGCAAATTATTCTAAACAAAAAGGATGTATCTTCAATTTGTAGGAAAAAACAGCTATATTCACCACACCGATATAAATAGCTTTACTATCATTGAAAACAACTATTGTATGGAGTTGTGTTAGTAGCAATGAAATAAAGTAAGTAAAACTTACCTGTCTATATACAATAACGCTACAAGTGTCGAAGTAGAAAACCTATATTGAAAAACGTTGCAAACTATACCCAATATTATCACAATAAATAACCCTCTTACTATTCTATTTAATAGCTTAATGTAATGTAAGCTACGGTATAGGTGCCAAATTATTCTAAAAAGAGATGATTGAGACTTCAATTTGTAGGAAAAGCAGCTATATATCACTGATAACTAGCTAATATCATTGGAAAACACTACATTTTATGCCGGTTTATAGCAATATGATAAGTAAAGCTACTTGTATATAGAGAATAAACGCTACAGTTTGAAGAAGAACTATGAAAAAAACGCTTGCAATATACCGTTATATCACAATAATTTAACCTCTTACTTAAATCTATTTAATAGATAATGTAATGTAGTACATATAGTGTGCAAAAATATTCTAAAAAGAGTATTTTATACTTCAATATTAGGAAAAACAGCTATATATCACCGATAAATAGCTAATATCATTGAAAAAACACTACATATTATGGGTTTATAGCAAATGGAAAGGTAAAAACTACTTGTATATATACAATAACTCTACAGTTTAC
Organism: Chionoecetes opilio; assembly: GCA_016584305.1. Lineage (NCBI taxonomy): Eukaryota > Metazoa > Arthropoda > Malacostraca > Decapoda > Majidae > Chionoecetes > Chionoecetes opilio. The sequence goes on from JACEEZ010008676.1 coordinate 16,418, forward strand.
AAGACACTATGAAAAACGCTCTGCAACTATACGGATATATATAAAAAAAATAACATCTGACTCTTCTATTATTAGCTTAATGTAAAGAAGCTACTTATAGGTGCAAAATTTTCTAAAAAAAAAAGATTATATACTTCAATTTGTAGGAGGTGAAAACAGCTATATATCACCGATAAATAGCTACTATCATTGAAAATCACTACATTTTATGGAGTTTTTTATAGCAATTGATAAGTAAAAATACTTGTATTATACAAATAACGCTACAGTTTACAAAAACTATGAAAAAAAAACGCGTGCAATATACGTTATATCACAATAAATAACCTCTAACTCCTCTATTTAATAGCTTAATGTAATGTAAACTATAGGAGCAAATTATTCTAAAGAGAGGATTTTATACTTCAATTTGTAGGAAAACAGCTATATATCACTGATAACTAGCTAAAATCATTGAAAACACTACATTTTATGGGTTTATAGGAAAATAATAGGTAAGACTACTTGTATATATACAATACCGCTACAGTTTACAAGAAACTATGAAAAACGCTTGCAATATACCGTTATATAACAATAAATAGCCTCTTACTCTTCTATTTATTAGCTTAATGTACATGTAAGTACTTATAGGTGCAAATTATTCTAAAAAAAAGGATTGTATACTCAATGGTAGGAGGAAACAGCATTATATCACCGATAAAGTAATATCATTGAAAAACACTCATTTTATGGGTTTATAGCCAACTATAATAAGTAAAACTACTTGTATATATACCAATAACGCTACAGTTTAGAAGAAACTATGAAAAAACGCTTGCAATATCCCGTTATATCACAATACAATAACCTCTAACTCTTTTATTTAATAGCTTATATGTAATGTAAGCTATAGGTGCAAAATGATTCTAAAAAGGATTTTATATTCAATTTGTAGGAAAACAGCTATATATCACTGATAAACTAGCTAAAAAAAAAAAAAAAAAAAAATCATTGAAAACACTACATTTTATGGGTTTAATAGCAATAAATAGGTAAAAACTACTTGTATATATACAATACCGCTACAGTTTACAAGGAAACTAGAGAAAAACGCTTGCAATATTACAGTTAATTAACAATTAAATAACTCTTTACTCTTCTAATTTATTAGCTTAATGTAATGTAAGGTACTTATAGGTGCAAAAATTATTTCTAAAAAAGAGTATTTTATACTTTTTCAATTGTAGGAAAACAGTTATATATCACGATAAATAGTAATATCATTGACACACACTACATTTTATGGGTTATAGCAATAACAATAAGTAAAACTACTGGTATTTACAATAACCTACAGTTTAGAAGGAGAAAACTATGAAACAAAACGCTTGAATTATAGCAATATATCCAATAAATAACCTCTTACTCTTCTATGATAAAATAGCTTAATGTAATGTAAGCTACATAGCAGGCCAATAATTATTCTAAAAAGAGTATTTTATACTTCAATTTTAAGGAAAACAGCTATTATCACCGAAAATAGCTATTACAATCATGAAAACACTACATATTATGGGTTATAGCAATAGATAAGTAAACTACTCTGTATATATCCAATAAACGCACAGTTTATAAGAAACTATGAAAAAAACGCTTCGCAATATACAGCTATATCACAAAAAAAACCTCCTTACTTTCTTTTATTAGCTTAATGTAATTAAGGTACTTATAGGTGCAACATTATTCTAAAAAGAGTATTTATACTTAAATTTGTAGGAAAAAAGCTATATATCACGAAAACTAGCTAAATGCGTTGGAAAAACACTACATTTTATGGGTTTTATAGCCAATATAATAGTTAAAAACTACTTGATATATACATAAACCTACAGTTTAGAAGAAAACTATAAAAAACGCTTAGCCAATATACCGTTATAATAAAAAAATAACCTCTTACTCTTTATTTAATAGCTTATGTAATGTTAAGTACTTATAGGTGCAAATTATTCTAAAAAGAGGATTATTATATTTCAATTTGTAGGAAAACAGCATATATCACCGATAAATAGCTAATAGCATGAAAACACTACATTTTATGGGGTTTATAGAATAGATAAGTAAAATACTTGTATAATATACAATAAACGATACAGTTTTACAAGGGAAACTATGAAAACGCTTGCAATCCTACCGTTATATCACAATAAATAACATTTCTTATCATTCTATTTCATAGCTCTTAAGGTAATGTAGATACCTTCTTTTAGGTGCATTAATTATTATATAAAAAGAGGATTTTATAACTTCAATTTTGTAGGAAAACAGCTATATATCACTGAAACTAGCTAGAATCATTGAAAACACTCTAAAAGTTTATGGGTTTATAGCAATATAATAAGTAAAATCACTTGTATATATTAACAATAACGCTACAGTTTAGAAGAAAAACTATGAAAACGCTGCAACTATACCGTTATATCACAATTAAATAACCTTACTCTTTCTATTAATAGCTTAAATGTAATCGTAAGCTAACTTATAGGTGCAAAATTATTCTAAAAAGAGATTTTCCAACTTAAATTTGTAGGAAAAAACTGCTATATACACCGTTAATACTTAGACTAAAATCGTGATAAGAAACAAATTGAGGGTATACAAGCAGTATCATAATTAAATTTCTTCTATTAACGATATAACACTACAGTAAGAAGAAACTATAAAAAACCACGTATAAATAACAATTGTATCACAATATAAGAGTCTAAACTCTATTAAGCTAAAGTAGTCCTTCTTTAAAAATAGCAATTTCTAACGAAACAACTATAATTCCACATTTTGAATGCTATATCAAAAAAAAGGGCTGTAATAATGCCAATTTTTTCGCCTTGTTTTAGCCCTTCAAAAATCCATTAAAACCATTGAAACAACGTTGTTTTAGGGAGATAAAATTGATTCATAAATTTCATGAAAAGGAATATTTTTACGCCATAAACATGGTAAAATATAGTTGCGTTAAAAAGTGCTGAATAATGTCAAATCAAATTTCAACATTTTTAGTCTTTCCAAAAAACATTAAAACACGTGGAAAAAAACGTGTTTTTAAGATTAAATTGATACCTTAAATTTCATGAAAAAGAAATATTTTTAGTTCATAACATTGTAAGATATAGTGTGGAAAAGAGCTGAATAATGTAAAAATTTTCGACATTATTTAAGCATTTCAAAAATACATTAAAATACTTGAAAAAACATTGTTTTAAGATTTAAAATTGATATCTAAATTTCATGAGAAATACATATTCTTGCTAGTAATTTTGTAAAATATAGTTTTGTAAGCCAAATATAAAAAGCATTAGCTACAGATATAAAGAAATATACTTCAATTTGTAGAAAAAAAACACTTTCACTGATAACTAGCTAAAAATCATTGAAAACACTAAATTTTAGGTGTTTAAAGCAATATGATAAGTAAAACTACTTGTATATATACAATAACGCTACAGTTACAGAACTATGGAAAAACGCTTGCAATATACCGGTATATAACAATAACATAACCTCTACTTTCTATTTAATAGCTAATGTAATGTAAGTACTTCTAGGTGCATATTATTCTAAAAAAGAGGATTTTTATACTTCAATGTGTAGGAAAACATTATAGATCCACCGAAAAATAGCTAATATCCACTTGAAAAAACAATACATTTTATGGGGTTATAGCAATATGATAAGTAAAACCTACTTTGGTTTATATACAATAAACGCTACAGTTTACAAGAAACTATGAAACAACGCTTTAATAACCGTTTATATGCACAATAAATAACACCTTACTCTTCTATTATTAGCTTATGAATGTAAGACTACTTATAGGTGCAAATTATTCATAAAAAAAAGGTTGTATACTTCAATTTGTAGGAAAACAGCTATATATCCCGATAATAAGCTACTATCATTGAAAAAACACTACATTTTATGGGTTTATAGCAATATGGATAAGTAAAAACACTTGTATATATACAATAACGCTACCGTTTTACAAGGAACTATGAAAAAACGCTTGGCAATATACCGTTATATCACAATAAATAACATTAAACTCTTTTATAATAGCTTAATGTAATGTAAGCTATAGGTGCAAATGATTCTAAAAAGAGGATTTTAGATTTCAAATTTTAGTAAAAACAGCTATATATCACTGATAACTAGCTAAAAAATCATTGAAAACAAGACATTTTTATGGGTTTATAGCAATATAATAGGTCAAAACTACTTTGTATATACAAACAATACCGCTACAGTTTACAAGAAACTATGAAAAACGCTGCAATATACCGTTATATAACAATTAAATAAACCTCCTACTCTTATATGGAGTAGCTTAATGTAATGGAAGGTACTTATAGGTGCAAATTATTCTAAAAAGAGATATTATATACTTCAATTGTAGGAAAAAGCTAGTATATCACCGATAAATAGCTACTATCATTGAAAACATACATTAGGGTGTTTATAGCAATACAATAAGTAAAACTACCTTGTATATATACAATAACGCTACAGTTTAGAAGAAACTTGAAAAACGCTGCAATATAGCAATATTTATCCCAATAAATAACATCTTACTCTTCTATTTAATAGCTTAATGTAAGGGTAAGCTACATATAGGTGAAAAAATATTCTAAACAAAGAGTATTTATACTGCAATTTAGGAAAAAAACAGCTATATATCACCGATAAATAGCCTAATCATTGATAAAACATACATCTTAAGGTTTATAGCAATATGATAAGTAAAAAACTATGTATATTGACAATAACGCTACAGTTTATAAGAAACTATGAAAAACGCTTGCATATACACGTTATATCACCATAAATAACATCTTACTCTTCTATTTATTTAGCTTAATGTAATGCAAGGTACGTATAGGTGTAAAATTATCTAAAAAAGAGTATTTATAATTCAATTTGTAGGGAAAACAGCTATATATCACTGATAATAGCTAAAATCGTTGGAAAACCACTACATTTATGGTTTTATTAGCAATATAATAAGTAAAACTACTTGTATATATACAAAACGTACAGTTCTAGAAAGAAAACTATAAAAAACGCGTGCATATACAGTTTATATATAAAAAAAAAGAACCTCTTACTCTTCTATTTAATAGCTAATGTAATGTAAGCTACTTTATAGGGCAAATTATTCTAAAAAGAGGATATTATATTCTAATTTGTAGGAAAACGCTATATATCACCGATAAATAGCTAATATCATTGAAAACACTACATTTATGGGTTATAGCAATATGATAAGGTAAAAACTTACTTGTAATATACAATAACGCGTCCAGTTTAACAAGCAAACTATGAAAAACGCTTGCAACTTTATACCGTCTAGATCACAATAAAATAACCTCTTACTCATCTATTAATAGCGTAATGTAATGTTAGCTACTTTAGGTGGCAAATATTCTAAAAAGAGATTTTATACTTACAAATTTGTAGGAAAAAACAGCTATATATCATGATAAACTAGCTAGAATCATTGAAAACACTAAATTTTATGGGTTTATAGCAATATAATAAGTTAAAACTACTGATTTATATACCAATAACGCTACAGTTTAGAAGAAACTATGAAAAACACGCTTGCAAATATACCCGTTATATACAATAAATAACCTCTTACTCTTCTATTTAATAGCTTAAGTAATGTAAGCTAACTTATAGGTGCAAATTATTCTAAAAAGAGCATTTTATACTGCCATTTGTAGGAAAACTGCTATATTCACCGAATACTAGCTAAAATCGTTGATAAGAAAACACATTTTGAGGTATAAAGCATTATCATAATGAAATTTACTTATTTAACGATATACACTACAATTAGAAGAAACTATAAAAAACACGTATAATATACAATTGTATCACAATATAGAGTCTAAAACTTCTATTATATAAGGTTTACAGTATAGTTAAAATAGCAATTCTCACGAAACAACTATAATTCCACATTTTGAATTTCTCTATCAAAAAAAAGGGCGGATAATGCCAATTTCGCCTTTTTTTAGCCCTTCAAAAATCCATTAAAACACTTGGAAAAAACATAACGTTGTTTGTAGGAATAAAAGTGATTCATAAATTGCATGAAAAGTACATATTTTAAGCCCCATAACATTGAAATTCTAGTTGCGTAAAAGTGCTGAATAATCGTCAAATGTCAACATTTTTTAGTCTTCAAAAACACATTAAAACACTTGAAAAAAACGTTTGTTTTTAAGATTAAATTGATACCTAAATTTCATGAAAAATAAATATTTTTAGTTCATAACATTGTACAGATATAGTTGTGTAAAAGTGCTGAATAATGTAAAAAAATTGTCGACATTATTAGCATTTCAAAAAATACATTAAAATACTGAAAAAAAACATTGTTTTAAGATTAAAATTGCATATCTAAATTCATGAGAAAACATATTCTTAGCTATTAATTTTGAAAATATAGTTGTAGCAAATATTAAAAAGCTATTTAGCTACAGAAAAAAGGAAAAATACTTCAATGTTGTTAGAAAAAAAAACACTCTTCACGATAACTAGCTAAACTCATTGAAAACACTAAATTTTAGGGGTTTAAAGCAATATGATAAGTATAAAACTACTGTATATATACAATAACGCTACAGTTTACAGAACTATGAAAAAACGCTGTGCAATATAACGTTATTCACAATAAATAACCTCTTTAATCTTCTATTTAATAGCTTAATGTAATGTAAGATACTTATCGGTGAATATTATTCTCTAAAAAAGAGGATTTTTATACTTCAATTTGTAGCGGAAAACATTTATATATCACCTGAAAAAATAGTTAAATATCACTGAAAACACTTAAATTTTATGGGTTTTTATAGCAATTATGATAAAGTAAAACTAACGTGTTTATATACAATAAACCCCGCTACAGTTTACAGAAACTATGAAAAACGCTTGTAATATACGTTATATCACAATAAATAACCCCTTACTGTTATTTATTAGCTATTGTAATGTAAAAGCTACTATATGTGCAAATTATTCTAAAATAAAGGGGAATTGTATAACTTCAATTGTAGGGAAAAAAGCTATATATCACCGTATAAATAAGCTATATCATTGAAAACAATAAATTTATGGGTTTATAGCCAATATGATAAGTCAAACTACTGTATAATACAATAAACGCTACAGTTTACAAAGAAACTATGAAAAAACGGCTTGCAATATACCGTTATATCCACAATACACTAACTCTAACCTCTTTTATTTAATAGTAAGTGTAATGTAATCTATAGGTGCAAATGGATTCTAAAAGAGGATTTTATATTTCCAATTTGTAGTAAAAACAGCTATTATATCACTGATAACTAGCTAAAATCTGAAAACACTACATTTATGGGGTTCTATAGCATATAATAGGTAAAAACGACTTGTATATAAACAATACCGCTACAGTTTACAAGAAAACTATGAAAAACGCTTGCAAATATACCGTTATATAACAATAAATAACCTCTTACTCTTATATTATTAGCTGAATGTAATGTAAGGTACTTATAGGTGCAAATTATTCTTAAAAAGGTGGAGGGTATTTTTACGTGCAATTTGTAGGAAACAGCTATATGATCACCGATAAATAGCTACTATCATTGAAAAACACATACATTTTATGGGTTTTAGCAATACCAATAAGTAAAAACTACTTGTATATATAAATAACGCTACAGTTTAGAAGAAAACTATGAAAAACAAACGCTTGCAATCATAGCAATATATCCCAATAAATAACCTCTTACTCTTCTATTTAATAGCTTAATGTAATAAAGTACATATAGGTGCCAAAAATTCTAAAAAAGAGATTTTATACTTCAATTTTTAGGGGGAAAAACAGCTTATATATCACGATAAATAGCCTAATCATTGAAAACACTACATTTGTTTTACAAAATTAAGGGTTTTAGCACATTGATAAGTAACAACGATTGTATATATAACAATAACGTTACAGTTTATAAGAAAATATGAAAAACGCTTTGCAATATACAGTTATATCACAATAAAATAACCTCTTACTCTTCTATTTATTAGCTTAATGTAATGCAAGGTACTTATAGGTGCAAATTATTCTAAAAAGAGTATTTTAACTTCAATTTGTAGGGAAAACTAGCTATATCGCACCTGATAAACTAGCTTAAACATCGTTTTGAAAACACTACATTTTATGGTTTTATTAGCAATATAATAAGTAAAACTACTGTATAGATTACATAACGCTACAGTTTAGAAGAAAACATAAAAAAACGCTTGCAATATACCGTTATATATAAAAAAATAACCTTCACCCCCCTACGCTTTATTTAATAGCTTAAATGTAAATGTAAGCACTTATAGGTGACAAATTATTCTAAAAAGAGGATATTATATTTCAATTTGTAGGAAAAACAGCTATATATCACCGATAAATAGCTACTATCATTGCAACACTACATTTTATGGGTTTATAGCCAATATGATAAGTAAAACTACTTGTAATATTACAATAACGCTACAGTTTACAAGAAAACTTGAAAAACGCTTGCAATATACCGTTATATCACAAATAAATAAACTCTTACTCAATCGATTTAATAGGGGCTTAATGTAATGTTAGCTACTTTAGGGGCAAAATATTCTTAAAAAGAGGATTATACTTCAATTTGTAGGGAAACAGCTATATATCACTGATAACTAGCTAGAATCATTGGGAAACACACATTTTAGGGGGTTTATAGCAATATAATAAGTAAAACTTACTTGTATATTATACAATAACGCTACAGTTTAGAAGAAACTATGAAAAAACGCTTGCAATATACAGTTAGTATCACAATAAATAACTCTTACTGCTTCTATTTAATAGCTTAATGTAATGTAAGCTACTTTATAGGGCAAAATTATTCAAAAAAGAGGGGGCATTTTATACTTCATTTGTAGGAAAACTGCTATATATCACCGAATACTAGCTAAAATCGTTGATAAGAACACATTTTGAGGGTTTATAAAGCATTATCATAATTAAAATTTCTTCTATTAACGATGTTAACACTACAACTAAGAAGAAACTATGAAAAACACGTATAATATACCAATTGGATCACCAAATATAGAGTCTCAAACTTTATTATAAGTTACAGTAGTTTAAAAAATAAGCAATTTCTAACGAAAACAACTTATAATCCACATTTTGAATTCTCTATCCAAAAAAAGGTCTGAAATAATGCCAATTTTCGCCTTTTTTAGCCCTTCAACATCCATTAAAACACTTGAAACAACGTTGTTTTAAGAATAAAATTGATTCCTAACTTTCATTGAAAAGTACATATTTTAAGCCCATAACATTGTAAAATATCGTTGCGTTAAAAGTGTCTGAAATAATGTCAAATTTCAACATTTTTTAGTCTTATTCCAAAAAAACATTAAAAACACTTGAAAAAAACGTTGTTTTTAAGATTAAAATTGATACCTAAATTTCTATGAAAAATAAATATTTATTAGTTCATAACATTTGTCAACGAATAGTTGTGGTAAAAGTGCTGAATAATGTAAAATTTCGAATTATTTAGCCATTTCAAAAATAATTAAAATACTTGAAAAAAACATGTTTTTAAGATTAAAATTGATATCTAACATTTCATGAGAATGACATATTATTAGCTATTAATTTTGTAAAATATAGTTGTAGTCAAATATTAAAAAGCTATTTAGCTACAGATATAAAGAAGTATGACTTCAATTTGTAGAAAAAAAATACAACTCTTCACTGTTAACTAGCTAAAATCCATGGGAAAACACTAAATTTTAGGGGGTTTAAAGCAATATGATAAGTTAAAAAACTACTGTATATATACAAGAACGCTACAGTTTACAAGAAAACTATGAAAAACGCTTGACAATATACGTATCATCACATAAATAACCTCTTACTCTTCTATTTCAAGCTTAATGGAATGTAAGTACTTATAGGTGCCATATTTTTCTAAAAAAGCGGATATATTACTTCAATTTGTAGGAAAAAAATTTATATATTCACCGAAAAAATAGTATATCACTGAAAACACTAATTTTATGGGTTTATAGACAATAGATAAGTAAAACTACTTGTTTAATACAATAACGCTACATGTTTACAAGAAAACTATGAAAAACGCTGTAATATACCTTTATATACAATAAATAACCCCTTATCTTCTATTTATTGCGTATGTAATGTAAGCTACTATAGGTGCAAATTATTCTCAAAAAAAGGATTGTATACTTCAATTTGTTAGGAAACAGCTATATATCACCGAAAATAGCTACTATCATTGAAAACACTACATTTGAGGGGTTTATAGCAATATGATAAGTAAAACTACTTGTCTCTAACAATAACGCTACAGTTTAAAAGAAACTATGAAAAAACGCTTGCAATACTACCGTTAGTATCACAAAAATAACATCTTATTCGCTCTATTTTATTAGCTTAATGTAAATGTAAGCTACTTATTAGGTGCAAAATTATGCTAAAAAAACGGATTGTATACTTCAATTGTAGGAAAACAGCTAATATCACCCGATAAATAGCTACTATCATTGAAAAACACTAACAAGTTTATGGGTTTATACACAATTACTGATAAGTAAAATACTGTAATATACAATAAACGTACAGTTTACAAGAAACTATGAAAAACGCTTGCAATATACCGTTTATATCACAAAAATAACCTCTAACTCTTCTATTTAATAGTTAATTGTATGTAAGCTATAGTGCATTATTATTCTAAAAGAGGATTTTACTACTTTCCAATTGTAGGAAAACAGTATATAGCATGCTAAACTAGCTTAAAATCGATGAAAACACTACATTTTTGGGTTTATAGCAATATAAAGGTAAAAACTTGATATAACAATTACCGCTGACATGCCTTACAAGAAACTATTTGGAAAAAACGCTTGCAATATACCGTTATATAACAATAAATAAACCTCTTACTTTCTATTAATAGCTTAATGTAATGTAAGTAATTATAGGTGCACATATTCTAAAAAGAGTATTTATAATTCAAAATTATGTAGGAAAACATGCTATATATCACTATAACTAGCTAAAATCATTGAAAAACACTAAATTTAGGTTTTTAGCAATCTATTAAGTAAAACCATCGGTATATATACAATAACGCTACAGTTTGAAGAAACTATGAAAAAACGCTGGCAATATACCGTTGATATCACAAAAAAATAACCCTTTTACTATTCGATTTATAGCTTAATGTAATATAAGCTACTATAGGTGACATTATTCTAAAAAGAGGATATATACTTCAATTTGTAGGAAAACAAGCTATATATCACCAATAAATAGCTTAAATCATGAAAACACTACATTAATGGGTTATAGAACATATGATTAAGTAAAACTATTGCATATTATACAATAACGCTACAGTGACAAGAAAACTAGGAAAAAACGGTTTGCAATATACTTCGGTAATATCACAAAAAAAAATCTTACTCTTCTATTTAATAGGCTTAAATGTAATGTAAGGTACTTATAGGTGCAAATATTCTAAAAAGAGGATTTTATACTTCAATTTTGAGGAAAAAACAGCTAGTTATCACTGATAACAGATAGGAATCATTGGAAAACACTACATTTACGGGTTGATAGCAATATAATAAGTAAAACTACTTGGTATTATACAATAACGCTACAGTTTAGAAGAAAACTCATGAAAAAAACGCTTGCAATCATACGTTATATCACCAAAAAAAAAAATAACCTCTTACGCTTCTTTTAATTTAGAGCTTAATGTAATGTAAGATACTTATGAGGTGCAAATTATTCTAAAAAGAGGATATTATACTTTTAAATTGTAGTTTAAAACAGCTTATATATCACCGGTAAAATAGCTAATATCATTGAAATACACAACATTTTGAAGGGTTTATAGCAATATGATAGTAAAAACGTACTTGTATATATACAATACGCTGCAGTTATAAGAAACTATGAAAAAACGCTTGCAATATTACCGTTATATCACAATAAATAACAATCTAACTCTTCTATTATTAGTAATGTAATGTAAGCTACTTATCGGTGCAAATATTCTAAAAAAAAGGATGTTATACTTCAATAGTAGGAAAAACAGCTATTATATCACCGCATAAATAGCTACTATCATTGAAAAACACTACATCTTATGGGTTTATAGCAATATGATAAGTAAAAAACTACTTGTATATATATACAAAAACGCTACATTTACAAGAAACTATAAAACACGCTTGCAGATACCGTTATATCACAAGAATAAATAACCTCTTACTCATCTATTTAATAGCGTAATGGATGTAGCTACTTTTAGGTGCAAATTATTCTAAAAAGAGGATTTTATACTTTAATTTGTAGGAAAACAGCTTATATATCATGATAAACTTAGCTAGAATATTGAAAACACTACATTTTATGTGTTGATAGCAATATAATAAGTAAAAACTTACTGGTATATATACAATAACGCACAGTTTAGAAGAAACTAGGAAAAAACACTTGCCCAATATACCGTTCATATCACAAAAATAACCTCTTACTATTCTATTAATAGCTTTAATGTATGTAAGCTACTTATAGGTGCAAAATTATTCTAAAAAGAGCATGTTGATACTTCATTGTAGGGGTGGAAAACAGTATTATATTCACGATAAATAGACTATATCATTAAAAACATACATTGATGTGTTTATAGTATATGATTAAAGTAAAAGTACTTGTATATATACATAACGCTACAGTTTACAAGTAAAGATGAAAACCGCTTGCAATATACCGTTATATCACAATAATAACCTCTTACTCTTCTATTTAATTATTAATGTAAATATAAGCTACTATAGTGGCAAATTATCTAAAAAGAGCATTGTTATACTTTCCAATTTGTAGGAAAACACTGTATATATCACCGAATACTAGCTAAAATCATTGAAAAGAAACCACATTGTGAGTGGGGATAAAGCATTATCTAATTAAATTCCTTCTAGTAATACGAATATACCACTACAATTAAGAAGAAACTATGAAAAACATCGATAATATACACTTGATCACACTATAGAGTCTAAAACTTCTAATTATAAGCTTACAGTAGTTTAAATAGCAATTCTAACCCCCCCCCCCCCCCCCCCGAAAACAACAACAAAAGAGAAATTCAAAATGTGGAATTTAAAATTCCACCATTTTGAATTTCTCTATCAAAAAAAGGGCTGAATAATGTCAATTTTCGCCATTTTTTAAGCCTTCAAAAATACATTAAAACACTTGAAAAAAATGTTTGTTTCTAGAATAAAATTGATTCAAACTTTCATGAAAAATACATATTGTAGGCCCATAATATTGTTAAAATATAGTTGCGTAAAAGTGCTGAATAATGTCATAGTTCAACATTTTTTTAGGCTTTCTAAAAAACATTAAAAACACTGAAAAAACGTTGTTTTAAGATTGAAAATTGATACTAAAATCATGAAAAAATACATATTTTTAGTTCATAAATTGTAACAATATAGTTGTGTAAAAGTGCTGAAATAAATGTAAAATTTCGACATTATTTAGCATTCAAAAATACATTTAAAATACTTGAAAAAAACATTGTTTTAAGATTAAATTGATATCTAAATTTCATGAGAAATCAATTCTTAGCTATTAATTTTGTAAAATATAGTTGTAGCAAATATAAAAAGATTATTTAGCCTACAGATATAAGAAATATACTTCAATGTAGAAAAAAAACACTCTTCTATGATAACTAGCTTAAAATCATGAAAACACTAAATGTTTATGGGTTTAAAGCAATATGATAAGTAAAAACTACTTGTATATATACAATACGCTACAGTTTGACAAGAAATATGAAAAACGCTTGCAATTATACGTTATATCAACAATAAATAAACCTCTGACTCTTCTATTTAATAGCTTATGTAATGTAAAAGCTACTATAGGTGCAAATTATTCTAAAAGAGGATTTTTTACTTAATTGCCCTAGGAAAACATTTATAATCACCGATAAATAGCTAATATCATTGAAAACACTACATTTTATGGGTTTATAGCAATATGATAAGTAAAACTACTTGTATATATACAATAACGCTACAGTTTAAAGAAACTATGAAAAACGCTTGCAATATACCGTATATCACAATAAATAACCTCTTACTCTTCTATTTATTAGCTTAATGTAATGTAAGCTACTTATAGGTGCAAATTATTCTAAAAAAAGGATTGTATACTTCAATTTGTAGGGAAACAGCTATATATCACCGATAAATAGCTAATATCATTGAAAACACTACATTTTAAGGGTTTATAGCAATATGATAAGTAAAACTACTTGTATATATACAATAACGCTGCAGTTTATAAGAAACTATGAAAAACGCTTGCAATATACCGTTATATCACAATAAATAACCTCTTACTCTTCTATTTATTAGCTTAATGTAATGTAAGCTACTTATTGATGCAAATTATTCTAAAAAAAGGATTGTATACTTCAATTTGTAGGAAAACAGCTATATATCACCGATAATAGCTAATATCATTGAAAACACTACATTTTATGGGTTTATAGCAATATGATAAGTAAAACTACTTGTATATATACAATAACGCTACAGTTTACAAGAAACTATGAAAAACGCTTGCAGTATACCGTTATATCACAATAAATAACCTCTTACTCATCTATTTAATAGCTTAATGTAATGTTAGCTACTTTTAGGTGCAAATTATTCTAAAAAGAGCATTTTATACTTCAATTTGTAGGAAAACTGCTATATATCACCGAATACTAGCTAAAATCATTGAAAAGAACACATTTTGAGGGTATAAAGCATTATCATAATTAAATTCCTTCTATTAACGATATAACACTACAATTAAGAAGAAACTATGAAAAACACGTATAATATACAATTGTATCACAATATAGAGTCTCAAACTCTATTATAAGCTTACAGTAGTTTAAAATAGCAATTTCTAACGAAAACAACTATAATTCCATCATTTTGAATTTCTCTATCAAAAAAAGGCTGAATAATGTCAATTTCGCCATTTTTTAGCCCTTCAAAAATACATTAAAACACTTGAAAAAACGTTGTTTTTAGAATAAAATTGATTCATAAATTTCATGAAAAATACATATTTTAAGCCCATAATATTGTAAATATAGTTGCGTAAAGTGCTGAATAATGTCAAATTCAACATTTTTTAGGCTTTCCAAAAAACATTAAAACACTTGAAAAAACGTTGTTTTTAAGATAAAATTGATACCAAAATTTTCATGAAAAATACATTTTTTTAGTTCAAATTTGAAAAATTAGGGTAAAAGGCGAATAATGTT
>JACEEZ010008677.1:0-40000 GCA_016584305.1 Chionoecetes opilio
TAATTTCCACAAAAGTAGGTCCCCCACACCCCCCTACTTATGAAGATATAAAAATTAAACTAACCTAAACCACATTTTGACTCAACCAAAGCCAAATCTGCATTAAAATTGACCGCGGCAAGGGAACTATATACACAATTGTCTCTCGCCTCCCTATTAGTCATTTCTCCAAAAGTATTATTTGCGACGGAAGCTTCATAGAGAGATACATGTTTCTTAGAATTCAATAAGTTTTTAGGTAAAGGTTAGGTAGGGGTTTTAGGTTAGGTAGGGGCTAGTTTGGGTTAGGTATAGGTAAAGGTTAGGTTAGGTTAGGTTTAGGTATAATGTCTATTTATTTTTTGAAAAAAAAAAAAAAAAAAAAAAATACATTGCGACGAAACGGTTAGCATAATCATTCAAAACATAAAAACACACCGAAAAACAGAAGTCGCATCATAAAATGGGTTGGTTGGGTGAATTAAAATTGACCGTTTCGGTCCTTTTGTAAAATAATCCCAGAATTCTTAGTTCCAAAAAATTGGAGCACTCGCCGACGTCGGGGGAAAAATTTTGTCGGCGATAATTTATCGGCGAGAGTTTACGGTTGGGCCATATATAACATATATACCATATATTAACATCGTGAAACATAACGTATAACATAAAAACAAACGTGTATATAATAACACGTGTAAAAATAAAACCATAACGTGAAACTCTCCTCCATTTTAAACCCCCAATAATAAATTTAATAAAGTTTTACCCGTGTTTCTGCATTCAGGGATGAAAACTATCGTTAGCTTGATCAGTTAGGTTAATTTTAGGTGCCAATGTCCAGGTTAGGTTAAGTTTTCCACGTCGGCGAGTTTCTAAATTGGGTTTCGGCGAAAATTCCCATCGGCGACAGTTCCATAAACCGCCCCATGCGGCCGCTTCAAGCAGAACTTATCCAGTTGGATGACCAGAGAAAATAAGAAGAAAGAAAGAGAAAGAAACTAGTTCCAAAAAATTGGAGCACTCGCCGACGTCGGCGATAATTTTGTCGGCGATAATTGTAATAATTGATAATGTCCCCACGAGGGGGGACACCGGACGAGGTGCCAAAAATTTATAAAAAACCTTAATGACCTTTTACTGAGTTAAGTATTCATGAGGGTACCATAGGTGGGCCATATTGTGAGTTTTTTTTTTGGGCACAGTGTGCACTCTCTCAGGTAAAAAATGGATTTTTTATGAATATTTTTCCACTAATAGTACGGTGTCCCCCCACACCACCCTACTATATGAGATATAAAAATTAAACTAACCTAAACCCACATTTTGACTCAACCAAAGCCAAATCTGCATTAAAATTGACCGCGGCAAGGGAACTATATACACAATTGTCTCTCGCCTCCCTATTAGTCATTATCTCCAAAAATAATTTTTGCGACGGAAACTCATAGAGAGATACATGTTTCTTAGAATTCAATAGCTTTAGGGAAGGTTAGGTATGGGTTAGGGTTTGGTATGGGCTAGGTTAGGTTAGGTATAGGTAAAGGTTTAGGTTAGGTTAGGTTTAGGGATAAATGTCTATTTATTGTGAAAAAAAAAAAAAAAAAAAAATACATTGCGACAGAAACGGTTAGCATAATCATTCAAACACATAAAAACACACACGAAAAACAAAAGTCGCATCATAAAATCGTTGGTTGGGTGAAATTAAAAATTGACCGTTTCGGTCCTATTGTAAAATAATCCCAGAATTCTTAGTTCCAAAAAATTGGAGCACTCGCCGACGTCGGCGATAATTTTGTCGGCGATAATTTTATCGGCGAGAGTTCACGGTTTGGGCCATATATAACATATATACCATATATATAACATCGTGAAACATAACGTGATAACATATAACATAACGTGTATATAATAACACGTGTATAAATAGAACATAACGTGAAACTCTCCTCCATTTTAACCCCCAATATATAAATTTAATCAAGTTTTACCCGTGTTTCTGCATTCAGGGATGAATAACTATCGTTAGCTTGATCAGTTAGGTTAAGTTAGGTGCCAATGTCCAGGTTAGGTTAAGATTTCCACGTCGGCGAGTTCTAAATTGGTGTTTCGGCGAGAATTCCCATCGGCGACAGTTCCATAAACCGCCCCATGCGGCCGCTTCAAGCAGAACTTATCCAGTTGGATGACCAGAGAAAATAAGAAGAAAGAAAGAGAAGAAACTAATAAGATAGAATAAGAGAAGAAAACTAATTAAAGACCCAGACAGCAAGAAGAAACACGTCAGGGAGTGCCGTTGAAAAAGGCCTGACTCCCGACCCACAACTGAACAGAACTTATAAATTTCTCGTTTGATAGGATATCGGATATCGGCGACAATTCTAGGTATCACAGCAGTTTCATATTATTTGTAAGCTTACCGCATGTCCATGTTAAGTTGTTGAAATGGTGTTTAGCCGGCGTGTGCACATGGAAAACAATTACTGGTCCTAAAAGGCTGTGAGGTGTTCTTGATGGGAGATGTTCAAGAAGTGGCCATGTGTTTTGAACCACGTGCCTCAAATAATACTTGTTCCCAGATGTCGCTGGAGAATATTAATATTTGTGACATCATTAACTGTTGAGTTGTTGTATATATCCGATCAACGTGTTGAACCTACTCCTAATTAAATACAGTATCCTTTGCATGTTGTGCGCATGTAATGAATGTTGAATTGGATGAGAATTAAAGGAAAAGAGAAACATTACGTGAGAATTGCTGATAAGATTTCTCATGGCGCGCGATCTGATTGGGCCCGGCTCTTGAAAACCACCCCCACCCCCACGACTGTATAATTTTACAGGAAAAGAGTAAATTCCGCTGCCGGGGACGACTCTGCTCAGTTTTCTATGCATGCAAAAGAGTAAAAAAAAAGTGGGCGGAGCTTAAATAAGTAAAATTTTACTTCCAAAGGCATGAACAAAATACGCCTTAAGCTATAGGATAGGAAAGATCGCCACCCAGGGCAAACCCTGGGTATACAGTCAACCAATAACCCACATTACTGGTTAGGTACCAGCTACCACTTAGATCTGAAGAAAAAGAAACCACGTCTGGCAACGCCCGTGCCCATCCTGCTGAGTCCGCGAACCGCAAGCCGGCCCTGAGCTGATCATTCTTAATTTTGCCTTCATCGAGTCACACCTGCGAACTCCTCCGTAACACGTGTTTGTCCTCCTCTTCAGGCCATATGGGGAGCACCTGCTGTTTTTTCGTGTGCTACGTGGGTGTGTGTGAAGTTTTTACCCCTTTCATGCTTCGTAATCCTTCTGTATGGTTTTTCGGCATGAGTGTAGTTTATCTTCATCCCTGGTCCGGACCAGCTGTGTCCTTAATATATTTTTATTCGGCCTGGTGGCCTGTGTCTGGGGGTGGTGGTTAATCTACGCCCAGGGGCGCGGCTTTCACCCTTTCTCCCTGGGCATTATTTCCCCGCCGGCGTCCCTGCCTGACACCTGTAACGGTTTCGTCGTTCACACCAGCACGCCCCCCCCCCCCCCCCCGCCCGGACCCTCCCAAGGGCTGGTGCGGGGGGTTTGGTGGTTCCCTGGTCTGCCACTGTAAGCTGAGATGGGCGATGGTTTACGTAGTTCTCCCAGCCACGCCCCACCGGGCGCTTCCCTCGAAGCCAGCCCTGCGGTTTCTTCGGCGGCCGCTTTGGGATGCTCTGCCTCCTTACTGGTGAGCACTAGTTTTGGTCCAGGGATGGCCGATTTTTTTGTTGTTGTCCCCCCGTGCAGTAGAGGGAAGCCAGGATGCCAGGTGGCTTTCTCTCGGGGGCAAGGAACGGTTGCCCTGGGATGAAGGCCCGCTTGGACCCTCCCAAGGGCTGGGTGCGGGGGGTTGGGGTGGTCCCCTGGTCTGCCACGTGTAAGCTGAGATGGGCGGATGGTTACTTTAGGTCTCCCAGCAACGCCCCCCCCGGCCCGGACCCTCCCCAAGGCTGATTCGGGGGGTTTGGTGGTCCCGTGGTCTGCCTACGTGTAAGCTGAGATGGGGGCGGATGGTTCGTTGCTCACCCAGCCACGCCCTACACCCCGCCCCGTACCCTCCAAAAGGGCTGGTGCGGGGGTTGGTGGTCCCTGTCTGCCACGCGGATTCCCCTGGCCTGCCCTGTGTGCGCTGAGATGGGCGGATGGTTACTTCGCTCTTCTGGTGCGCAACCCCCCCGCTCCCCGCCCGGACCCTCCCATGGGCCGGGTAGGGGAGTTGAGCGGTCCCTGGCTGCCATGTCGACCCCCCCCCCCTCCCCCGACCATCCACTTACATGGGGGTCGGGGCAGTGCGTTGGCGTATGCAGGTGGGTTTTGGGGGCGTTTCGTGTTGCGTCTAGTCCCTTTCCCTCTCAGCTGTTTTAACCTTCTTTTCCAGCGATCAATTGGAGGCCACAGGGCTGCTCGGTGTCTTTTAGTCGCCGAGGCCACAAGCCTGCTTCCTCGCACGCGCCCGTGCCTTCTGTAGGCCTTTTTTCGTCCCGCCGATTGCCCGGTATTGCGTGATGGCTGCGGCTCATCCTCCGGAGGGGGTGTGCCCTGCTTTACACCGCGAGGCCTATGCTGAAACATAAAGGAGTGTTGGTCGAAGCTTTGAAGTCTCGCCAACGCAGCCACTTCCGTCCCGTTCTGGGCGGACTCTGGTCTCTGGTTCTCGGCTGGGCCTCGCCAAGTCGTCCATCTCCTCCTCGTCCGCACCTCCCGGACTGCCCACTCCTGCCTCTGCTTCCATGAGCTCGGCGTCGATCGTGCTGACGAGTGGAGCAAGACTCTCTGGGCGGTCTCCCTCAGTCCCTCGCCATGACCGCGACTCCCAGGCTCGAGACTTGCCGGGCTGGGTCTGTGGCTCCTACGGCTGGTCAGGCCGTCTCCTGGGCCTTCCCACCCTCCACCTCCTGTGCCGCCGGGGTGTCGGCTTGGATGACTTCAGTGAACTCCTGCATGGGCAAGAAAAATGGAGGTCCACTTAAACTTCTGGTGCCCCCATTCTCCGACGCCGAGGCGTCGCAGGTCCCCTTCGCCTGCTCCCCTCTCACCGGTGCCTCCTTCTGAGTCTGTGTAGTCGAGATGACTACCTGTGTGCTATCCGACGGGAAGAGTAATGCTGCCCTATGCGTGCCCAAGCGACGACGGTTCGGGGACTTCCGCCCCCTGGATTCCTGTCCCGCCGGACCCTCCTCCGCCTTTTCTTCTGAGGTGCCTTCTAGGTGGCACTTCACCTCGTCCCCCGCTGGCGGAGGATGGCTTGGGACTCCCTCCTTCTTCCTCCGTCCTGTTTTACTGGGCACCGATGCCACCCATCGATTGCCTTGTGAGACGGTTTGACGGGCGGCTTGTTGCCATCGGTCGTCTGGAGGACGGCTCGTGGGGCCCAGTTCCGGACTTGGAGGTGCGTCGCTCTCGGGAAGGACGGGGGGACAGGAGTCCCCTACCTCTACCGCCGATTCCTTTCTCTCGCCTGGACGCTCCCTCGAAGCAGCCTGCGGTTTCTTCGCGGCCGCCTTCGTTCTAGACAGTGCCGCTTTGGATGCTCTGGCCTCCTTACTGGCTGATCCTAGTTTTGGTCAGGGATGGGCTTTCTCCCGTGCGTGGAGGAAGCCGGATGCCAGTTGGCTTTCTCCTCGGGGGCCAAGAACGGTTGCCCTGGTGAAGGCTGGCCTGGACCCCTGCCGAAGTGTGGAGAGCGGGTAACCACCAGTGTGAACGGGGTCCTTCTCCGTCCTGGGCCCCGATCCCGTTCTCCCGCCTCTGGTGGCTTTCCACGTGTGAGGCTGATTTTCCTCCGGGTGTCCCGGCTTTCTGCCAAGGACCTCTCCCGTGAACAGGGCGCAACCGGTGAAGGAGGAGCTTTTTCGCCGGTACTTTTCAGGAGCGGCAACAACGCCTCCCTGTTTTGACCTCTTCTGTTTGCCTTCTTCAGTCAGCTGGCGAGTGGCTCTCACTCCTCGCCGTGATCACCTTCCCTCTCCCTCCCCGGCCCTCGGCCGTCGGATGTACCTTCGGGCTTGTTCGACCGCCTGTGATGCGTTTCGCGCCTCCCATCCTCCCGACGTCCGCCCTGCCATTTGACGAGGGCCGTCACTGCCCGCTTGGCTCCTTCGACGCGAGGCCTTTCGGGGCCTGCCGAGCTGACCTCGACAGCATATTCTCCGATTATCCCTTCGATTTCGGAGGTCTTGGTCCTGAGCCCTCCTTGCAGCAGTGTCCTCGCCTCAATCCCCCCCCACCGTCACTCTGGTGGCTACTCGGCCCCCAGACCGTCCGGCCGGGGGGTTCCGGGAGGGGGTCCAGCAGTGTTCCGTCGGGGCTCTTTTCGTCGGGAGTGGGGCGAGTCCAGGAGTGCTACCCCCGTGTGGATGGCCCCCAGGATCCTCGTTGTCCCCGTCGGGGGGTGGGCCTTTCCGGGTTCAAGGGGCTCTCGGTCTCGGGCCTTATCGCTCGGGGCCGCGCTACTGTCTCACCAAGCCTTCCTCCAAGGTCGCCTCTCGGCTTCTTGAAGCCTCCTTTCCAAGGCCTACTGTGCCGTGTTTCGGGCATCCTGGCCGCAAGAGAGTTTGGGCCGCCAGGGTGGTCCGAACGGTCTTTCTTGGCCCTTGATTGCCCATCCGCCACTTCGGCAAACCTCCTTCTTGGACGGCCGGTCTCCACAGTGCTCGCCGCCCACGTGTCGGACATGCACTAAAAACTCCGTTGTAAGTGGAAAGGCGCTGGGAACAGCTTTCTTTCCCTCATTTTCCATATCGTACCCATAGGACTCTTCGAAGGGGCGGCTTATCTTGGACCTCAGCCGCCTAAACGGATTTGTGCGCACCACCGGTTCCGTATGTCTGACCTTGGCCAGGTCCCCGTCTTCGGCTGAGGCAATGGGACTGGATAGCGTCCCCTCGATCTCAAGGACGCCTACTGCATTTCCCCATTCTCCCTCGTTCCGGCGCTTCCTGGCCTTCCAGTGGGATCGGACACGTGGCAGTTCACCAGACTACCCTTCGGCTCTCCATCGCTTCCAAGGGGTTTTTACGCGGCCTCACCAAGGGGTGGTGCTCAGCGGATGGTGTCTGCAGGGGTAAATTGTCTCATGTATTTGGACGATTGGCTGGGTCCGCCCCGTCTCAGGAGGAAGCGGTCGCAATGCTGGACCGAGCGTTTGGCGGTGGCGGGGGAGATGGGTTCCTAGTCAACAAGGGAAAGTCCGTCCTTTACCTCGCCCACTCTCCCCGCATTAACTTGGGCTGGGCATGCAATGGGAACTCCCGTTCGGCTGCCGGTCCGCCCTCGGGGGAAAATGCGGCCAAGCTTCATTCCCACGCCTCCTTCCGGTCCTCGGTGTCCCCCGTTTTTTTGTCAAGGAGGCATTGGGAGTCCCTTCTCTGCTCGCTCAACTTCGCCGCAGAGGTCACTCCCCTAGGCCGCCTTCGTCTCCGTCGCCTTGTCCGGGTGGTGAACACAGCCGTTTCGGTGGCGGCCCCGCGAACTTGCTCCGGCCGTCCCTCCCCGGGCCCTCACACTCTACTGGACGAGTGGTTGGTGAGGGCGGTTTCCTCCGCGTGGACGGGGTGGCTGCCTCCGCCCCTATCGGTCTTCGTGATGTCGGATGCGTCGGCGGTCCGAGTGGGGCTACCAATCCTCCGAACGGCCGGCAGGGTTTCGGCGGGTGGTCCCGGGGTGGAGCGCAGACTCCACATCAACGTCAAGGAGCTGCTGGTTCCTCTTCTCTTCCTCCGAATCGAATTTCCGATCCCAGAAGGGGACGGCTCTCTGCTTTAGCGATGGACAACATGGTCGCGGTCCACGTGTCGCCCCCCAAGGACATCCAGATTCCGCCCTTCTGTTTCCCTCGGAGCAGATCTTCGCCTGGCGGCCCGTTTTCCCAATTCCAACCTTCATCTGTCGCCAGGTTCCCTGCGCGAGTGGAGAATGTGTTGCCGACGCCCTGTACCTCGCTTCGGGGCTCGTCGGTGGAGTGGCAGCTTCGCCCATAGGCGCTTTGCGGCTCTCTGTCGGCGTAGGGCACTCCGGAGGTGGACCTCTTTCGCGTCCGCCGCTCTCCCAACTACAGGCCTTTTTGCGAGGGAGGACCGGACCATGCTGCGGGAGGCCCGGATGCCCTCACGGAAGACTGGAACAGGTGCGCCATGTTTAATGTTTCCGCCTCCCGCACCATTGTCCTCCTGAAGGGTATGCAACCAAACTGCTTTCCTACATGGGCAAGGTGAACCATAGTGGCTCCTCCTCTGTGCCGGCGCAACCGTGTTCTCCGAAATGAAGGCCTGGTGTCCCTCCCCGGTTCCTCTAGGGGCCCTCGCTTTGTTGGAGGAAGCTCCCGTCCAGCTTCTTTCCACCTTGAAGCTACACTCCTGGAGTTTCTCCGTACCTCCGTCCGTCGGAGACGGTCTCGGACGCGGTAAGCTGAGGAATCATGTTGCGGCACTTTCGCCCGTCCTCTACGAGGACAGTATCAGTCTCACTGGAAGGCCTTTCCGGTCGTTCTCAAACTCACGGGCCTCCGCGACTCAATGAATCGGTCGTCCTGGAGTTCCGTCTCCTTCCTGGCCCACGACGTGGGAGTTCCTCCGCACTCTCTCCACTCACCTAGCGGCCCTGTCTGGACCCCCTCAAATACTGTTGGGGGTTTGGGTCCTAGACCGGCGTTTCTGTGACCCTGTTGAAGAGGGGTTTGTTCCCCAAAACCCCTACCCGTCGTCCTGGTCCCCTTCTGGTTCCTGGAGAAGGTTTCTCCGGGTTCCTGCAGGGCGACTCAGTTTGGGTCGGACGCTGCCGGACATCGCCTCCTTCAGAATGCCTATTCCTGGTGGCCCCGGCTACGGGGTTTCGCTTCATCCAAGCTGACTCGCTGACCCGTTTCCCTCCCAGTGGAACGACCTTCTCGCGGGACGGCTTCCCTGTCTCCCTCTCCCTCTCGGCCCAAGGTGGCTGGGTAAGAAAGAGCGGCGGACCACACCTCTCCACCGGTCTCGTTTCCCGGCTTGGTCTGCTGGGACGCCGCCACACCCCTTGTGCCGGTACGGGGCGCTCCGTGTTACCTGATGCTTCCGACCCTGGGCGTGTGACCTGCAGTTCCTGTTCCGCGAAGTCCTGTTACTGGTCGTCCCCTCACCCCAGGGGATTGCCGGGCCGGCTCCGGGGCGTCATCGGGGTCGGCGATCTGGGTCACGCCCCTCGCGACCTATGACGTCCGGGGTTGTTGCGGCGTCTCTGGCCTTCCTCGCACCCATTCCTTGGAGAGGTACGGGAGGGGGACAGTGGAGTACGGCCTCGTGCTTCGTGGCGTCGTCATCTGTCCACTCCCGTCGGGGAATTTCCCCTGTGGTTGCCTCTGGGAACTTTCCCTCCGTCCGGAGGGGCTGGGTGGTGGACTAGGCCGGCCTCCCATTGTACGGTCTCCCCCCACCCCCCGCTTGAATTCGGGTAGTATACTAGTGGTATCGTTTTGTTTCTTGTGCAGCACTTTGCTCTTTTGCTCCCTCGCGGGGGTCGGGGGCTTCTTGCCCGTCTCCAAGTGGCAGGTAGCTTAATGCACTAGCTCTAGGGGACCTAAAATGACGGCTTTGAAGTATGAAAAGCCTATTTTTGGGTCACCTGACAGGCTATGCACGGCCATCGCCTCCCACACTTCCTTCCCACCAAGTTTTCAGCCCCTCTCCCCGGGGATGATTTATTGGGATGGTTATTATAGCTCCGGGCCCGGCTGGCGGCTGCCGGCCTCGGCAGGATGGCACGGCGTTGCCAGACTGTTGTTCTTTTTCTTTCAGATTCTAAGTGTCGGCCTGGTTACCGAACCAGATGTGTGTATTTGGTTGTCCTGTATACCAGGGTTTTGCCCTGGTGGCGATCTTCCTATCCTTTAGCTTAGTGCACTAGCCTTCTGTCCAAGGGACCCCAAAAATAGGCTTTTTCATACTTAAGCCGTCAATATGGCTTTGGGTGCCGTCACTGAGGAAGTGTAATGGCGTTCTTTGGCGTCTGGTCTTGCCTCCCCTCGTTTCCCTGGATCCGTGTGGCTGTGTATTCCAGTTACTGTATGTTTCTGTGTTGTTCCTGTATGTGTGTTGGCAATGGTGTGTATGTTGTGGGGCAGGTGTATCCAGCTTCTTTCCTGTGAATACAGGAGTGAGCAAGGGTGCGTCTTGCCCCATCACTTTTTTCAACGCTTGTAGGACTGGGTATTGGACAAGATGCAGATCAAAGTGATTGTGGAGCATCCTTCGGTCACACCAAGACACTGATCTTGTTTTTATAAGCCGATGATGAGTAATCTTTGCAGATTCGCTGGAGTTCCTGGTGATTGGCGTCTCGAGGGCGCTGCACGAGGAGGCAAAGCTTTTGGGACTTGAGGTCTCCTGGCTCAAGACCAAGGTCCAGCGTTATTTGGAGACTTACTAGATGAAGCAGTACGGTCTGTTCATGGGCGTGTGGCGATGACCATTGGAGGTCTTGAACGTTTTTTTACATACCTTGGTAGCGCAGTCCATAATGACGGCGGGTCACGTCAAGAAGTCTTACGACGGTTGCATAGCCCACGGTGTTATGAACTCCCTCAGGCGGGAAGTATTTGGCTTGTCGGTACCTGGCAGAGGACAAGATCCGGAATCTTCAAGTCGCTTGTGATCTCGTCTACTCTATGGTTGTGAGACTGGGACACTAAATAGTGACTTGAAAGAGACGAATCAATGCTTTGTAATAGTGTCTTCGCAGAATCATGGGGTATCGCTGATGATTACGTGTCAAATCAGCGATTGCAACCGTGATACTGAATCGAGGCCTATTCCTTCAATAGTCCGTCAGCGCCAACTTCGGCGCTATGGGCATGTGGCACGCTACCCTGAAACCGATCTTTCCCATCGGGTTTGTATCCTGTAGAGACAATCCGCGGGGAGGAGGCAAGGGGGGCGCACACAAGGCTCGGGCTGGGGCAAGTTTAATGTTCTTGTCGAGAGCTGCTTGGTATGGAAAGGACCTGCATGTGAACTCGCGCGTGGTGACCCCCCTGGAGTGCGTCGTAGGTGGCGAGGCGACTCGCCCCCCGGCGTATGCCCCCCCATGATTGATTGATTGAATGGTGTTTATTAGCGTTTTCCTGCGGTGGATTTGCTTGCAGCGAAAAAATTATATTGCACTGGTCACTTTTATAGTGTCCACATATATTTTTATAGTGCCCAAACAAACATTTCGTCTTGCTGCCATCAACAACAACAAACTCACAATTCTTGCAGGTACGGGCATCATCTTTCCCCTGGATGGTTTGAATACACAAGCGAATTTAAGCAATAAATTTTTTTTTCGCTTGCAAGCGCAATCCCCGCAGCAAACGCCTATGGACACTAATAGCGACTTGAAGAGGGAATCGATGCCTTTGTAGTAATGTCTTCGCATAATCATGGTATCGCTGGGATGACTTACGTATCAAATCAGCGCTTGCACCGTGAGACTGAATCGAGGCCCTATTACCTGCATAGGTCCTGTCATTTCCAACTTCGGCTATTGGCATGTGGCATACGCTAACCTGTAACCTATCCTTCCCTTTGTGTATCTTAAGCAGACAATCCGGCGTGGAGGGCCAAGGGAGCGCCCACAGGCTCGTGCTGTGGCAGTTGATGTTCTTGTCGAGAGCTGTTTGGTATTGGAAAAGGAGCCTGCATGGGGACTCACGCATGGTGACACCCCTGTGAGTGGCGTTTGTAGGGTGGTCGGGCGACGTGCCACCCAGTCCGTCTGCCCCCAATGATTGAATTGAAACCTAATCTCAACTAATAACCTAACCTAAACCTTACCATAACCTCCTATCAGAACCAGGCGAGAAGAGCATCCTTACCAGTTAGGTTCGTATTTTTTTTTCTTTGGTATTATTCTAGTGTATTACCCATTCCCCCCCTCCCCTAAAAATAATCTTGGAGTACCTTGGGGGAATGCGGGGGTTTAGCTGAGTACAAAAATGTCCGTTGCTAACAACATATATTATTGAGTTTGGGTGGCGTAAAGATTCCCCTATATCTATGGGATTGATGGGTTTTCCTTATAGTCCAGAACGTGTGGCACACTGACGATCCTCACAACAGAATGACTGGACATCGATCCATCCCATAAAAAAAAAAAAACAAAAAAAAAAAAATAAAAAACCAAAAAAAACCACTTAGACGTAGGAAACAAAAAATTTGGTTACCGGGGTTTTCGAGGGCCCACATTATGTTATGTAGATATTTTATCGGGGTTTCAAGGGGGCAACCCCCGCTAGAAGGTTAGGTTAAATTTGTTAGGTTAGTTTGATTACGGGGGGCGGAGCCACCCCGCTTGGAGTTAGGTAATTTTCCCATATCTAGGGAAAATTACCCTAGATCTAGGGATTTTTGTATAATTTTACATGTACCAACTTCCTACACATTGGGAGCATGGTTTTTTGTTTTACCTTATTGTATTCTAAGAAGACATTTGCCTCTGAGTTTACCGTCGCAAAACAATAGTTTCGAAATATATAGAAATTTCGGTGGGGGGAGGAATATGTCTCCTTGTTTACAAAATGCCTCCCTCTTCCTCTTCTTGTGACCTGCATCGCTTTTGTTTGGTATTTTATTAAACTTTTTTATTATTGGACCCAGTTAGGAGGTTAAAGGTTAGGTAAGGTAAGCGTTACGTTAGGTTAGGCTAGGTTAAGGCGGCGTCACACTAGCACTTTTCCGTCTATTTTTTCCAGCAACTTTCTAAAAACTATAAAAAATTTACTGCAAGCCGTCACACACACAATCGTTTGCCTGCACTGCCAGTCAGCTGTTCCTGCGATTGTAAACAAACATGGCTCCGACGCCAGGGCAGGCTAGAGTACCTTAGGGCAGGCTATCGCTGGTATGCACTTAATTATGTGTATTATCAATCGTAGACGCGCCAAACAAGTTAAAATACATACACATATATACATAAAAACAGTAAAGGCCTCTTCCATTTGCGACATTTCAAGAACCAGTTCACGGAACCCAAGAGTTCAGGCGTTCCATTTGCGCACGAAAACCTGGGTCCGAGGCAAAGCGCGTAGTGACTCAGCAAAACCCTTGAACTTTCTCTACTCACATTGAGAGGTGGGTAGCTTGGATAGAGTTTTCAGTTCATAACAAACAATGGTCGCCTTGGGCCCTATTTCTCTTATCGTGAAGGGTTTTCCGCATGCACGAGTCGGAGAGGATGTCAGACGGCATAAAAGAGGCATACATGGCTGGTGGAAGCCATGCTTTCCCGCGATCTTAGACTTGATATGATCCCTTCACATAACAGCTAGCTGAGTTATATCTCTCGTTATCTCTCTCGTTATCTCTCTCGTTATCTCGTTATCTCTCGTTATCTTTCGTTATCCTCTCTCTTCTCTCTCTCTCTCCTCTCTCTCTCTCTCTTCTCTCTCTCTCTCTCTCTCTTCGTTATCTCTCTCTCTCGTTATCTCTCTCTCGTTATCTCTCTCTCGTTATCTCTCTCTCTCGTTATCTCTCTCTCTCGTTATCTCTCTCTCGTTATCTCTCTCTCTCTCTCTCGTTATCTCTCTCTCTCTCTCGTTATCTCTCTCTCTCTCGTTATCTCTCTCCCTCTCGTTATCTCTCTCTCTCTCGTTGTCTCTCTTGTTATCTCTCTCTCTCTCTCGTTATCTCTCTCTCTCGTTATCTCTCTCTCTCTCGTTATCTCTCTCTCTCTCTCGTTATCTCTCTCTCTCTCTCGTTATCTCTCTCGCGTTATCTCTCTCTTTCTCTCTCGTTATCTCTCTCTCTCTTCTCTCTCTCTCTCTCTCTCTCTGCTCTCTCTCTCTCTCTCTCTCTCTCTCTCTCTCTCTCTCTCTCTCTCTCTCTCTCTCTCTCTCCTCTCTCTCTTCTCTCTCTCTCTCTCTCTCTCTCTCTCTCCTCTCTCTCTAAATTGCCTCGCCAGCTGAGCATGTTTATAAACAAAAAACGGGGTTTTTGCGTTCCATTTGTGACACGCGAACCCAACCCTGAACCCAGAACCCAACCCTGAACTGAAAGAACTGGTTCATGCAGCTTGGGCACAAATGGAAGAGGCCTTAATAGATGAGCGAGCATCAGCCCGCCGCTGGAGCAGAGTCATGCGAGTCATGCGAGAGACTGTTGCCTGTTTTATAAAACTGGCTTTTAAATGTATCTACATGTGCAATAGTCACTTGAATATTTTTCATACTTTCAAATGTATTGAATTATATTTTGCAAAAAAATCCTGATTTATATCGAATATCTTTAAAGTAATCACTATGGATTTTGAATTGACTATGAAAGTTGTCTTCAACTTTCCATATGAAGACGATCACGATCGTCTGACTCAGACTGATTGATTCAGACGGACTAGGCGGCGTCACACTAGCACTTTTTCCGTCTAGTTTTTTCAGCAACTTTCTCATAACTAACAATTTTCTGACTGCAAGCCGTCACACACACACAATCATTCGCCTGCACTACCAGTCAGCTGTTCGGCCAGAGTTGCCAGATTTGGGGATTTGTCCCTATATTTGGGGATTTCAGGGCACTGA
This sequence comes from Chionoecetes opilio, assembly GCA_016584305.1. Taxonomy (NCBI): domain Eukaryota; kingdom Metazoa; phylum Arthropoda; class Malacostraca; order Decapoda; family Majidae; genus Chionoecetes; species Chionoecetes opilio. Next base: position 14,540 of record JACEEZ010008677.1, read on the forward strand.
TGGGGACATGGGGACATTCATTATCGATTTGGGGACTTTTGAGGCTTCTGAATAAATATGTATTTTATCGATTAAAATAATATTATTAATATGAAAGTTAAAAGAAAACATGAGGTTAAACCGACGGCAAGGAAGAAGTAATTTGAGCTTCATTGATCCCAAAGAAGTAAGTCAAGAAATGTGGTCTCCATTGGTCCATTGGCTAGTGTATTTCCTGGAATTGTAGGTCCTGACAAAATAAATCACCTAGACAAAGAATGGAGAGTACTAAGAAACACCGATCTTGCTGATTCAGAAATCAATGATGTTGAAGGCTTCTGGGAGACAGTTAGAGAAATAAAGAGTGGTGATGAAACCCCCATGTTTCCAAATTTGGCAAGTTTTGTTTCTGGGCTATTGCGTCTTCCTCATTCTAGTGCCACAGCAGAAAGGATATTTTCATCTGTAAACAATTTAAAAACAAAACTAAGAAACAAACTCTCAACCAGGGTGGGCATTTTCGAAGGGGCTCTAAACTACACCCTCTTAGCGTCCTAAGACCGACTTAGTTGTACCGGGCTAAGAAGATTACTAAGGAAGCATTTTCGGGCGTCATCTTAGCCTCGTGTAAGGGTCGTGTAAGGGGACAGAAGGCCAACCCTTCTTAGTGCCACCTAACCAATCAGCGCGCGCGACACAAGTCTGTATTTGGCGGGAAATACGTATACCACGCTGAGGGAGTCTCTCTCTCTCTCTCTCTCTCTCTCTCTCTCTCTCTCTCTCTCTCTCTCTCTCTCTCTCTCTCTCTCTCTCTCTCTCTCTCTCTCTCTCTCTCCTTCTTCCTCTCTCTCTCTCTCTCTCTCTCTCTCTCTCTCTCTCCTCTCTCTCTCTCTCTCTCTCTCTCTCTCTTCTCTCTCTCTCCTCTCTCTCTCTCTCTCTCTCTCCTTCTCTCTTCTCTCTCTCTCTCTCTCCTTTTTTTTCTTCTATTATTTCTTCTCCCTCCTCTTCCTTCTCCTTGAGTTGCCAGATATGTATTTTTGCTACAGTCACAGTGCAGTGTCACTGCGCCGAGGGAGTCTCTCTCTCTCTCTCTCTCTCTCTCTCTCTCTCTCTCTCTCTCTCTCTCTCTCTCCTCTCTCTCTCTCTCTCTCTCTCTCTCTCTCTCTCTCTCTCTCTCTCTCTCTCTCTCTCTCTCTCTCTCTCTCTCTCTCTCTCTCTCTCTCTCTCTCTCTCTCTCTCTCTCTCTCTCTCCTTTTTTTGCTTCTATTATTTCTTCTCCCTCCTCTTCCTTCCCCCTTTTAATCCTCCACACACACATCATAGCCAGTATGTGATATTATCGTGAATAACGAAACTTTTTATCTGGTGAGTTTTATGTTTAGAATTGATCTACTAACCGTTTCTGTCGCAAATCATATCTATTCCACCCAGCCCACCCCTATATATATATAGTATATATATATCCCACACCTATATATATATATATATATATATATATAATATATATATATATATATATATATATATATATATATATATATATATATATATATATATATATATATATATATATATATATATATATATATATTACATTTACATTTATTATATACATATTACATTTGGTCCACATTTACAGGGTAAAAAAAAAAGTTTGTCGGATTCGTCGGGCCGGGTCGGAATTCTTGTCGATACTATGGCACAAGGTTCTGTGCAAAATTTCATTCCGATCGGATGATATTGTCCCGTCCCGCAGTGCAGCCAAAGTTTTCACTATCTAACAAAATTTTGGGAAAAATAGGTGAACTGAGATAGGGATTAGGGAATCAAAATTTAGTACCTTCTACTCATAATTGTGTTTGTGTTAATGCTTTTTCATCTTTACAGTGCAATTAAAAGTGATTTAAGCAAGGACTGCATTAGTCATACAGAGCTGGACTGACACTGCCCACCACAACTGGCCAGTGGCCCAGTTACCCTTCAGCGCTTGTGGTGTGAGGGTGTGTGACGCTCCGCCTCCCAACTTGTGGCGCCGCGTTAGTCGTTGTTGTGTCTGCGTTCGGGATGGCCGCTGCAACTGCAGCACGTTCACGCTCAGCCACCGAAGTGTGGCTTCTTGGGTAGCCCGAACCGAACCCCTGCTGGGGGAAACAGCTTCCCAAGAACGGGCATGTGCTACGGCGCTTCTTCCACTTCGTCCGTGTGCAGCGGAAGTCGGTGAAAGAAGCGGCTTCCCTCGTCACCGCGGAGGTGGCGGTGGTGTGGGAGAAAGCACGGATCCCCACGCAGAAGAAGAGCCGCTGTGTGGAGAGGATCCTCCGGCTGTACGCATCATGGCAGAACTTGGATCGGTCCAAGAAGCGGAGCGCTGAAGGTAAGACAAATCAACAGTTGAACTAATTGAATTAGTTCGCAGAATACCCTAATATAATATATTATTTTGCCCTAATTGCCATGACATTTAACCGTGACCTGTCTGCCATGCTGGGCGCTGGCTAGGCTGGATGTTGCCCGAACGATACTCTGGAATAGTATACCTGAAATTATCAGAAGCTGCGAGTCATTACCTTCATTCAAAAAACAACTGAAATTTCACCTCATAAACAATTACTAATTTACCTCATCCACAATGGACTGGGGGACCGCTAGTCCGTCCGTCCGACCTATACCTAAACTTAAAACTTTAACTTCTATGTAGATACGACGGAGTTGGTAATATAAGTATGTCTTCCAGTTATTAGTAATTTATTTAATTTTTTTTTTTTGCATTGCACAGAAATTTATAGATGTCATCCGAATGTATATGGTGTGTGTATTGGCGTTATATTAATTGTACTATAAATTCTATATTAACATTGATGTAAATATTATTTCCAATAAGTCACTGTCTAAACCTTTCACATACGTAACTTTTATCGTCACCAAATTATAATATATTTTGTTTTTGTTTTTATGTACTCTAATAAATGAACTAAGTTAGGTTAGGAAAACTTTATTTAAGTTGTGGTAATAAATTGTTTAAACGATCACCTACAGACGAGCTAATCTCTTTCAGTTGACGTCGAGAATCGCCGGAGTTTCTCACTGGCGCTGATGACGCTTTTCGACATCGGGCACGCGGACGCCTTCGACCTCATCACGGTGGACGAGGATCGGCAGTTCCTGCTGGGCCAGCGCTGCCCGGATGGACCCCGTGGCATCATGCAAGGAGTCGACCAATCCTTGGCCGACAGAGAGCGACGGCGTCTGGAGCGCGGCGTGCTAAAGCGGTCGAGCTCACCGGAGCGTGCCACGACTGCCAGGCGCAGCTCATCGGGCTTGGGTGCAGGCGACGAAGAAGAGAACGGTGGTGACGACGGACGGGACGCGGACTTCGTTCCGAGCGCAGGAATATCCGCTCAATCGGCCTGTTCCCCCAAGCGTCGCCGCACGCCGATCATGACGCCGGCTGTCGCCGCTGCGTTGGACCGCACAAGGATCTCGGACCGCACCGCAGTTCATCTTTTCACCGCTGTCCACGGCGCCGACGCCACTCCCGCTCGCAGCACCGTGCGGCGCCACCGGAGGAGCGCGCGGGAGAAGATGGCTAAGGAGATCAAGGCGGAGATGACCGTGAATGTGCCGGCGGTGCCGCTCATCATACACTGGGACGGAAAACTTGTCGAGGGGATGGCCGGTGAGGGAATCGCGGAGCGATTGCCCATCCTGGTGTCCGGTGACGGCATCCAGAAGCTGTTGATGGTGCCGAAACTCGCGGCGGGGACGGGCGTGCTGACCGGGCAGGCGGTCTACGACGCTGCGAAGGAGTGGGACCTCGTCGACAACATCATCGGCATGTGCTTCGACACAACAGTCAGCAATACCGGACTCAAGGAGGGCGCGTGCGTCCACATAATGAAGCACGTCAAACGGAATCTGCTCCACTTCGCTTGCCGGCACCACGTGCTCGAGCTAGTGGTGGGCGCAGCATTCACCGTCTGCTTCGGCCCGTCTTCCGGCCCCGAGATCCAGCTGTTCAAGCGGTTTGTGAAGTGGTGGCCGCTCGCGAACCAGGCGTCGTCCAAACCGCTCGACGACCCCGTCGACGGCGCCGACAAGATCATCGCCACCTGCCACGCGTTGCTGAAGGAGAAGCAGCCGCGCGACGACTACCGCGAGATGGTGCAGCTCACCATCATCGTGTTGGGCGGTGAGGTTGAGGCGAACATCCGGAAGCCGGGCGCCTACCACCGTGCTCGATGGATGGCAAAGGTGATCTACACTCTCAAGATCACCCTCTTCCGCGAGGAGTTTGCGCTCACCAAGCACGAGAAGAGGGAGCTGATCCGGTTCACGACGTTTATCGTCACAACGTACGTGGAACCGTGGATGTCCGCCCACTGCTCGACCTCGGCCCCGGCAACGGACCTCGCCCTCCTCAAAGCCCTCGCCGCCTATCGCGACAAGGAGATCGGGCGGGCATCGGGCAAGGTGATGGCCCGGCACATGTGGTACGTCTCCGAGGAGCTCGTCGGCCTCTCCCTCTTCGACGAGGCGACGGTGGTCGAGGAGAAGCGGGCCATCGTCAGCGCCATGCAGCAGCGGCTGGGGGAGAAGAACCCGCCTCGCCGCGCCGACGTCGCCCTCGACGCAGTGGAGCAGCGCTCCCTGGCGTCGTTTGCGACGACCAACTCTGTCGGCCTCGTCACCGCCCTCGGGGCCGGTCACGATTTCCTCAACGTCGATCCGGCCGAGTGGTCGGGGAGGGACGACTACACCACGGCTCGTCGGCGCGCCCGTCACCTACGGGTGGTGAACGACTTTGCGGAGAGGGGCGTCGCCCTCATCAGCGCGTTCTGCGGCGCCATCACGCGCGACGAGGAACAGCGACAGCACCTTCTGCAGGTCGTGGAGCGCCACCGGGCGTTGTACCCGTGCGCGAAATAGGTATAGGATGGCGCGCACGGTGGATTTCGTTTTTTTGATCATCGTCACCAGTGTAGACTCGTAGAGGTTTAATAGTGGAAACTTCGGCCGCTCTGCGGGACGGTATAAAGTTATCCGATCGGAATAAAATTTTGCACACATCCTTGTATCATTGTATCGACAAGAATTCCGACCCGGCCCAACGAATCCGAATTTTTTTTCAAAGTGGACCACCCTAATATATATATATATTATATATATATATATATATATATATATATATATATATATATATATATATATATATATATATATATATATATATTATATATATATATATATATTTATACATAGTGTATTATACAGCCTAATATACTATATACAGTCAAAAATATATAATATATAACCAATAATATAACCATTGTTGTTATGGTGACGAAGAAAATTGCGGGCTAAGACGACCCCAACCCTGCCTTAACCCCTTCACTGCGGCTGGTACAAATACGGTCTCTCAGCTATTTAAGGGTTCACTGCGGCTGGTACATATATGGTTTCTGTATTTAAACTGCGCGCTCAATGATATTATGGGTAAATATTCGTTGTGATAGGCTTGTATAGCAACAGTTTCAAGTGTTGCGATATAATAGAACCTCTTTTTCTGCTTGCGTGAGTTAGTGTGACTAATAAGGTCAAGCGGTACAGTACGACGTGTTGACGCTGCCGCGCCCTCTACTTCAATGGCGAGGCTAAATAGTCAAGATATTCAATATATTCTTGATGGATATAAAACAAGTATGAATGAATGAATGAATGCATGAATGAAGCATTGATGTACCAAAATAAGCTGTATTATGTTGAGTAGTAAGTAGTTTCATTGTGCGTCTGGCAGCACGGTCACGGCCCTGTTGCTGCACTTTGACGTAACTCTTCACTTAGCTGGTAGCCTCCACCAAGACGAAACATGGATTTTCTGGTATGGAATGAGCATCCTATTCATTTAGGCACTTTAAAATATGATCAGTAATTATTTTATATTTTAATTAAACCTGCCGCACAGGGGGGTAGGCCTATGAATTTGATATCCGCAGTGAAGGGGTTAGTTTACACTCGCTGCGCTGTCTTAGGCGGAGCGAAATTTGCTTCCGAAAATGTCAAACTAGCGCTAAGATGGTCTTAGTCTCCTAAGATGGTCTTAGTAGTGTTCGAAAATGCCCCCCTGTGATTCTCAAGTCCATAACTCTCCAATAACACTTTGTCTTCTCCTGCTACACTCTCTGCTCGTTTTTTTACTCTGGCTTTTTTGCCAGGTTAGGTTGGGTTAGGTTAGGTTAAATTCAACAATTCAATAAGTCTAATTTTAAATAAAACATACATATTATAGCCCAGCGATCACGTAGGCTCCACCCCAATGTGACGTTACGTGTTTGGACATCGGTGATTGGCTCGACATCCCCACACCGCATACTATTCCATAGAATGGGAATATGCTCTGGACACAATTACATACACGCACACTTAAAGTTTTCATAACACATGCTATAGTTTACTTCTGTCGAAACACTTAGCTCATTTCGCGTGTCGCATTTCTCAGCTCTGATGTCAGACGTTTAATATACTCACAACTGGGGGAGGAGGAGGAGGAGTGACATCCTCATAACATTTAGTATGGTTAGCAATTTACACATTTGGTTTTACTTCTGATTTCACAGCTCCTTCCACACCCATGGTTATAATTTCCAATTGGCATAGCTCTCTCTCTCTCTCTCTCTCCCTCCCTCCATGTTTTTCCACCTATGCAAGTCTCCATGCGACAGTTATGGTTACTTAGCATAGTGTGTCTGGTCTCTACATTCACAAGTACTATGGTTGTGGTGGCGTCACGTGTAGGTACTGTTGAGGTGCACCAGGTGGAAGGGTGGCCCCGCTACCCGGGCTGGAGCATGATGTCCCTCTGTATCACCCTCAGGTTGGTCCCGTCATACCTGGGGCCGAGGATCTCCCGGCTGTATGGGCGATTCTTCTTGGTCTTTGTGTGCCAGACGTAGATCTGTCAGGATAGAGAATTAAGTTAAGGGGAGGGTAAGCATGGAAGGTGGATGGGTGAGTGGCTGTGGTTGATGGGGGACTTGTTATGTGGTGCAGGAGGGATATTTACCACAAGTCTGTGAACGTTCGCAAATTTCTGTTCGCAGAATAGAGGGCTGTTCAATGTTGGGAGCTATCCTTGCGAACTATTTATCAAAGTCTTGTGAATAGCTCCCTGCTAGGAATCCTCCGCTCCTTGTGATCAAAACAAACAGTGAAATTAACGCCACCCCAATAATTCTTTCACTGCAAATAACAAATACAAAGGATATATTGTGACCAAAAACCGTAGAAGAATTGTTTATTCTTGTAAGAAATGTATTATTGCAGCAATAAATATCAATATAAAGGAATTTTGTTTATACTACATATTTTGGCGCGGAATACAGCAGTGTGTACATTTTCTACCACTGCCTAGCACCTTATCTACATACTACGCATTTATCTACTATTATGGAGCGCCAAGGACAACTCTAGCCGCGGCGGCTATAAGTATGAACCCGTATCTCTAGCCGCGGTGGCTATAGGTATGATGAACCCGTATCTCTAGCCGCGGTGGCTATTGGTATGAAACGTATCTCTAGCCGCGGTGGCTATAGGTATGAAACGCATCTCTAGCCGCGGTGGCTATAGGTATGGCCCGTATCTCTACCATCAATAACACTATACTCGTGTAGTAAATTAATCTGTCATTCGTTTTTGTCGGAAATAAATTTTTGTTAATATGTGTAGGGGGTGCCCAACCCGCCCCTCCCGGCCCGCCCCGCAAACATTGCTCTATTTCGCATTGCCATAGTATTGATAGCTTTCATTTTTTCTTGATATCAATTGTTACTAAATCAAACCCAATCTCTAACCTAACCTAATCTAATTTAACCTAACTTAACCATTCCTGGCTGAAATAACGATAGATTTTCGATAGTATACATGTAACGCCATTATTATTCAATTGCGGCATGTGAAATGTGTTTTAAAATACTCAGAATGAAGAAATCTCCACGATGATGTAGGTAAGAATCCCTCTAAGGACTTTTGAAAGCCCACTACCGAAATAATAGGCTACTATTGACGGTAGGTTAGATTACAAATGAGATTCGGTAGGTTATGTATAGGTATAGTTTTGGTTAGGTATAGGATAGGTTTGGGTTCGGTTTTGTAGTTACTTAGTGTTCGCAAGGCCTTGGGAGTGGTCAGGAGCACTCGCAGATTGCGAACACTTTGCGAACGTTCACAGCCGTTCTCAAGCTTAGTAAATATGTCCTGAGAAATTGTTAACATTCACAAGGCTTGTGAATTCGCAAGCCTGTTGTGAACGTTCGCAAGAAATGGTAAATATCCCTCCAGGTGTACGTGTGTATTTCTCCCTAGTTGTATTTACCTAGTTGTAAGGCTCAGGGCCTGAGCTAAGCTGGTGTGGTTCTTTCTCCATCTCTTACATTTTGTGGAAATTTATGTCACAAACATATATTTAATTTGAGTTCTTACCTATAGAAACCCATTGTCTATCTCATCCCGACACAATACCCCAACTAGTCAACTAACTAGGATACTTATAGGTGGATAGTAGGGTTGAATTGTTGGTAGGCTTATCAATACTGCAATGTCTTGTTATTCGAAGTGGTCAGCGTGACCGAGGCCACCGGTGAAGGGCGGAGGCGGAGGCGTTATTGTGGTGGGCGTCAAGTGGTTCATCAAACCATCACGGCGCGGCGATTATAATCACTGAGGCGTCAGGGAAGCTGTTCAGGCTTAATAGATGCGGCACTGATATTCGCTATGTCGATAAGACACGTCCAATTGTTAAACACTTATAAGTACAAAATGAACGTATGTACAAATTCTTCTCATTATAATCAGAGAAGAGAAGATGTTAATCCCGTGGTGGCTTGAGTGGTACTTATATATACAAGCACGTATATTTAATAAGAGATGTTACTCCCGCGAGGGTCTGGAAGTGTACTGAATCTCCCGGTGGGCGGCGAGCCCCCGCTACCAATACCTAGCCACGTGTATAATTCCCGGTGGCTAGAATAAATCACGGCAGCGGCCACCACAAATACACGTGTCACCTCTTGATGGGCGACAGGTGGACCGCCACCATTGGTGCTAATTTAAAGGACGGCGGCCAATGAGCAGCCGTTTCAAATTAAGGTGCTAATATAAGGTGCAAATGCTTAATACTAATGGGAATGTTCAATTATCCTATCCCAGTACTCATCATTTACTTAAATTACCTTAATTAATACCCATTACCGTTATAACTATATATACATCCCTACGCACCCCCTTTGATGAGCGGACAATACCTCCCTCACAAGGGGGGGGGGGGGAACAAACCACCACTCTGCCAATTATTGAGAGGGTGGTTGGTGGATAATTTCCACACATTTATCTATAGTCCATTCATTTGAGAAAATCAGCTCAGCTGCTCCCGTACAGCGTGGAAGGGTTGGTAGGCCTGCTAGACAGTCTCATCACTCCACCTCCTTAAGAATATATTTATATATCTCCACTTGGCTCACCTATTACACAAGATGGGAACATTTGGTTTACATCATTGGAGTAAGGAGTCATTGTAGTACAACTATAACACACTTTTTAAAACTCAATAGGGTAAAAAACTAAGTAGGTAAATTACGAAGAATATAAGTCAGATAATAAAATGGTAAGGCTTATACCACTTTTTACTCATAATCGATATTTACAGCAATTATGAAATCAAGTGTAGAATAAGACATGTGTTCTCTTACATAAGCTTCTGAATACGATGGTACTTTCTATTTTTACATAAAAATCGATATGGAAGAGAAAATGAAGGATATGTTTGTATATGTTGCATGGATGACGGGTGCTTGGGAGGGAGGGAGGGAGGCAGGTGGTGTGCCCTCCCTGAATGTGGTGTAGCGTTAGTTGGGTGAATATAATCCTATGTGTGTGTCTGCAAACGTCTCCGTATTAGTACACAAACTGTTCTTGCTGCATGCATTATCCCTTGTGTCATGGGAGTGCAGAGGGGCGTGACAGGGCTGTGTGTTGCCGTGGTGTAGTTGTGGTGGAAGGGGGTGTAATGAGCCATGCAGTGTGCAGTGGGGTGATCGTGATGGGAGGCTGGCTGTATGAGGTGCTGCTTGAGTATGCCAGTTACTGCCGTACCGTGTATTCCTCCTTGTCGTAGTGGTCTCGGATTGTATAAGAACATAAGAACATAAGAAAACAAGGAAGCTACAAGAGTCCGTGATACCTACAGGTGGTAGTTCCTGTTACTTAACACTACCTACATCCACCTCTCTCTCCCATCCCAGTCTCAGTTCTCTCCCAGTCCATTCCCATCATTTACCACCCTATTTGTGAACCAGTTTCTACCTTTTATTTTTTATATCTACGCTTTTCCAGTTTGAATTCGTTACTTTTTGTTCTACCCTGCTTGCTAGCCGTAAGAACTTTTCCTACATCTCCTTTATTGTGTCCCTTTAACAACCTAAAAACTTTTATCAGATCGCCTTTCCTCTTCGCCTCTCGAGTGAGTGTAAAGTTAATGGCTTCAATATCCTCTCATAACTAAAGTTACGCATCCCATGAATAATTTTGGTCATCCTTCTCTGCACTGATTCTAACAAGGCTATATCCATCCTGTAATACGGGGACCAAAACTGTACCGCACAGTCTAGGTGAGGTCTGACTAGAGCCAAATAAAGCTTTAGAATAACCTCAGCATTTCTACTTTTAACACTCCTGGCAATGAATCTTAAAATCCTATTAGCTCAATTTCTAGCCTCAATTCATTGTTTCCTAGGACTGGAGGTCTGAGTTCACCTGCACACCAAAATCCGTCTCGCCTTTTGATCTCTTCAGTGATACATTGCGTATAGTGTATTTATTACCATGATTTTATCTACCAATATTAATAAAACTACACTTGTCAATATTAAATTCAATCTGTCATCTGTCTACTCACTCGTTTTACTTATCTAGCTCTATAGTCGTGAAACGTGAAATTAGTACCCTTGGTTGCCCCCAGATGATACTTTCTTTAATCGTTCCCAACCCTGTCAATGGATTCGGACCATTTCAGGCCAGGCCTTTTCTAAAACCCAGCCTCCACGGAGATACCCAGCGAGGGAAGAATTCGGTGACTTATTGACATCTTATTTATGTATGTATAATCTCCTTCACTCTAACACTTACCCATACACAAATACACACATACTCAAAACAGACAAACACACATGCACACAATATATATATATATCAAGTATAGGCGTCCAGCCTCTGGCCCCTTTGATTTTGGCTCAGTTCTTGCGGCTGGAACGTGGCAGCGAGCCACGTTCCAGCCAATTAACTCATTACGCTAATTACTCATTAACCCTCTCACGCACCAAAAGGTTAATAAGTTTCTCTTTCCACTGCGACATCCGTCTGGGGCTCCCTAAGAGGCCCCGCGGAATGGCCTGACTGTGCGGCGATTTTTTTTTTTATGTTATCAATTTCACCCACGAGTATTCTTTTTTCCTGGCATTATTATATGTCGTTGGTTTTGCAAGAGATTATTCTGCCTTATGAAAGAAAAAATAACAAGAAATGCAAATAAATAGCGGAGTTTACCGACTCCGAAAAAAACATTGAGTAAAGAGAAATAAGAAATACAAGAAATAAGAAATAAGTTCACCACTTCGTAGCTCGAAACTTCCTGAGTCGACTTTTTATGGTTTATATGCCAATGAAAGCGGATTTTTATGAGGATTCCAACGCTACCATTAGAATTTTCATATGGCCAGTAGTTCTTGAGAAAATGGAGGAAAACTGAAACACATGTTGGAAGACGGATTAGGCTACAAGTATGGCTTACCCGGCTCGGGACACGTTTTAAAGGGACGACAGTCCGCACTCACAGGCTGTCTGCTGAGAGGAAACTGAGACACAGGCCCTTATCATTTCAAATCCACCCTCACGAGAGAGTTGACAATTAGTTTATTTTATAGGTTGAGCTTGAATCTTTGACGCATAAAATTTTGACGTGATTCTGATAAACACTTTATTTTTGGCGAATTTTTACAAGTTTTTTGAAGCGATTCGCGTCAAAAGCTCAGATGTAGACGATTCCATTTTGACGCGAATCGCGTCACGGTGCGTGAGAGGGTTAAGGGCTTGTTCTACGCAAAACGTTTGTTCGACAGACCCCCATTGATTTTGACAGCACTACTTGCATGTCAAATTTCAGCTCAATCTGACAATATTTAGGAGTAGTTTACGCTAATTACTCATTAAGGGCTTGTTCTACGCAAAGTTTGTTACACAGACCCACATTGATTTTGACAGCATTACTTGCATGTCAAATTTAAGCTCAATTTGACAATGTTTAGGAGTAGTTATTCACTTTTTGGCTTAAACTTGGTTCCACGGGTCTTATGGTAAGAAGCAGCTCGCTTCGCTCGCTGCCAATTATATATATATATATATTATATATATATATATATATATATATATATATATATATATATATATATGTATATATACGTATATATATATATATATATATATATATATATATATATATATATATATATATATATATATATATATATATATATATATATATATATATATATATATATATATATATATATATATATATATATAGCCGTGTTTTTATCGTCCAAGCACCGTCTTGGATTACGAAGACCACTCCAATAACACTTGCTGAAATGTGTGTTATACTGCTTTGTGATATTGTTTGCAATGTTTTGGACTGATTATTATTTCGGCCCCTACCAAGCTTGTGTTTTTGTCGCAGAAACCAATCCGTTTTCAATTCCGAGAAAAAACGGTCTTCGTACCAAGACGATGCTTGGACGACAAAAACACGGCTTTATATATATATATATATATATATATATATATATATATATATATATATATATATATATATATATATATATATATATATATATATATATATCACAAAGGACTTTCCATGGGCACACACAAAAGAGGTAACACAAAGCTCGCTTAGGTACCAGTCCCTATAAAGAACAGTAAGAGAATAAAGAAAGGGGGGGGGGCAATTTAGTTCGGGAGGTGTCTTGTCACTCTTCTCTTGAAAAAGATTTAAGTCGTAGGGAGGTGGAAAAATAGAAACAGTAAGAGAGTTCTAGAGTTTACCAGTGAAAGGGATGAAAGAGTAAAGATACTGATTAACTCCTGCAATAGGAAGATGGACAAAATAGGGATGCGAATGAGTAGAAAGTCATATGCAGCGAGACCGCAGGAGGGGGGAGGCATGCAGTTAGCAAGTTCAGAAGAGCAGTGAGCATGAAAATAACGGTAGAAGATAGCAAGAGAAGCAACATTGCGGCGGTGATTTAAAGATTGAAGACAGTCAGTCAGAGGAGGGGAGTTGATGAAACGAAAAGCTTTTGATTCAACCCTGTTGAGGGAGGTAGCATGGGCTCTACGGGACGAAGACCAAGGGCGGCAAGGGAACGCAGCGCGGAGATCACCGGCTCCCTCGCCGCAACTCAGTTACGAGAGAAGAAAGAGAATGGCGTGTCCCTCCAGAAGCACCTAGCGTGGTGAGTTCTCAGCTGGGTTCACTCTCCGAGGGAGGGGGTCTAGGACAAACGCCACGCGGCGGGGAACAAAGGTGAAAAAGGGATCGTAGCGGGGCTTCCCAGGCCCGCCACCACGGGGGCTGGCGTGTTGTCCCACCAACATGTCCTAGCACGGCGACTACTGGCTCCACTCTGACGGCCATATTGACGGCTTAGAAGTATGAAAAGCCTATTTTTGGTCTACGACAGGGTTAGTGCTCTAGCTAGTGAGAGAGGATCGATCACAACCCAGGGGAATCCCTGGGAAATTCGGCAACCTTATCCCACGTCTGGTTTGAAACTAACCAGGCTGCACTAAACTTTAAAGAAAACTTTGAAGAAAACAGACTAAGGAGAGAACACGTCTGGCAGCCCCACGCAAGCCCCGCCACCACCGACAGCAGCCAGGCAGCCATACCCATCCCAAAAAACTCCCCCAGGGAGAGGGGCTGAAAACTTGGTGGGGAAGAAAGGGTGGGAGGCTGAAGGTCGTGCACTAGCTCTGTCAATCAATCATTAGGGGCATACGCCGGGGGGCGCGTCGCCTCGCCCACCCTCGACGTCACTCCCGGGGGTCACCACGCGCGAGTTCCCATGCAGGCTCCTTTCCCATACCAAGCAGCTCTCGACAAGAAACATCAACTTGCCCCAGCCACGAGCCTTGCGGGCGCCCCCTTGGCCTCCACCACGCCGGATTGTCTCTTACAGATACAACCCGATGAGAAGGATAGGTTTCAGGATAGCGTGCCACATGCCCATATAGCCGAAGTTGGCGCTGACGGACTATGCAGGGTAATAGGCCTCGATTCAGTCGCACGGTGCAATCGCTGATTTGACACGTAATCATCCCAGCGAAACCCCATGATTCTGCGAAGACACTTATTACCAAAGGCATTGATTCGTCTCTTCAAGTTTAGTGTCCATGTCTCACAACCATAGAGTAAGACAGGGACACAAGCGACTTGAAGATCCGGATCTTTGTCCTCCTGCACAGGTACCGACAACGCCAAATACTCCCGCTGAGCGAGTCCATAACACCGTGGGCTATGCCAATCCGCCGTAAGACTTCTTGACGTGACCCGCCGTCATTATGGACTGCGCTACCAAGGTGTGTACAACTTTCCAAGATCTCAATGTCCTCGCAACACGCATGAACAGACTGTACTGCTTTATCTAGTAAGTCTCCAAACACCTGGACCTTGGTCTTAAGCCAGGAGACCTCAAGTCCCAAAGGCTTTGCCTCCTCGTGCAGCGCCTCGAGAGCCATCACCAGGACCTCCAGCGACTCAGCAAAGATTACTGCATCATCGGCACAAACAAGATCAGTGATCTTGGTGTTGCCGACGGATGCTCCACAATCACTTTGATCTGCAACCTTGTCCAATACCCAGTCCATACAAGCGTTGAAAAGTGATGGGGCAAGCACGCACCCTTGCCTCACTCCTGTATTCACAGGAAAGAAGCTGGATACACCTGCCCCACACTTCACAGTACTCTCAGTCCCAGAATACAGACCAGTTATCAAAACAATAGTCCTTGCAGGAATCCCGCGAAGTCGCAGAAGATCTCAGAGTGACTCACGATGCACTGAGTCAAACGCCTTCTTGAGATCAACATAGGCTGCAAGCATCCCCTGTCGAAACTCACGTCGGCGTTCCACCAGGACACGAAGCGCTAGGATACGGTCCGTTGTTAACTTACCAGGCGTGAACCCAGACTGCTGAGGTCTCTGATGCTTCACCAGATGACTGCGAATTCGTGTCAGCAATAGATGGCCAAGCACGTTGCCTGGTACGCTGAGCAGTGTAATACCGCGATAATTGTTGCAGTCCTGACGGTCCCCTTTCCCTTTCCAGATAGGGACGACCAGCCCCCTTTTCCAGTCAGGAGGAATGGTACCTGATTGCCACACGGCAGTCAGGACAGCATGCAACCCGCGGATCATGGCCTCACCCCCAGCTTTGAGGAGCTCCGCACTGATATTACAAACACCAGCTGCCTTTCCACCCCTCAACTTTGCTACAGCCTCTCTGATTTCGTCAAGAGAGGGTGTGGTTTCGTCAATGGGAGGATCGGCATCCACTGCCTGTAACCCAGTGGTGTGAAGCTGCTCAGTTGGAGGGTCCACCGTGAACAACTGCCCAAAGTACTCAGCCCAACGAGCCATCTGCCCATCCATGTCCGACACGAGGCGCCCATCTGCTGTTCGAATAGCACTCGCCCGAGATGGAGACTTGGAACGGAGCTTCTTCAGGGCTCGGTAGGCGGGTCGGAGGTCATTAGCGTTCAAATGACCCTCGACATCCTCAGCGAGACTCCTGACATACCTCTCCTTGTCTCACCCCAGGAGGGTTCGAGTCCGGCGTGACAGAGCCCTGTGCTGGTCCTGGTTCCCCGCCAGCCTGGCAGCGCGACTCTCCTCGATTTTCTCCAGCGTCTCCGTCGAGACAAAACCACGCCTTGACCTCGGGTGCTCCCCAATACACTCCTTGGCAGCCTGTAGAGTTTCACGTTTGAAGGTATCCCACAGTTATACAGGGTCCCCGAGAGCACCGAGCACATCAAACCGATTCAAGACTGCCAACGCATACTCATGAGCACATGTCAAGTCCTTCAGCTTCTCAAGATGAAACACAGTATGGCTACCTCTTGAGATTCTTCTGGACTTGACATGAAGCTTAAGTGTAGCAACAACAAGTCTGTGATCTGTTCCAAAGAACTCAGCACTCCGGTAAACCCTGTAGTTCTGGAGGATCCTCCAACGAGTACTAACGAGGACGTGGTCGATCTCCTTAGCTACCCCTCCGGCATTACTATACCATGTCCAGCGGTGCAGCTCTGGTCTCTGATACCAAGAACCTGCAATTCTCAACCTTCTGGACCTTGCAAAGTTCAGAAGCAGAGAACTGTTGGTGTTTCTGGTACCGGAGCCATGGGGACCAACACATAACTCGTAGCCATCTCTCACAGTGCCAGTAGTAGCATTGAAGTCGCCCAAGACAATGAGTGTGTCCCGAGGAGGACACTGGTCTAATACAGAGTCGAGTTTGGCGCAGAACATCTCCTTCTCTTCAGTTTTACGCACCTCGGTAGGAGCGTACACTGCAACAAGAGACATGAAACCCAGAGTGTGTTTCATCCTCACCCGCATTATACGCTCATCAACCGGAGTAACCTCAACAACTGACAGCTCTGTCGTGAACCCAAAAATAGGGTTTTCTTCCTGCAAAGTCGTAATTTTAGGTCCCCTCTAGAGCTAGTGCACTAGCTACCTGCCACTTGGAGAAGGGGCAAGAAACCCCCAACCCCCGTGGGGAGAAGGAAGGCAACTGCTCAAGAAACAAAAGTAAACGAAAAGCACCTGCAAGAATCATGCGGAGTCGCCATGGGCAGGCACGTCGACCACCACTCCAGTCTCACCGGAAGATGAGAGACCCAGGGCAACACAAGGCTAGTCCACGACGGAGGGAGAGAGGAAGCGAGCCACGAAGCACGAGGCTGGACTCCACTGTCCCCCTACCCGCACCCACTCCAAGAGCGCACGCGGAGGAAGTCCAGAGACGCCGCCACGCCCTTCACGTCACGGGCGCGAGAGGCGTGACCCGGGTCAGCCGACACGAAGACCCCCCGGAGCCGGCCGGCAATCCTCCTGGCGGAGAGGGGACGACTCGTGATAGCGTCGCGGAACAGCACCTGCGGGCCACCCGCCCAGGACGCAGATTGAGCTAAGCTACGACTAAGCACCGAAACCGGGCACAAGGGATGGAGGGTGTCCCCCTCCCACCAAGCCGGTACCGCAAAAGGCCGAAGACGGAGGACCTCCCGCTCGTTCCTACCCAAGACCACGGGCAAGAGGGAGAGTGAGATAGCAGAACGACCCAACGAGAAGGTAGTCTACTGGGGGAAACTGGTCAGCGCCCTCAACTGAGGCCCGAAAACCCCGTTTCCAGGGCCAACATGAACAGCGTATACGGAAGGAGGCGATGCCCGGGAGTGCCGAACCGAAACTGGGCGCCCTGGAGAAACCGAAGGACGTTCACCAGGGACCAGAAGGGGTCTGGACGATGGGGAGGGGGACACTGGGGGAAAAATCTTCCTTCTCAGCAGGGTCACTGAACGTCGGCCCAGGACTGAACACCAGCCGTATTCGCTCAGCCAGAGGACCACCTCCTGTCGAGGGCCAGAAAGGAGAGGAAATCCAGGACCACGGACTCCGAGACGCGACGGAGACCTCACAGTTTTAGGAAAGACTGAAAAGCCGTTCAGTGGAACCTGCACTGCCTAGCAGAGAACGGGCGGAGGGCCGCCAGCATGTTCTCCGCAGCCGCGGCCGAGACCGATCGACTGAGGGAGGCACGGAGAAACACCAGGCGCCTAGCGTCAAGGTGGATGGAAACCCGGCTGGGAGCCACACCAGCAGAACGAGGACCCCCAGGGGAGGGACACCAAGCCTGCAGTACGGGGAACCATGGTTGCGCCGGCCAGAAAGGAGCCACCACGGGGACCCTAACCCTGTAGGACAGCAAGCAAGATGCACACCTGCAGGAGGACGCAGGTGCAGCGAGGTGGAAACAGGTAAACATGGCGCCACCTGTTACAGTCATCCTTCATAGCGTCCGGTACCCCCCCCCCCCCGCAGGGATCCGGTTGACCCCAGTCAAGAAGGTTTGCAGCTGGGCAGAGCGCCTGGACGCGCGAAGAGGGCCACCTCCCGAATGGCCCACTGCCGACAGAGCCGCAAAGCGCATCGGACGAAGCTGCCACTCCACTAACGCTCCCCGGAGGCGAGAAAGGTGCGGCGGTCCACCCGATCCCCACTCCCGGTAGGAACCTGGCAGACAGGTAGAGGGGGACATGGGCTACCAGGACGAAAATCCGCACCGAAAGAGACAATAGAAGGACGGACCTGGAGGTCCCCTGGGGAGCAAAACAGTGGACCGCCACCATGGTGACCATGCCAGTAGAGAGCCGTCCCCTGGGGGACTGGAATCGACCTGAAGGAGAAGAGAGGGACCAGCAGATCTTTGACAATGATGTGGAGACTCCACTCCTCCACTGACCATTCGCCGAAATCCTGCCGGCCGACGGAGGATTGGGAGCCTCGCCCGACATCCATCCGACATGTGGGACGGAGGCAACCACTGGGATACGCGATGAAAACACCCCCTCACCAGCCACGTGCCCATGAGCGAGAAGGCCTGAGGAGGCACAGGCCTGAGCATGCCGCGTGGTTTCACAGGGACAGCAGCGTTCACCGACCTGACAAGGCGACGGAGCTGGAGCCTGCCTCGGGGAGTGACCTCTGCAGCGTAGGTCAGCGAGCCCAGAGGGAACTCCCAGCGGCTCCACGACAAAGGTAGGGATACAGAGGCACGGCAGAGGCGGTGAAGGAGCTTAGCCACCGTCACCTCCTAGACTCGGACTGTGGCGGAACGGGAGTCCCATTGCACGCCCAGCCAGGTGATTCGGGGGTAAAGAGGAAGGATTGTCCTTCCCCTATTGACCAGGAAACCACGTCGGCGCCGCCGCCGTCATGGCCCGTTCCGGTATGCGAGCAGTCCCCTCCCGGAGACTGCTCTCACCAGCCAATCAGCCAGACACATGAGTCAATTCATGGAGTTGGTCGGCGAAGTGGCGGCAGTCTTAATCAGGGCCAAGGAAGACCTCTCTAGACCATCCTGGTGGCTCAGCCTCGCAGTGGTCGGGCCACCTGAAACCCAGAGAGGAGGTCCTGGAAGGGAGGCTCAGAAACCAGAGCGACCCTTGGTGGCGGCCTTGGGGAAGACAGTACGCCCTGAACGAAATGCCCAGGACTTGGAGAAATCGAACCCGGAAGACCCACCCTGGTCGAGGGCCACCCGTGCTCCAGGAGGCCACCCTGCCGTTGGCGAACGTCCAGGGACAGCCCTCCCTGACGAAAGGAGCCACGATGGTGTGCCCCTTCCTGCAATCTCCCGACTGAGAGGGCCTGGGGGCTTGATGAATCACCTGATTGAGGGGAAGAGAAGGGAACGAGGCGAGACACTGGAACAGGACGGGCTCCGACAAGAACCCTGAAGCGATCCGGAGAAACTGGTGCCGAGTCATCTCCGGAAGTCCACGAAATAGCCTCCCGCCGAAGGGCCAAACGGGCAGGGACTCCCCGGGCAACGGCCGGGAGCACCGGCGGGAGGATGGAGGCACTGAAAGCATCACATGTGGTCAAAAACGCCCTAAAGACATCAGAGAGCGAGGCCGGGGATAGGAAGAGCGATCCGGGGCGAGGGAGGCGTGCCAGTCCTCCAGCTTGCTGAAGAAGCCAACAGGGAGGCGTGCCACCCCTCTTGAAAGTCCCGGCGAAAGAGCTTCCCCTATACTGGTTGCGCCCGCCACGGAAGGTTTATGACAGACAGCCGGGACCCCTAGAGGAAGCCAGCCATCATACGCGGGAAACCTCCAGAGGCCGGTAGGACAGGGACCAGGTTCCGGGACGTGGAAGGGCCCTGCGGCCCTCCCGAGTCACCCGCACTCCACACCTCTGCAGGGTCCAGGCCGGCCTTCCTCCAGAGCCGCCGGGACTGGCCCCCAAGAGAAAGCAACCTGGTCTCCGGTGCGCCCTCCACGCAGGGTAGTCCGTCCTAGGCAATACGGGGCCCAGCAGGCACGGAGGCCAGAGCGTCCAAAGTGGCCACCGAAGAAACCACAGGCGCCGTATAGGGAGCGTCCTGCTAGGAGAAAGAAACCGGCGGTAGAGACAAGACTCCTTCCTCCCCTCATCCCTGATACGGTGCACCTCCAGGCCCGGGATGGGGCCCCACAAGCCGTTATCCAGTCGATCAAAGGCAACGAGCCTCACGTCGACATGCAGGCAGCCAAACGACGCTGGGCGCCCGTCGGCGAGCGGGACGCAGGAGAGGATGACCTGCGACCCAGCCAAGGTGAAGAACGGGTCCCGATCGGCAAAAGGACCTCCATGCTCGCCATGATTACGTACACAAGAGTCCAACCACTCCAACCATAACCACCCCAGAGGAACGGGAGGGGAGGACGTGGAAGGCCCCGGGGACACTTGCCCAACCGGAGCAGCGACGTCCGACACCGGGAAGTCCATGTCTCGCGAACCGCGGCTAGAGGGAGGGGCAGAAGACACTTTCAAACCTCCTCCACCGGCAAGGGTGACCGACGGTGATCGCAGAAAGCCAGAGGCAGCAGGCAGGGAAGCGCGAGACGAGTAGGACCTCCCGGAGGAGTGGGGACGGACGTGGTGGCAGATACGAGACGTCAAGGCCCTTGTCCACCCCTACATAAGGCCAGCAAAGAGCCCTCCAACAAGATTGGGCACACCTCTCTCCGGGAAGAAGACCATCAGCGAGATGTGGTAGATCGGCCACTCCACAGGATGGTAGAGGTCAGACAGAAGGCACTGGGCGTGCAAGAAGCAGAGCTCGTGGCCTGAAGACATGCCCCGGGACATGAAGGATGCCGAGCAGCCCTAGGCATCGCAGTTGGGCCTCAGAAAAGGGAGGGCAAATAGGTAAGAGGGAGGGACAAACCGCAGAGCGAATCGCCCCACTCACTCCACCGGTAGAGAATCGCTCCACTCATCCCTGACGAGGGCGAATAGTGACGGCAAGTGAGCCACGATTCGTCGCTCCCCCACGTGGCGAGCCACGAATCGCTGAACGCCCCACCCCGCCCCACCCGCAGCCGCGAACGGAGAGGGGGAAGGGGGGGGGGAGCGAATTCCCAGGCGCCAAGAATCACCACGCTCCCTCTCTCCTTCCTGGCAAGGAAGGCAAAGAGGGCAGGGAATGGAGGAGGCGTGTTGCAAAAGCCACGAAACGACAGCACTCCGGGCGACCCCCCCCACCAACACTGATCGACCCACTCCCCCCCTACGGGGGGGGGGGGCAGAGTGGCTTGAGGAGGGGGCCAGGGCAGGACGGCTGATTCGTCGCACTCCTGCCCCCATGTGGCAAGCCACAAATTCGAAATAGCACGAATGAAATAGCTTGAAGAAAGAAAAAATGCAGTGTAACATGGTTGCATAGATGGTACAAGTGTTTGTGGGCCCTTCGGACCCATGTATTGATGTTTGTAGTAGTAGTATATATTACACAACATGTGATTGCAAACTCCAATCGTGTTGTTGCTGTCGTTGGTCACTGGTCAAAGTGCCTCGGGGTAGACCACGTTCCGTGTGATTCCAACCCTTTGTGTTCCATGTGATTCCAACACACACACACTCACACACGGACACAAACGTTCATGAGTCTACTGAGTTTGTGGAATGCGTCAAGAAGTTACCGCAGAGTTTTTCCTGTAATCTATTACTCCTTAAGTGTTTTTAGCCCAAAATCTCCCTTCAAAATCATTCAATCGACATGGGACCAAGCCGCTTACCACCTACGATTTATTTGCGAGTTTTTGAGCCTACTCTCATCAAAATTGAATCTACAGTTTCGGCTACCCAAAACAGACAGGCAGACACACACACACCACACACACACACACACACACACACACACACACACACACACACACACACACACACACACACACACACACACACACACAGACACACGGCTACTCCTATAGTATATTAGATGTGCTGACGTTACGAAGCTCGATCTACTCCCAAACACATGCTGGCTGTGGGGTTATGTAAACAAATGATAGTACTGCTCTTTATAAACGTGATACGCTCATATTCTCCGGAACTATTGTCCCGATCACTATCGTCTTCGTGACTGGGTTTCATTTACAATACCAGCGTAAATCCGATGGGCTTCGACATCGTTTTACAGCGGGTGTTGACATTGCAAGTCCCAGTTTTCCAGTGGGGATCAACAGATTATTGCCAACAATCGCAAGAAATTTATCGGGCGGAAGGTACCGCCCGAAACATACCTTTGTATTAACAAAAGCTGCAAGTAATTTCATAAACATCTTCACAATAATACATAATTGTAGTATAATTTATGAAATTGAACTTAAGCTGTCCTAAAAGTCCCTCTTGGACAGTGGCGTAGCTAAGGGGGGCGAGGGGGGGCTATTTGAAATCGCCCCCCGGGTCCCCAAGATAGGGGGGCCCCCAAATGCATCACTCAATCAGTGCTGATCTGCAGTGCTGAAAATAATTCAGCACTCAATCAGTGCTGAAAATAATTCAGCACTCAATCAGTGCTGAAAATAGTTCGGATTAAAAAGGATTTATGGGCATTGAAAGAAGTCTCAGTGTGTCAAAATGCACCAGAATATATACATTTTCCAAAAAAAATCCCCGAAATCCCCCAGCTGGTTGGGCTAGCTTTGCTTGCCTCCCCCCCCCCCCAAACACCTGCAAACTTTAGAGGGGGCCTCTCCAGGAAGTAAGCCCCCCGGGCCCCCAAATGTCTAGCTACGCCCCTGCTCCTGGAATAGCTTGACGAAAGAAAAACTACAGTACGTGTAACCAGGGGCGTAGCTGGACATTTGGGGGCCCGGGGGGCTTAATTCCTGGAGGGGCCCCCTCTAAAGTTTGCAGGTGTTGGGGGTGGGGATGCGAGCGAAGCTAGCCCAGCCAGCTGGGGGGGGGTTTCGGGCGAGGGCTGTAAGCCCCCCAACATGGGGGGCTTTTGTAAACAAACATATTTCATGGAAGCCCTTAATACAATACTTAAATCACTTGCTAATGTTAAGACAACTTAAAAGCACATTTGTGACATTAATTTTATATTACTGTAACTATATGATAATATAATTCTTGGTCTACCTTTAGAAATGTGCCTTGGGAATGGAGCGAGTGGGAGGTGCAATATTCTTCCTTGCACCGTCAACGCAGCACTGATTGAGTGATGCATTTGGGGGCCCCCCTCTCTTGGGGGCCCGGGGGGCGATTTCAAACAGCCCCCTCTCGCCCCCCCCCACCCCCCTTAGCTACGCCACTGAGTGTAACATGTTTGAATGGATGGTATTTACTGATAGGCAGCTCCGCTCCCAAACACACGCTGGCCGTGGGGTTGACCCCGGTCGAGTAAACAAATGACATTACTTCCTTTTATAAATGTGGTACACTCACGGTCACTGACCCCTTCCTGTGTGGCTGGGAAAGTGATTGATAAAACGGTGTTAGGGCTGTATGGGGACAGTTAGGAGTGAGGCAGGAAGCTGTTCAATCCGTGCTCCATCCTGGCGTTGCCATGCTTTATCAGCAAAGCCAACCGCTCAGACCTCGTGCAATATTTTCTATTTTTCTTACAACTTCTTACTATTGAAAACAGCATTACCAATGCAAGTAGTAGTTTATTTTGAAGTAATAAGAAACAAGAGATTATAATGGGAATGACGGAAATAATTATCAATATATTTATTACACGGGTTTGTAGGCCTGACACTACTCGCAAGCGCATGGGCTGCCTCGGGTGCTTGGAGATGACCTACACTACCAAACACATTTTCCGGAACTATATTGTCCCGATCACTATCGTCTTCGTGATTGGGTTTCACTTGCAATACCAGGATGAGTCCAGACGTAAGATGACACCTCAGCCTCCAAACGGCAGTGACGGCCCATTGTGCCTCAATGTGCGTACACTATACCCAGAGCTGGGCAGTATTTAAATATAATTGTATTTAAATACGTATTTAAATACATTTGTGTATTTAGAAATGTATTTATAAATATATTGGTTGTCATGTATTTAAATACAGTATTTAAATACTTTTATGAGTATTTAAATACATTGTATTTAAATACATTTAATATAAAAAAAATAATACTTTTTTATCAGTTAATTTGGCCATAAACCCGCCCAACTATCTGGCAACCTTGATGTTACAGTGAACCAGTGTTTCCACTGGCAAGGAAATGTCCGGATTTCAAGGAAATTTAGGCCTGAGAAGGAAATTTCTAAGGAAACCCAAAATCTAAGGAAATCCTAAGGAAATTCATTTTTTTCGGACATGTTAAAATTTGTGTGTATTTAAAATGTATTTACAAATGTATTTAAATACAATTGATGTATTTAGTATTTAGTATTTAAATACATTCGTAAAATGTATTTAGTATTTAGTATTTAAATACATTCAATGTATTTAGTGCCCAGCCCTGACTATACCTGTGTTTGGTGGCTGGGACAACATCGCGTCTCTTTGCTCCGGGCAGAAGCTCACGTATGAACACATTTTTGAAAGACTGCCTCTCTTCTTCCCAGGGGAAAATGTCATATCTTTTAATCTATCTATTGTCAGTGCAAACCGACTTTAATCTCTTGGCATTGATTAGATATTTTGTCGTCTTCAGCTAGTACTCGTGCATAAGTTGGCGACGCCTTACCCAGCAGGGGTATTACTGAGTGCCCCTCGGCCAGGTGACGCCTGAGGCTGAGGTGACGATTCACTTAAACACTAGGAAGTTAATGTGGAGTCAATAATTATTGTGAGAAGCAAGAATAAAGAGACGGGCGGGACTCCAATCCCTCACCCAACAAACGCTGCGTCAGCGCCAGTCATCCCATCCAAGCTGTTAGTGACCTTGTGTTGTAGTGAAGGCCAGGGAAGTCTTTATATTGTCTGATGTGTGTCTGGTTTCTCGTTGTATTAATCGCCCATGCAATTACAGAGAGAGAGCGAGAGAGAGAGAGAGTATAGAGAGTAGAGGGAACGAACCATTTCAAGCCCACCCTTCAGCCTGCACGCACACCTTCCTTCCTTCCTTCCCCTGCCTCTCACCTGGGTACACTGGGCGGCCTTGAACTCAATATGTGAAGGCGTGATTCCCAGACTCGTCAGGAAACCGTCCTCCTCGTGCCCGGGAGTGTAGGGCATTTGGGCATCAGGCCGCTGCAAAGGAAATACAGAATAACAAAATATGAATTACCTATGCATGTAAATAACTTTAACTTAGCTTGTAATTGTAGTTTTTTTTACCTAATCATCATGTCCA
>JACEEZ010008677.1:52500-67500 GCA_016584305.1 Chionoecetes opilio
ATCCCTATTTTTCCAAAGACGCTTCTTCAGATACGGCTTGGATTCCGCGCCGATTAAAACGAGAAGCTAAAATTGGCGTTAAAACTCGGCTAGCTCTGTGAATGTCCGTGTGACCAGAACTCGGCAAGAAATTGCCTTGGCTGAATATTGCCGGCTAAATATTCTCAAAAAAAGCTGTCATGTGACCCCACCTTAATTAAACTAAAAGGGGGAAGGGACAGGGGAAGAGACAGGGTTTGGCAGGGGAGAGGACAGGGGTCAGCAAAGGGCGTCAGAAAATGCAGGGCCTTGATAAACAATACCTTAACAATGGCGGGGTTTTCATACTGCTAATGATTGCAAGGTCACTCCTGTAATGCTGATGTGTTTTAAGTAAATCATGATAGTAATTGACGAGGAAGATGAGAAAGAGGAGAAAGGAGGAGGAATATGGTGTGTGTGCATGCTGCATGGAGGTAGTATGGGATACCATGGTATGCCATACTACCTCCATGTGTGTGTGTGTGCGTGTATGTGTGTGTGTGTTTATGTACTGTGTACATACATTAAGAGTTGTGCATGCCGACCCTACACACACACACACGCACGCACGCACACACACACACACACACACACACACACACACACACACACACACACACACACACACACACACACACACACACACACACACACACTTCACACACACACACACACACACACACACACACATACACACACACACACACACACACACATACACACACACACTTACACACACACACACACATACACATACACACACACACACATGTACATGTACGCATGTGACTTCCAGCATCTAGCCAAAAATATCTCTTTAACAATTTTTCTTCTTCATCTTTCCCTCCTATATGCTTCACCAAAATGGCTCCACAGCTGTCTCATCTATCTAATCTAATATGCTATATGAGTAGCCGTGTGTCTGTTTGTCTGTCTGTCTGTCTGTCTGTTTTGGGTACCCGAAATTGTAAATTCAATTTTGATGAGAGTAGGCTTACAAAATCGCACATAAATCGTATGTGGTAAGCGGCTTGGTCCCATGTCGATTGAATAATTTTGAAGGGGGGGCTTTGGGCTAAAAACCCTTTTATGAGTATTAGATTAAAGGAAGAAACTCTGCGATAACGCCTTGCCGCATTTCACTAACTCCATAGACTCATAGACTTACCATTTGTGTGGGATTAATATGGGGAATTTACTGGTTTTTTTTTTATTATCTGCAAATTTCCGTTGCCTGATATTAGTTTTGTTTATATTTTCAGGTAAGACGTAAATGACGTGTTGACTATACGACCGAGAAGACGTGAGTGTTAACGTTATAAGATACATTAAACATAACTTAGGAGTGCTTTATCTCTTCCCTCTTACTCTTTTTCGTCTCCCAGCCTAGCCTCCCTCCTCACCATCCTTTCCTGTCCTCCTTCTATTATTTCCCTTACTATGTTAATTTGATATTATCCACTTTATCTATCTAATATACTACATATAGCAGTAGCCGTGTGTCTGTCTGTTTTGGGTAGCCGAAGCTGTACATTCAATTTTGATGAGAGTATACGCAAAAAATAATCGCAAATAAATCGTAGGTGGTAAGCGGCTTTGTCCCATGTCGATTGAATAATTTTGAAGGGGGGTTTTGGGCTAAAAACTGTGTTGAGCAGTGGTTGTAAGCTATCCAAACTCTGCCAGCGTTCAATTTCTCGAAATTGTATTCGACTCGCGACCGAGCACCAACCGCTCATTTGCTACTGCGCTCCTCTGTACTGCTACCGGCCGACAGGACAGCCGTGTTTGCGTTAGTATGTGCTTCTGACGGTATAATTGAACTATACAGCATTTACTCATATATTATACTTTTATAATATACATTATACTTATATACGTATATATATATATATATATATATATATATATATATATATATATATATATATATAATATATATATATATATATATATATATATATATATATATATATATATATATATATATATAATATATAAATATATATATATATATATATATATATATATATATATTAGGGTGGTCCTTATAAATAAAATTTCTAAATTAGACCGGGACACCCACTAATATTGTTCCTTTTGGGGTAGAAATAGGCCTTAAAAAATATAAAAAATAAATATTAATATTTAGAGGTCGCCCAAGCAACTTATTTATTTGTGTTAACAGTTTAGGTCCAGCGCTGCGCAATAGGATATTCATTCAAAGTTTATCGGGATTTGCGCCACAGAGTTCGTTACCATGGCAACGGTGGTTGTTTGATTGTTGGCACCGCGTGACGAGACTCCCGCGCAAAGGCCCCGGCTGTGCGGCGGAGGCAGCAGATTTGGTCTGAGAGGTGGTGGAGCGCGCTGCACGATTTTTGCTGCAGGTGAGTGCCCTTTTGTACTAATGATTTACCACAAATTAAACTTTGTTTTACCCCATTGTTTATCTTTCTACGATGCATTATGACATTTGTATTGAACATTGAATCGAAAATGGTCGACTCGACTTGTATGATGTATATGCCCCCCCGTTGTTGTGTAAAACATTTCCCTCCCGTAATGGGTAAACGCCGAACGCTGAACGTTCCATTTGATTTTGCAGGATCGCAATGTGAGTCGCAATGACTGCTACTCGCGCAAAAACTTCAGTGTATCTGGTGGGGGTGGTCGATGATGACATTAAGGGATCTAAGCTCCCGTCTAAGCGCCAGACTTTGGCATACTTCTTCAACCTTCACCTGGACGGCAAGATGCCTGTGAAAGGGCTCAACGTGAGAAGGGAAGGCGCGGTTGCATGACGACGGTGGACAAGACCCTCGCGGAGAAGGAGAAACGAAAGGACAAAGCCGAGAAGAGGACTGAAAAGCGACGTCGCCGCGCTGACGAGATGTTGGCCTCGACGAGTGCCGTGGCGACTCTGGCGTCTTCGTCAAACAGCAGCGATGCGTCGTCAGCAGCGGAAGAATCCGAGGATGAGGCTACCGGAGCCTTCGAGTGTACGGTATTCCCTCCGAAGCGCGGAAGGAAGGGGATTATGTCACCAAACTTGGCAGCCGCGCTGGACCGGCACAAGATCTCGGACCGACAGGCAGTGGCTGTCATCGGCGAGACAGCCAAGAGTCTCGGTCATGACATTCAGGAAATAGTGATGAACCGAAGCACGATTCGTCGGAACCGACTGCAGCATCGAAAGGAGTCCGCTATGAAGCTGAAGGAAGAGTTTGTCACGAGCGGGCCCCTCGTTGTCTACTGGGATGGAAAGCTGATGCCGGACATCACCGGGCACAGCTCCGTGGACCGCCTTCCTGTCTTTGTTTCCGGCAAGAGGCTTCTGCAGCTCCTGGGTGTCCCAAAGCTGCCGACCGGGACGGGTCATGCACAGGCCGACGCCGTGACGCACTGCATTAAGGACTGGGGCCTCGAGAGCAACGTTCGTGCGATATGTTTTGACACAACCAGCTCCAACACGGGCCGACTGAACGGCGCCTGTCTGCTCATCGAACGAGACCTCGGCGTCCAGCTTCTGCACATGGCGTGTCGCCACCACATCATGGAGCTGGTCATTGGCGCAGTCTTCACGGCCTGCATGGGTTGTAGCTCGGCGCCGGAAGTGATGCTCTTCAAGCGATTCCAGGCGCAGTGGCGCTCCATCAACCAGGCAGACTTCGATGACGCTTTCACGAGCGACGACGTGATGCCCGAGATCATTGATGTGAAGGACGACGTTCTTCGCTTCATCGAACAGCAACTGGACGAACAGCAGCAGCGCGATGACTACAGGGAGATGCTAATCCTCGCGCGTGCCTTCCTTGGTGGCGGTGTGACGGCGCCGTTTCGGTACCCGGGACCCATTCATCATGCACGGTGGATGGCCAAGGTCATCTACTCCTTCAAGGTATGGCTCTTCCGCCGCCAGTTCCGGCTCACGGTACGAGAGGAGTCTGGCTTTCGCGACATCTTAGTGTTCGCCGTCAGGCTGTACCTGAAGGCCTGGTTCACGGCGCCCCTCCCCGCCGCAGCCCCCAACAGCGATCTGGAGCTGATGAAGGCTCTGGCCGCTTACCCGAACCGGGTGATCGGAAAAGCGGCCGGAGCGAATCTGGCAAAGCACCTCTGGTATCTATCAGAGGACCTCGTCGGCCTCGCTCTCTTCGACCGCGCCGTCCCGTTTGCCACGAAGGCACTAATGGTATCGGCGATGGAGGTAGAGGCGGATGGGAGCGAGGACGACAGGCAGATCCCGCATGCCCAAGTCGAGTTCGCTTCTGTCATCGGCAAGACGGTGGCTAACTTCGCGACAGCGAATTCACGGCGCATCTTCGAGCGCCTGAACCTGCCCAGCGGCTTCCTCGATGTCGCGCCAGAGGAGTGGGAGAATCGTGAAGGCTTTAGGAAAGCTGCGGAGACGGTCCAGTGCCTGCACGTGGTAAACGACCACGCCGAGCGCGGTGTGGCGCTGATCCAGAAGTTTAGCGGCTCTATCACTCACGACGAGGAGCAGCTGCAGTTTCTCGTTCGTGTGGTCGACGATCATCGTCGCCGCTACCCTGACGCGCTGAAGCGGACCGTAGCCGGACAGTAAACAAACCTGCCTTGTACAGTGACGTACATAGTGAACATAACTGCATGACAGTCACAGTGACGTACACACTCACAGTGAACACTGAAAACGCCTGCTTGGTACAGTGTGTACGCAGTAAACACCTTTGTCTGATACAGTGACGTACATAGTGAATACGCCTGCCTGGTACAGTGAACAATACAAGTGAATACACAGTAGAAATGCATAAAACACTCGTTTAAGACGGCTATAGCTAACTGCTGTTGAGAAAGGGGAGACATAGATCAGCTATATGGCATACAGACTGGTTATTGATTCAACTTTTTTTGGAAGGATTCAATCACGATTCATTTTGGAATTTAAATGATTCAGTCACCGTTTTATTCATGGATAATCATTTTGAGAAACGATTCTTTCCGATTCAACGAATCAAATTATATTTGTTATCCGATATTCACCATTGAAATAGCATTGCAGTCTTTTTGATTCAATCAGTCTTGTTTCTATGCGGATTTTGATTCAATCATGATTCATGAATCAAACAAGTTGGTGGTGAATCAGTTCTTCTTTTATTCAAGGGATTTTGATTGATCGATTTCAATCGATTCAATCAGAGTCGACTCAATAAGCAGTCTGTTGGCAAAACACCGTAATGTTACTATAATGTGACGTTAAAAGTTCCTTGGGCGACCCCTAAATATTAATATTTATTTTTTATATTTTTTACGTGACATTTCTGCCTCTAAAGGAATATTATTTTGGGGCGTCCCAGCAAAAAATAAAAAGAATATTTTCGCTCATATACCTAAGGACCACCCTAATATATATATATATATATATATATATATATATATATATATATATATATATATAATATATATATATATATATATATATATATATATATATATATATATATATATATATTATATATATATATATATAATTTATATATATATATATATATATATATATATATATATATATATATAATTATATATACTTATTTTATATACTATAAGAATATATATTATATTTCCAAGACGAAGGCGAAGGCGAGTCCGAAGGCCGAAGATCACGATCAATTTACGCTGTAAAGCGCTTCAACCGAGCAGCCGAGGCGACGATTTCTACCTATCTCGCGTACCCATCATCACGCAGGCAGCGTCTGGCACTGGATTCCGCATGCGGCATCTGTAATTTCCCATTCGTGTTGCATTTGCAATGACGATCAACAAGTGCCAGGGCCAGACCAAGAGCTACGTGGGAGTCTTCTTGCCTACACCCGTGTTCACGCACGGCCAACTCTACGTCAGCCTGTCAAGGGTTGGCTGTGCTGATGCCGTCGAAGTGTTGGCGCCCCGTGGAATCACACGGAACGTGGTCTACCCCGAGGCACTTTGACCAGTGACCAACGACAGCAACAACACGATTGGAGTTTGCACTCACATTGTTTTCTAATACGAGAATATACTACTACTACAAACATCAATACATGGGTCCGAAGGGCCCACAATCATGTGTCTGTTGCTAAAGCTGACCTCTTTGCTAAAACCTTAGCTGAAAATTCCACTCTGGTTGATGAAGGGCTTGTTCCTCCTCCTCCTCCACCCTCTGCCTACATTATGCCTGATATTAAGATCTTTAGTAAGGATTTTTTTTGCCCTTTCTGGCCTAGATCCTTGGAAGGCTCACGGTCCTGACGGAGTCCCTCCTATTGTTCTCAAAAACTGTGCTTTTGTGTTTGCACCCTGCCTAGTCAAACTTTTCCGTCTTTGTCTATCTACTTCCACCTTTCCTTCTTGCTGGATGTTTGTTCACATCCATGTTCTAATCCTTCAAACTACCATCCAGTAGCTTTGACTTCATGCCTTTCTAAAGCTTTTGAATCTATACTTAATAAGAAGATTCTTAAGCATCTATCTGCTCACAATCTATATGATCGTCAGTACGGTTTCCGTAAAGGGCGATCTACTAGTGATCTACCTTTTCTAACCGAATTTTGGTCATCCAATGACCATCCAATCATCTTGGTCTGCGCGCATGCGCAGTTCGCGTTTTCTTTTGTTAGTAAACAAAGGCGGACTTAACCTCATAAACGGACTGCTGGTCATTCTACAACGGGGCCATGCGAGCGTAGCTCAGGCCCTGTAAAATACAACTAGGTGAATACAACTAGATGAATACACACACACACACACTCTTTGATACATAGTAAATATTTCTGTATTTTTGTCCGTCGTGGATCTATCAACTCTGCTTCAGATTTCTTGTCTGTACATTGCCATAGTGGTACAATTAAGAAATCAAATATAGGCTTTGAAAAATACGATAATACTATACCAACACTATTATTAACTCACTTTTACTAACATTAAGGACTTAAATAACGTAATAGGTCAAAAATTATTGGTCAAAGGTCAACAGGTAAGGGCGTAGGAAGGAGATAAGGGAAAGGGTTAGTGTTTCGAAGCAGTGTTGACTTCGTTGAGTAATCTGGTATGAGCGAAAGTCGGGAGCGAGCCGGTAAAGGGGCAGGACGTAGGTAAAGACGCAGGGGCAGGACGTAAAGGGAGAGGGAGGGAGTGAGTGAGAGCTTACGTGTGATTTGAGGTTGTTTAGTCCTCCCTGCAAAGTAATAGCTGTTACCTCGTTATCTTTCTACCTTATATAACGTAAGATCGGCTATAGCCAGTGGCGTAGCTACGGGGAGGGGGGGCACGTGGCCCCCATGAGAATCCAGTGCCCTCCCAGGTGCCCCCTCCACTGGCCACGGCTGCCGTAATCTGCTTGGACCTGTGACTGACGATATGCCACAATACCATTCTATGTGGCATCAGAATGCCCCTGAGCTTCGCTTGCCATAGTACCCCGGGGCCCTTAATCCTCTACACAACTGTGCCCCTCATTGAAAGATGCCTAGTTACGCCACTGGTTTGTGTGTGTGCGTTTGTATGTTTACATAAAAGAGTTGTGCATGCCGCCTCCACACACACACACACACACTTTGATACATAGTAAATATTTTTCAATTTCTCTCCATCGTATATCTATCAACTCTGCTTCAGATTTCTTGTCTGTATATTGCCACAGTGGCACAATTTCTCAATGCTGACATACTTGTTAGTACGTTATTCATTGAATCTCATTACTCTCCCCTAAATTTAACAGTACCTACAAGCTTTTCCAAACATAAAATTTTGCCTGTGGATATTAATAAAACAATTTCAATCATTTCAAGTCAAAATACAACTTTCCTCCTTGTTTTTATTTCAGAATGTTAATGAATTTAGCTTTACAATTATCTGTTCTCTATATGTATTTATTAAACACCGTTCCTGAGTATTTTTCCTCAACCCTGCATCTGGCAACACTGCGGTCATTAAAAGTCTACCAACTCAAAAAAATAATACTGTAGATAAAATCACCGTTATTTTGTGTAGCACCATTAATATTGAAATGGTGAAATACTCACGCGTGATATTCAGGTTTTACAAAAATAATGAATCACTTATATATCAGCCCAGTTGTAGTATCGACACGCACACTTAATGCATACGGTAATATTAATATGTATCTCTGTTGCCTTTTTCGTAGTTCAGTTGACTTGGAAGATTAGAAAATGGAAGCAAAGTGTGTTGATGTTCACTGTCTCTACTCACATGTTGAGGAGGAGTGAGGGAGTGAGGTGGTGGTGGTGGTGGAGGACCGGAGGGAAGTGAGGAGAAAGCAAGCGAGTAAGGTTATCGTGATTATCTTATCTTATAAACGTTTTTTTTTCTCTCACTCTATCTCTCTCTCTCTCCCTCAGCTTAGGTTAGAAGCAAAACAATTAATCAAGCGACACAGATTGCTCGCATATGCTCAACACTGAATCTTAAATATGATAGTTGCTTACACATGACCCATAGCCCTGCATCACTGATCTATTAGTCAGAACTTATTACATTTAGTTATCTTAGTGGGTTTTTTTGGTTTGTGGCAGTACTTGCTGTTTATTATGGTATAGTAACCTTATTAAGAATAACTTCTTTTTCTGTATCACACAGAGTTTTGTCCTACTACCATCGTTTGCCCTTACGGAACTTCCTATCAACGGGTTTCTGGTCACTATGCTATTGTTGGTTCTTGTTATGCTTCCATGAAGCTTTTACAAGAAACGTCTCCACCCGATGGTTTCCGCTCACATCTCTTCAGAATTTACATTCTTTAGAATATCTATTGTTACTAATACCTTCTCTGAACGCAAGTTCTCTGACCAGTCGCAGTTTGCCGCAGCTCTGAAGGACGCCTTGCTTAAATACCTAAACGCCATTGTTTTCTATCCCAGTGTACTAAATCCTCTTTTTAATATACCACTTTGTTGTTGTGTCAAGTAAGCTATCACGTTGTGCAAGCATCTATCACGTGAAAAAAGCTCAATCTTCACAGGTCTAACAGGTATTACATGTATTTGTAACATGGTTAGGTACATTTTCTTATGTCGCGTGGGCGCGCCAGGCGCGTGACTGAATGATGTTAAGTAATAGATATTGGTATGATTGGTATGGGTGTTGCACATTGTATTAACAGGTTTCATCCAGTTCATTATGGCTGGGTCACTTAGTTCAGTGAGAGGTCAGTTAGTTTAATTCCATCACTTATTAATAGATAGTAATATAATGGATATTTATATTGAGTAGTTACATCATTAGTTTATTCAATAATAAAAACATTACTTGCTCCTTACTGTATTTATATTTAGCAGAGGGGCAGATGTAAATGTGTGTTTGATTAACTAGTAATTGACACCTGCATGTAACAAAAAGGGTGTGGTGGAGTATGCCGGCTCTTCAGTGAGTAACGTGATAGATAGTGTCGGGGTAGGAGGGACGGAGGTTGGCTAATATTTCCTTTCCATTTTGTGACGAACTGTATATATATATATATATATATATATATATATATATATATATATATATATATATATATATATATATATATATATATATATATATATATATATATATATACATACATACATACATACATACATACATACATACACATACATACATACATACATACATACATACATACATACATACATACATACATACATACATACATACATACTACATACATACATACATACATACATACATACATACATACATACATACATACATACATACATACATACATACATACATACATACATACATACATACATACATACATACTATATATATATATATATATATATATATATATATATATATATATATATATATATATATATATATAAGGGTGAGCTCAGGCCACCGTCCTAGGTAACAATGTATTGAGGCTAAAAATATAGCTAATAGGGTGTTAGGATTCGTTACCAGGCGTGTTAAAAGTAGAAGTGCTGAGGTTATTCTAAAGCTTTATTTGGCTCTAGTCTGACCTTGCCTAGACTATGCGGTTCAATTTTGGTCTCCGTATTACAGGATAGATATAGCCTTGTTAGAATCAGTGCAGAGAAGGATGAACAAAATGATACATGGGATGCGTAACTTTAGTTATGAGAAGAAATGAAAGCTATTAAATTTATAATCACTCGATCGGCGTAGAGTAAGGGGCGATCTGATATAAGTTTTTAAGTGGATAAAGGAATACAATAAAGGAGAGGTAGAAAAAGTTGTTACGGCTAGTAATCAGGGTAGACCAAGAAGTAACGGATTCAAGCTGGAAAGCGTAATTTTAATAAGAAATAGGGAAAAACTGGTTCACAAATAGGGTGATGTAGTGCCCCCCCTTGCTATACGTTAATTTGAAGGGCTCAACAAGTCTGAAGATTACGCTGCAACCACCCACATTAAGTTGGAAAACGAAAATTTGATTTAAAAAATATATATATGAGGGTAACTGAATTAAAGGGACAACTCCTTAAATAGGTTTTCTTTATAAGTATCTATGTCTCTGAGTACTCATATCACCAATCGAGGGCTCCACAATAATCGGTAACGGTAGAAATTATACAAAATAGACTTAAATATCACTTGGGATTAACATAGTAATAAATCGCTTAAGCACTGTGGCTAGGTAGCCCACCTATCTCTACCTAGAATAGTATCTACTGTTACTATAAACTGTCATGGCCTTAGCTCGTAAGCGGGTAGTCAAGGCGATCGTCCTGGGATCTCAACACTCGCTGCAACACACCGCCGTCAGGCTCGCCTCTACACGGTGTTCCACGTGGCTCGTGGCTTCAATGGACACCCATCTCTCTTGCTAAGGCCATTGTCTTGTTCTCCACATAAAACCCTGTATAGACAATACAAGTTATATATCTTGCCTATCTTGTACTAATTAATTCACAGGAAGTCCTTACAAGTCGGACGCCAAACACAACACTTTTAGAGGGTTGTCGGGAACGTCTCCCTTCACACGACCAGTCAGTACCAGGGTCGGCGAGAGAGCGAGAGAATGTTTACCTGCCCTCGTTCTCGCCTCCTAGTCGTGACGTCACAAGCGCCTACGAACATATTGACGAGACAAGACCAATGCACCCTTATTTATCTTGCTCAGTAAACACATTAAATAATCCAAATTATTTCAACTGAGGAGTGAAGAAAAATGGCCATTTACCAAGTGGCTACATATTACTTCAGCTCGTCTAGATGCACATTTTCCGTCGACCCAGTGAATCTCATTTTCCCTCATTACATAGCTTCTTCCCCCCCCAAAAAATTGTTCTTGGTCCTCAGTCCTTCATCACACATCCTACCAGACATCTAGCTAAGTACAACAAGAAAATTTTAACAGATCATGACTCCACTCCATTTAAATCCACATATTGGTTTTCTATCCACACACACACAAAAAATGTAACTCTTGGACACCTACAATTTTACATTGTACAAAAAGATATATTTAAGTGGTATTGCATTCTTAACTTCTTCACCTCTCTCACCAAGAGCAGATTAGCCAGTTTGGGATATATAGTCAACTAGCCGAAAAGCCGCCCTCTGAGCGGACTTTTTGGCTAGCTCCTGCGGAGGGCTTTTGGTGGGCCTTCGGCCCTCGACTTTTATACCCTTCCTGAAGTAACTGAAGTAATAGGATTGAAGTAACTCTGAAGTAATAGGATTGAAGTAACTCTGAAGTAATAGGAAGTAGGCTACTGAAGTAATAGGACTGAAGTAATAGGAAGTAGGCCAGTGAAGTAATAGGACTGAAGTAATAGGACAGAAGTAACTCTGAAGTAATAGGACAGAAGTAACTCTGAAGTAATAGGAAGTAGGCTAGTGAAGTAATAGGACTGAAGTAATAGGACTGAAGTAATAGGACTGAAGTAAAAAAAAAGGTCCGTCAGTCGTGCGTTCGTTTCGATATCTTTCTTTTTCCATGCAAAATATCTCGCGTAATTTTTTTTTTTTCACAGTTCTCGCTAATACTAAAAAAAAGAAGAAAAAAGTGATCGGATCATCCCCAAAGTGGCTTTAAAACCTTCCCCTGGTCGACCTGGTACCAAAACTGTGCCATATGATGGGATTGCGCTACTGGGGGCGGAGCCTATAGCGGACACACACACACATACTTTCGATTATATTATTATAGATGTAATGACTTTACTCCATCTTCTTACTTCATCCTCTCCTACTTTACTCACATAGGCCAAAGCCATATAGAGTCGTCGCGGCTGGACTCATCCCTCTAGTCTGTAATGGTTATTCCTTTACCCCACTAAACCTAGGCATAGGCACGTAGAGAGAAATCACGACTGGATTTTCTCCATACCCTACCGTAACTTGGAATAAGGCTCACCTCCTAATTGAGGCATAGGCTACACTCCTGCATTAATCACCCATCAAGCAAAGCTCAGAGGTACATCCTTGGGCCCCTTGGGTCTAACGATATGATATCTTTTGCGGGTTTAGTGTATAGTGTAATCTATGTACACCCTCTAAGGCAGGGGTCGGCAACCTTTTCAGTGCGAGGGCCAGAGAAAGCTTCTAGGAGTAGCCTATTTGGAGTGCCAAAGAGAACCCAAAAGTGACAGTGTACAAAATTTTTATAGAAAAGCAGGCAAACCAGTGACTAGATTACAAGAAATTTATTGAAATACATGCAAATCAGTGACTGCAGAAAACTGCTTTATCAAGAGACATGCAAATTAGTGGGATGGTTGGTGCTGTTTGCCATGGATAAGTGATTCAATGTCTGGATCGATTGATGAGGTAGACAAGAGCAGAATGTCATTGAGGTGGCGGTCACTTAGCTGGGAGCGAATGCGAGACTTTGTATATTTCATTTTTGAAAAGAGTTGTTCACAACAGTAAGTGCTGCCAAACATGGCAACGATGCGTTTTACATGCTCAATGTAATTTGGAAATTTGTTAGAAGGGAGGACGAGGTCACGGAAGAAGGACAGTGGAGAAGCGGTACGGTACTTTGCCTTCAGTTCGTCATTACACTGAAGTTCCACCAACTCCATCTGCAAGGGGGCAGGGGCTTCGTCCACAGGGAAGTCAAAGGGGGAGGTGAACAGCTTGAAGCCCGGAGCTAGTGGCCTGACACCTGTGAAACGGGAGGCAAATTCCTCCCGCAAAGAGGTGACAACACCAACACAAGTGTTCAGGTCCACGTCATCAGGTGCACAAGCCGCAATACGAGGAAAATGCATAAACTGACCAGCAGCCAGTTGAGCCTCCCACAAGCGCAGTTTTACCTCGAAGGCGGTGATGTGCGAATACATGTCTGTGACTAGAATGTTTTTGCCTTGCAGCTTTACATTGAGGTCATTTAGGTGTGTAGTGATATCTGTGAGCAGGGCCAGACGAGCAAGCCATTGCGGATTGGAAAAATTTTCAGCACCGGGGAGGTTCTTTTGACGGAGGAAGGTGGCGATCTCCTGCTGCAGGTCGCACACGCGGGACAGCATGGCTCCATGACTCAACCAGCGGACCTCACAGAAGTAAAGCAGGTCACCATAGTGTGAGTTGACTTCGTCCGTTAGTGCCTGGAAATGGCGGTGGTTAAGGCTGCGGGAGAGGATGGAGTTGACAACCTTCACGACTACAGACATGACATCAGTAAGGTTGGCAGACTTGGAGCACAGGGACTCTTGGTGGATGATGCAGTGCACCTTGTGGATGGGCTGGGTGTGTCCGGCGGCCTCACAGTGACGCACTAGCAGTGAGGCGGCACCCTTCTTCTTTCCAGGCATTGCTGGGGCACCGTCGGTCGTCACGCACACGAGACGGGACAGGTCGAGGGAGTGTTGCTTCACACACTGAAGCACGGCGTCGAAGATGTCTTGCTCAGTGGTGGTGCCGTGCAATGGAACAAGCTGGAGAAACTCCTCATAAACCTGAAGGGCAGCAGTGACTCCACGAATGAAAATTGCCAGCTAGGCTGTGTCCTTCATGTCTGTGCTCTCATCAAGAGCGAGAGAGAAGGCATCGAAATTAGAGCAACAGGTCTTAAGCGAGTCGTTCATGCTGTCTGACATCTCAATGCGACGACAAACAGTGCGGGGTGAAAGGCTCATACTTTCAAAGGCAGAACGCTTTTCAGGACAGAGGGAATCTATCACAACCTTGGAGGTAGTATGAGGTGGAGTCGCCCTCAGCCGCGCGGCCTGTGTTGTCAGTTGAAGCCACTTTTCTCCCCCGTCCGCCACACTGTTGTGGGCAATGTCACGCACTGGCTGACTGAGATACCCACTCTTTCTTTTCACATTTTACACTGTTTGCACTTAATGATATCACGGTGTGTGAAATTGTACTTCTGTGTTACTGCTAACCATATATTACATATCATATTATTGCATATTATTGTATATTATTGCATATTATTGCATATTGGGTCCATATTACATATTATATCATTACATATTATACATGACATCATGTCTCCTTAAAACTACATTTTATATATTGAATAGACTTACATACCACTAAATAATACTAGTTTATTCATCTTAGTCCTTCTTTGGGTCCCTTTATTGAATATATATATATCTGGCGGTGAACTGCCTGGCTGCGTATTCATATCTCACCTACAGATATGTCTCAGCTACAGCCTTGATCAGTAAAATTAGATGATTACTGACCGGGTCACTGTCTGACATATGATTTTTCAGACTTGAGAAGACAGTCCTACCCTGAAAATCTGACAGGACAAGAGTGGCATGCTGTGGTAAACATGAGATGTAGACAACTTTGTGTATGAGCTATCACAGCACAACACTCTCCCTGAATTTCTTCTCACATATGAGGCCTATGGCAACTACGTCTCTGGATGGCACTGTTAAATTGCCTTTATTTTTTGTTCTTATTAAAGCATGAGTCTCATCTACATTTTGGAGAACTAAGGCATTACAACAGGCCTCACATCTCAAAGATTTTCTCAGCTTTAAAGCTACACACCCGGCTATATAGTCT
>JACEEZ010008677.1:72500-98332 GCA_016584305.1 Chionoecetes opilio
ACTGACCAGCAGGTCTCCTACCAGCTGGTCCAGGCTGTGAAGCGGGGCGTTCTCCCGTCCGAGCTGCATGAGATCAAGTGTGGCAAGGTGTCCCACTCCAGATGGCTCACCACAGCCCAGTCGCTCGTGTACATGTGGACCAGAAAGCATGGACTGACTGGCAAAGAACTGAACACCCTGGAAATCCTAGTCAAGTACTGCCTGAAGGTGTACTTCAAACTCTACTACGACATCAAGGTTCACCACAGACTAGAGGACGGCCCCAAGCACATCCTCACGCAGCTCAGAGTGATGAGGTCGCAGCCCAAGAAGGTCCAAACAGCTGTGACCTTCTACGTGCGGACAGGAGCATGGTTCGCACACTCAGAATGTGTCCTCCTCTCGCTGATGGCGAGTCAGAGTGAGGACGGCCGCAGGTTCGCCGTGACCCAGATTTTGAAGCTGAGGGCTGGCGAGGAGTATGGGGACACCAGTGTAAGACCTCGCATCACACCCAAGCTGAACTTGTCAGCCACCAGCTTGCAGACACTGATCAGCTGGCAGCCTGGCCAGGTGCACGAGCCAGCATTCACCTGTTCACTGTCCGGGGATCAGATCCAGGAGATCCTGGTCAAGCCGTACGAGGTTCCGGAGTTCTCTATCCACACTCAGAGCACCGAAAGAGTCGTGAAGCAGGTGACAGAGGCTGCGGCAGCAGTGGTGGGGCAGCAGGCCAGAGACGGGTTCATCCGGACTCGGGCCCACCACCGGGAGACCATGCCCTGCTTCAGGTCTAAGAAGGACATGATGGACACGTTCTAGGCCAACGTAGAGGCTGTGACACTGTGATGCAGTGCCTGATGAACCAACTGATCAGAAAGAGCTTACCACGCTAGTCATTTGGAACTCATATTGGTGCATGATGCAATAAACAGGACCAACCGGACACTGCGTACTCATTTAAGCCTTATTCGATAAGGGTGCAATATAAAAGTGCGATTTTGCATAGTAAGAATTGCTCAAATGCAAAAATGGAAATATATAAAATCGTCTTGGAATTCCATTTTACATAGGAAATTGGCATGCCAAAGTTGAGAAAAAGAATTTTTGTTATACGGCGTACCCTATTGGAGGGTGTCGGGAAAATAAAGCATAACAAGGTTGGGTACCCATTGTCTAATGCACTGCACTATTTAAAACCCTCTGGGTTTCTAGGAGATAGCTAGGCCATCTAGTGGGATAGCCCTTACACAGGTTAGAAAGAATTGTTTTCATGGTTCGGTGCATCCTTTCAGAGATACTATTACCTTGTAGATGGTACGGAGTAGTATATCCTAACTGTATTTCACACGAGTTATACAATTCTCTAAACTGCTGGTAAGTAAATTCCTTAGCGTTATCTAACAACAAAGTATGTGGTGCTCCAAATACACTAACATATTCCCTGAAATTTTTACAAACTTCCTCTGTCGTCGTAGTTCTCAATTTAAAAAACACCGTAAATCTACTATAATGATCTATTATAGTTAATACATAGCGGTACCCGTGGGCTCCTGTTCCCATGTCAGTTATGTCTATGCTTATCCTCTCTAGAGGTTTACTCACTGATGGTAATTCTTGCTATTGTTGTTGGAGTCCACGACTACCCTTATGCTGTTGACAAGTTAGACAGTTCCTCACATATTCTCGCACATCAGTTTTTAGGTTGGGCAAATAAAAGTATCCCTCTGCTTTACTTATTGATTTCCATTGCCCTAAATGACCTGATTCCTTATTATGAATTAATTCCAAGGCCGCTTGCTTCAGTTCACTAGTCAAAACCAATAAGTAGTGTACACTGTTATCTAACTGTTGTTTAGTCAAATATAAAACTCCTTCTTCTATTACAAATTGATCTAAAGTACTTCTGGGGTATTTAGTTCTGGGTATTCTGCCACCTTCAAGATACTCTATCATTTCTCTCCATCTTAGTTCCCCTCGCTGCATTTCTTTAATTTCTTCTTTAGTTTTTCCTAGCCATCTCTCTTATAATTGACATCGAAAGAGTCTAACTGGTCTACTAAGTTGATCTGCTACGGTGTTCTTTCTTCCAGCTTTATATTCTATTTGATACCTATAGTCTCTCATTTCTAAGATCTACCTGTTCATCCTAGGGGACTTGGTTCGTTGTTTAAACACTGAAACTAACGGTTGGTGGTCTGTTCTGATGATAACTTTGGTTCCCCAAAGGAAATGATGGAACTGTCTGCAGGCTGAGACTATCCCTAGGGCTTCCCTATCTGTTGCCGATTATCGCGTTTCAGCTGGTTTAAATTTTTTGGAAAAGTAAGAGATTACCTGGGCTTTGCCACAGGAACTACCACGTGTAGGCCTCGCGGCCTCTTGTAGCTTCCTTATTTTCTTATGTTCTTATGTTCTTATGCCCTGTTCATCATACTGCATTAAAACGGCTCCTACGTGAGTTTGACTAGCATCTGTATCCAATACAAACGGTTTATTGATATCAGCCTTAGTTAAGATGGGAGCGCTAGTTAATCTATCTTTAATGTATCTGAAATGCCTTCTAGCTTTCCTGTGACCATTCAAATGGGTTGTCCTTCTCAGTCAAATTGGTAATCGGCACAGCTATTTTAGCGAATCCTTTTATGTACTTCCTATAGAAACCT
This sequence comes from Chionoecetes opilio, assembly GCA_016584305.1. Classification (NCBI taxonomy): domain Eukaryota; kingdom Metazoa; phylum Arthropoda; class Malacostraca; order Decapoda; family Majidae; genus Chionoecetes; species Chionoecetes opilio. Next base: position 75,146 of record JACEEZ010008677.1, read on the forward strand.
ACCATTACCAGGAATCTTCTACTTTCCCTGATATGTGTATGGGGTTTCATTTTCTCTACTGCTTCTATGTTGATTGGGTTGGGCTGGTAACCTTCTTTGGCCACTACATGTCCTAAAAAAAATCACCTTTCTTTGCCCTATCTTACATTTAGGCAGATTTAATTTGATTCCAAACTTTGTCAGATGTCCAAATAATCTATCGATTCTCTCCAACAAGACTTCATAACTGGGTGCCATCAGAATGATGTCATCCAGATAATTTTTGAGCCAGTTCTCTTTCAGTAAAGGTGTTAAAACTTGTGCTAATTTGTGAGAGAAAACTGCCGCACTGCAATTCAATCCAAAGGGAAGTCTTTTAAACCTATATTAGGATATTCCTTCACTAAAGGTTGTTAGATATCTGCTACTCTCATCTAGTAGTACTTGGTAATATGCATCTTTCATGTCTAGAGTAGCATAATATTCATAGCCCGCTACGGATTCTACTAGTTCTTCAAATTTGGGTAGGGGGTTTATATCAGTGGCTAAATGTTGACTCACTTTCCTATAATCCAGACACATTCTCTTTTCCCCGTTCGGCTTGTTAACCAGTACTATAGGACTTAACCACGCAGCTGTGGAGTGTTCTATTATGTCTTTATCTTCCATTTCCCTCAACATTTTAGCTATCAATTCTTTTGCTTTCTCAGGATACCTATATGTGACGCCTCTACACGGTGTTGGATCTAAGATCTGAATGTGAGCTGGTTCAGTTTGTACGGTGCCTAGCTCTCCTTCTTCTAAGACGAACAATTTATGGTGTTGTTTGATCATGGAGAAAAGATGGTGTTTCTCCTGCTCACTTAGGTGTTTCCAATCTTCCCCTTCCAGAATATCCTGGCTTCGTTCCTGCCGAATACCACTACCTTTGCTAGCATCACTGTTAAGAACATGGAGTGCAAAGATGAGGTTTCTAAATCAAGCTGCAATATCAGAATACATCAAAGCGTGTCCATAGGACAAGAAAGAACTAAATGGTTAGAATTACCAGTGGACGAGGTAGAGGGAACCATTCTCGTGGTTGACCCCAGAAAAAGACAGGTACAAACTATAGCTCCCATATGTGTCAAGGTTACTAAAGAAAGGACCATCTTTCTACCAATAGTTAATAGTAGTAATGGACAGTTGAAATTACGTTTTGGTACATTTTTAGCCAGGTATGAAGTAGTAAACTCAGAAGAAATTCAAAAGCAGCAGGTTACTGAAGGACCACGTTGTTTAACCACTAGAATGAGTAACGCTATGTTACCCACATGATAACATAGCGTTACTCATTCTAGTGGTTAAACAACGTGGTCCTTCAGTAACCTGCTGCTTTTGAATGTCTTCTGAGTTTACTGCTTCATACCTGGCTAAAAATGTACCAAAACGTAATTTCAACTGTCCATTACTACGATTAACTATTGGTAGAAAGATGGTCCTTTCTTTAGTAACCTTGACACGTATGGGAGCTATAGTTTGTACCTGTCTTTTTCTGGGGTCAACCACGAGAATGGTTCCCTCTACCTCGTCCACTGGTAATTCTAACCATTTAGTTCTTTCTTGTCCTATGGACACGCTTTGATGTATTCTTATATGGCGGCTTGATTTAGAAACCTCAACTTTGCACTCCATGTTCTTAACTGCTCCATAGACCACTATATCTCTGGACTGTTCACGCGACAATGTTTTGAAATTGCCAGGCTGCATAGCGGCCTGCGGCCCGCCCGACAAAGAGATATAGTGGTCTATGGACTATCATATAGACTGGTTTATCAGTATATATGATATACTGTAATCTTCGTAAATGTTTGTTCTATAATATTATCAAATAAAAAACAGTAAATCACGCTAAAGAAATGCCATTACGAGACTCTGATTCACTCCAACTCTTCGCCACTTAAAACTTTGCGAGTCAACTTTTAGCATGAAGGGTATCAATAGAAGCGCAATTTTATTAGCTTTTCATTGATGTATTTCGTTTTCTGATAAATGAATTAGAACCATGCATAAATTAGCATTAAATAAATCAATAAAATCATCAATCGGGTAATTTTCCCGATTGAAGAGGTTATTTATTTAGTTAACGATAATTTATACATGGTGCTAATTCATTTATCAGAAAAAGAAATATATAAGTTAATAAATAACATCATCAATCGGGAAAATTACCCGATTGATGATTTTATTTATTTATTTATTTAACGCTATTTTATGCATGGTTCTAATTCATTTATCCGAAAACTAAATATATCAATGGAAAGCTAATAAAATTGCACTTCTATTGATACCCTTCATGATAAAAGTTGACTCGCAAAGTTTTAAATGGCGAAGAGTTGAAGTGAATATTAAGTTCATGCATATTTCTTCAGAGTCTCGTAATGGCCTTTCTTTAGCGTGTTTTACTGTTTTTTATTTGATAATATTATAGAACAAACATTTACGAAGACTACAGTATATCATATATCATATACTGATATCATATACTGATAAACCAGTCTATATGATCCGTATATATATATATATATGAATCCGAGCGGCCCTCCGAATTCAGGCCCTTGTGCAACAGGCCGATATTCCGTGCGCAGTCCAGGTTTACAGTGGTCTATGACTGTTCTTATTGTGCCGTATTGGTGTTCTCAAAAAATTCAAGGGGTAAATTAGGTTAGCCCACATGACTACTTTTTGTTTGTAATTTATAGTCATTTCTTCGAGTCCTATTATATTCATCCCTACCAGGGCTTGGGTGGATAAATACTGGTCTGAAACTACTAACATTGTTACTTCCACTGTTCTAGCTGTTCCTATGGTTACTTTTACTTTCACTTGACCTAAGATTCTCAACTCCTTGCCGGTTATGCCTGTCAAACTAGGGATGTTAATGTGGTTCTTTATCTTAAGTTGTAAGTTTAAACCTGCGTTTTTCTTTATAAGTGAATATTCGCTTCTCGTATCTAGTAAAATTTCCGTGACGTGGTCATTAATGGCTAAGGGTATTATTGGGGATCGATGTTTAGCTAGTCACCTGGAGAACACTTTCCGCCCAGGACAACTCGGACTGCCTCTCCTACATCCTACTCTCCAATAAATGATAATCAAAGCAAGCGTTGCTACTTGGTTTCCTTCGACAGTCTGCAGCTGAGTGGTTGTTCAATTTACAGTATGGACAAAACGTCTGGGAGTTCCTTCTCCAATCTAAACCTGCTATCTTCTGGTCTTTACCTACGCTCAAACCTTGTAATTTCCTCTCCATTCCTTCCATCTGTGCTCGCAGTTCTCTTACTTTTGACTGACTGACTGACAGTTCATCTGACTGTTCCTGCTTACTGGAATGAGTACTCTGGGGAGCGGATGTTATCTCTGATAGCTGCGTGTTCTTGTTCACTGTATATATTCTATCTGTGTCTCTTCCGAAGGCTATTGCTCTCTCGGTCTCCACTCTCTATAAATTTTCTCAGTGGGATTTCGTTATCCATGAAAAAACTCTAACTTCTCCCTACTTTGACTTGGTAATCCTCTCATCAGTTTCGTTTTTATGATCTTGTCCCGGGGGGGAGTTTCTCCTGAATTATTTGATTTTGCTTCTAATATCGCGTATTTACATTTAAGTCTAGTTGCGAAATCTTGAGGATCGTCCAGTCAATCGTACTTGACCTCCGAGATGTTGTTAAGGATCCTGTCGACATTATTGTCTGTCAGTTCTTGGTAAAAAACAATTAAGTTAGTAAGTCCCACCTTGTGAAATTGATCTTGCTTAATGTATTATGTATGTATAATGCTAATGGCAGGTCCACTCTCGCTATGAGGATCCTCTTTCTCTCCTCGAAATCCTCTGAACAACTCTCTACTTGGGAAAAGAAAACTTTCAATCTGCCTTCTGGTTCGATTCCTTGCAAATCACTGAGGTTCAGCATCCGTATATCTCTAGGCTTTACCAATGACCTCACCGGTTTACTGACATTATTCTCTCCTCCCTGATTTCTCACCAATAACTCAAGAGCTATTTTCGTTCTTTCCACTTCTTGTTATAATTGAATCATCCTATCTAACCGCTCGTACGTATTGTTCTGGGCTGGTATTGTCTTCCTTGGGTGTCACTACTTCCTCCTTCCTAATCTCTTTGTCCAAACCCTCTGCTCCTCGCTCCGAAAAAATTTAAACAATCCTTTTATCTTTTTAATTTCAAAAAAAAAAAAAATTAGAGAAGTTCTACTTTAAAAGGTTTGTGTTGGTTGGGCTTTATGATGGGCTAATATAACCACGAAACCGCAGAAGTTTACTATTGCCCGGGGTCTATAAAGCTCAAAACCCGCATCACTGTTTACCCTATTTGACTATGGTGGGTAATGGGGTCCTTTTTTTTTTTTTTTTTTTTTTTTTTTTTTTAAACACATGGAACTGGCCAAAGGGGACAAAAAAAAAGGGGAACACAAAACCCGTTGTTGCCAGTCCCTATAAAAAGACGTAAGAGAACAAAAAAAAAAAAAGGGGTAGGCCAGTTAGTTCGGGAGGTTTTCTTGTTACCTTCTTTTGAAAGATTTAAGTATAGGAAAGTGGAAAAATAGAAAAAGGAAGAGGTTCCAGAGTTTACCAGTGAAAGGGGTGAAAAGGGAAAGTATGAAACTCTTGCATTGGAAGATGGGGCAGAAAAGGGATGAGAAGAGTAGAAAGTCTTGTGCAGGAGGCCGCGGGGGTGGGGGGGATGCGTTAGCAAGTTCAGAAAGCAGGAGCAGGGGAAAAACGGTAGAAGAGAGCAAAAGAAGCAACATTTCGGCGGTGATTTAAAAATTGAAGACAGTCAGTCAGAGGAGAGGAGTTGATGAGACGAAAAGCTTTTGACTCAACCCTGTTTAGGAGACCTGTATGAGTGGATCCTCCCCAAACATGTGAGGCATACTCCATACATAGGCGGATAAGGCCCCTGTAGAGAGCAAGCAATTGGGAGGGAGAAAAAAAAGGACGCAGACGCCACAGCACACCTAACTTCTTAGAAGCTGATTTTTAGTAAAGGATAGTCCTAGAATGTTCATTGTAGAAGAAGGAGACAGTTGAGTGTCATTGAAGAAGAGGGTATAGCTATCTGGTAGGTTTTGTCGAGAAGATAGGTGAAGAAATTGGGTTTTTGAGGCATTGAACAAAACAAGGTTTGCTTTGCCCCAATCAGAAATTATAGCAAGATCAGAAGTTAGGCGCTCGGTGGCATCTCTCCGTGAATCACTTAGTTCCTGTTGAGTTGGACATCTAATAAACGACGTTGAAAAATGCAGGGTAGAATCATCAGCGTAGGAGTGGATAGGGCTTTGAGTCAGACTTAGAAGATCATTAATAAATAATAGAAAGAGAGTGGGTGATAGGAAAGAACCCTGGGGAACACCACTATTGATAGATTTAGGAGAAGAGCAATGTCCGTCTACAGTAGCTGCAATAGAACGGTTTGAAAGGAAACTTAAAATTAAGGTACAGAGAGAAGGATAGAAACCGAATGAGGGTAGTTTGGAATGATTACATTTTCTAGTTTCTGACTTATAATACTCCTGCCCGTCCTATTAAAGTGCACTCCATCAGGCGCTAGGTCTTGTTCATATGGTTTGGCGTTTAAGCTTAGTGTTCTATACTTAGTTAATTTATTGCATAATTTGTTATTTATCGTTTTAGCTATTTTATCGTAGGTTTCTTGCTCGACCCTTCTAGCATAACGGTCCATTATGATCCTGGGCTCTATCAGGCAAATCCTTATTTCACAGTGGCACGCTGCCTGTAAGGCTTCTACTACCTTCCTAATATCTCTCACTGTGTCTTTAACCTTACTGTCTTCTTTGATGTCATTACTGCCTAACCATATAGGATGACTAAATCCAACTCTTTCTGCAAGACTCCGTTCGATCTATCATCTGAAAAAAAAGTTTTAATCTTACCTCCTGGCGCCCTATAAACATCTACCGTTACGTTAGGATCTACCTCCACGGTTTGAGGAACCTGATAGACCAATAGAGTACNTTAAACCATTTTTTTTTGGGTTTTTTTTTTTTTTTTTTAAATAAGTATATTTTCCCAAAGGGAAAAAATTTTAATTTAATTAAAGGTATTATTATTTGTAACATGGTAGGTACATTTTCTTATGTCGCGTGGGCGCGCCAGGCGCGTGACTGAATGATGTTAAGTAATAATATTGGTATGATTGGTATGGGTGTTGCACATTGTATTAACAGGTTTCATCCAGTTCATTATGGCTGGGTCACTTAGTTCAGTGAGAGGTCAGTTAGTTTAATTTCCATCACTTATTAATAGATAGTAATATAATGGATATTTATATTGAGTATGTTACATCATTAGTTTATTCAATAATAAAAACATTACTTGCTCCTTACTGTATTTTATTTAGCAGAGGGCAGATGTAAATGTGTGTTTGATTAACTAGTAATTGACACCTGCATGTAACAAAAAGGGTGTGGTGGAGTATGCCGGCTCTTCAGTGAGTAACGTGATAGATAGTGTCGGGGTAGAGGGACGGAGGTGGCTAATATTTCCTTTCCATTTTGTGACGAACTGTATATATATATATATATATATATATATTATATATATATATATATATATTAATATATTTATATATATATATATATATATATATATATATATATATATACATACATACAACATACATACATACATACATACATACATACATACATACATACATACATACATACACATACATACATACTACATACATACATACTACATACATACATACATACATACATACATACATACATACATACATACATACATACATACATACATACATACATACATACATACATACATACATACATACATACATACATATATATATATATATATATATATATATATATATATATATATATATTATATATATATATATATATATAAGGGTGAGCTCAGGCCACCGTCCTAGGTAACAATGTATTGAGGCTAAAAATATAGCTAATAGGTGTGTTAGGATTCGTTACCAGGCGTGTTAAAAGTAGAAGTGCTGAGTTTATTCTAAAGCTTTATTTGGCTCTAGTCTGACCTTGCCTAGACTATGCGGTTCAATTTTGGTCTCCGTATTACAGGATAGATATAGCCTTGTTAGAATCAGTGCAGAGAAGGATGAACAAAATGATACATGGGATGCGTAACTTTAGTTATGAGAAGAAATGAAAGCTATTAAATTTATAATCACTCGATCGGCGTAGAGTAAGGGCGATCTGATATAAGTTTTTAAGTGGATAAAGGAATACAATAAAGGAGAGGTAGAAAAAGTTGTTACGGCTAGTAATCAGGGTAGACCAAGAAGTAACGGATTCAAGCTGGAAAGCGTAATTTTAATAAGAAATAGGGCAAAAACTGGTTCACAAATAGGGTGATGTAGTGCCCCCCCTTGCTATACGTTAATTTGAAGGGCTCAACAAGTCTGAAGATTACGCTGCAACCACCCACATTAAGTTGGAAAACGAAAATTTGATTTAAAAAATATATATATGAGGGTAACTGAATTAAAGGGACAACTCCTTAAATAGTTTTCTTTATAAGTATCTATGTCTCTGAGTACTCATATCACCAATCGAGGGCTCACAATAATCGGTAACGGTAGAAATTATACAAAATAGACTTAAATATCACTTGGGATTAACATAGTAATAAATCGCTTAAGCACTGTGGCTAGGTAGCCCACCTATCTCTACCTAGAATAGTATCTACTGTTACTATAAACTGTCATGGCCTTAGCTCGTAAGCGGGTAGTCAAGGCGATCGTCCTGGGATCTCAACACTCGCTGCAACACACCGCCGTCAGGCTCGCCTCTACACGGTGTTTCCACGTGGCTCGGGGCTTCAATGGACCCCATCTCTCTTGCAAGGCCATTGCTTGTTCTCCACATAAAACCCTGTATAGACAATACAAGTTATATATCTTGCCTATCTTGTACTAATTAATTCACGGGAAGCCCTTTACAAGTCGGACGCCAAACACAACACTTTGAGGGTTTGTGGGGAACGTCTCCCTTCACACGACCAGCCCGTACCAGGGTCGGCGAGAGAGCGAGAGAATGTTTACCTGCCCTCGTTCTCGCCTCCTAGTCGTGACGTCACAAGCGCCTACGAACATATTGACGAGACAAGACCAATGCACCCTTATTTATCTTGCTCAGTAAACACATTAAATAATCCAAATTATTTCAACTGAGGAGTGAAGAAAAATGGCCATTTACCAAGTGGCTACATATTACTTCAGCTCGTCTAGATGCACATTTTCCGTCGACCCAGTGAATCTCATTTTCCCTCATTACATAGCTTCTTCCCCCCCCCAAAAATTGTTCTTGGTCCTCAGTCCTTCCCTCACACATCCTACCAGACATCTAGCTAAGTACAACAAGAAATTTTAACAGATCTGACTCCACTCCATTTAATCCACATATTGGTTTTCTATCACACACACCACAAAAAATGTAACTCTTGGACACCTACAATTTTACATTGTACAAAAAGATATATTTAAGTGGTATTGCATTCTTAACTTCTTCACCTCTCTCACCAGAGCAGATTAGCCAGTTTGGGATATATAGTCAACTAGCCGAAAACCCCGCCCTCTGAGCGGACTTTTTGGCTAGCTCCTGCGGAGGGCTTTTGGTGGGCCTTCGGCCCTCGACTTTTATACCCTTCCTGAAGTAACTGAAGTAATAGGATTGAAGTAACTCTGAAGTAATAGGATGAAGTAACTCTGAAGTAATGGAAGTAGGCTACTGAAGTAATAGGACTGAAGTAATAGGAAGTAGGCCAGTGAAGTAATAGGACTGAAGTAATAGGACAGAAGTAACTCTGAAGTATAGGACAGAAGTAACTCTGAAGTAATAGGAAGTAGGCTAGTGAAGTAATAGGACTGAAGTAATAGGACTGAAGTAATAGGACTGAAGTAACAAAAAAAGGTCCGTCAGTCGTGCGTTCGTTTCGATATCTTTCTTTTTCCATGCAAAATATCTCGCGTAATTTTTTTTTTTTCACAGTTCTCGCTATACTAAAAAAAAGAAGAAAAAAGTGATCGGATCATCCCCAAAGTGGCTTTAAACCTTCCCTGGTCGACCTGGTACCAAAACTGTGCCATATGATGGGATTGCGCTACTGGGGGCGGAGCCTATAGCGGACACACACACACATACTTCGATATATTATTATAGATGTAATGACTTTACTCCATCTTCTTACTTCATCCTCTCCTACTTTACTCACATAGGCCAAAGCCATATAGAGTCGTCGCGGCTGGACTCATCCTCTAGTCTGTAATGGTTATCCTTTTACCCACTAAACCTAGGCATAGGCACGTAGAGAGAAATCACGACTGGATTTTCTCCATACCCTACCGTAACTTGGAATAAGGCTCACCTCCTAATTGAGGCATAGGCTACACTCCTGCATTAATCACCCATCAAGCAAAGCTCAGAGGTACATCCTTGGCCCCTTGGGTCTAACGATATGATATCTTTTGCGGGTTTAGTGTATAGTGTAATCTATGTACACCCTCTAAGGCAGGGGTCGGCAACCTTTTCAGTGCGAGGGCCAGAGAAAGCTTCTAGGAGTAGCCTATTTGGAGTGCCAAAGAGAACCCAAAGTGACAGTGTACAAAATTTTTATAGAAAAGCAGGCAAACCAGTGACTAGATTACAAGAAATTTATTGAAATAACATGCAAATCAGTGACTGCAGAAAACTGCTTTATCAAGAGACATGCAAATTAGTGGGATGGTTGGTGCTGTTTGCCATGGATAAGTGATTCAATGTCTGGATCGATGATGAGGTAGACAAGAGCAGAATGTCATTGAGGTGGCGGTCACTTAGCTGGGAGCGAATGCGAGACTTTGTATATTTCATTTTTGAAAAGAGTTGTTCACAACAGTAAGTGCTGCCAAACATGGCAACGATGCGTTTTACATGCTCAATGTAATTTGGAAATTTGTTAGAAGGGAGGACGAGGTCACGGAAGAAGGACAGTGGAGAAGCGGTACGGTACTTTGCCTTCAGTTCTCATTACACTGAAGTTCCACCAACTCCATCTGCAAGGGGCAGGGGCTTCGCCCACAGGAAGTCAAAGGGGGGGGTTTAAACAGCTTGAACCCCGGAGCTAGTGGCCTGACACCTGTGAAACGGGAGGCAATTCCTCCCGCAAGAAGGTACAACACCAACACAAGTTTTTCAGGTCCACGTCATCAGGTGCACAAGCCGAAATACGGGGAAAAATGCATAAACTGCCAGCAGCCAGTTGAGCCCCCCCACAAGCGCAGTTTTACCTCGAAGGCGGTGATGTGCGAATACATGTTTTGACTAGAATGTTTTTGCCTTGCAGTTTTAAACATTGAGGTCATTTAGGTTTTGTAGTGATATCTGTGAGCAGGGCCAGACGAGCAAGCCATTGCGGATTGGAAAAATTTTCAGCACGGGGAGGTTCTTTTGACGGAGGAAGGTGGCGATCTCCTGCGCAGGTCCGCACACGCGGGACAGCATGGCTCCATGACTCAACCAGCGGACCTCACAGAAGTAAAGCAGGTCACCATAGTGTGAGTTGACTTCGTCCGTTAGTGCCTGGAAATGGCGTGGTTAAGGCGGCGGGAGAGGATGGAGTTGACAACCTTCACGACTACAACATGACATCAGAAAGGTTTGGCAGACTTGGAGACAGGGACTCTTGGTGGATGATGCAGTGCACCTGTGGATGGGCTGGGTGTGTCCGGCGGCCTCACATGACGCACTAGCGTGAGGCGGCACCCTTCTTCTTTCCAGGCATTGCTGGGGCACCGTCGGTCGTCACGCACACGAGACGGGACAGGGCGAGGGAGTGTTTGCTTCACACACTGAGCACGGCGTCGAAGATGTCTTGCTCAGTGGTGGTGCCGTGCAATGGAACAAGCTGGAGAAACTCCTCATAAACCTGAAGGGCAGCAGTGACTCCACGAATGAAAATTGCCAGCTAGGCTGTGTCCTTCATGTCTTGCTCTCCATCAAGAGCGAGAGAGAAGGCATCGAAATTAGAGCAACAGGTCTTAAGCGAGTCGTTCATGCTGGTCTGACATCTCAATGCGACCACAAAACAGTGCGGGGTGAAAGGCTCATACTTTCAAAGGCGAAACGCTTTTCAGGACAGAGGGAATCTATCACAAACTTTGGGGGTAGTATGAGGTGGGTCGCCCTCGCCGCGCGGCCTGGGTTGTCAGTTGAAGCCACTTTTCTCCCCCGTCCGCCACACTGTTGGGGGCAATGTTCACGCACTGGCTGACTGAGATACCCACTCTTTCTTTTCCACATTTTACACTGTTTGCACTTAATGAAAATCACGGTGTGTGAAATTGTACTTCTGTGTTACTGCTAACCATATATTACATATCATATTATTGCATATTATTGTATATTATTGCATATTATTGCATATTGGGTCCATATTACATATTATATCATTACATATTATACATGACATCATGTCTCCTTAAAACTACATTTTATATATTGAATAGACTTACATACCACTAAATAATACTAGTTTATTCATCTTAGTCCTTCTTTGGGTCCCTTTATTGAATATATATATATCTGGCGGTGAACTGCCTGGCTGCGTATTCATATCTCACCTACAGATATGTCTCAGCTACAGCCTTGATCAGTAAAATTAGATGATTACTGACCGGGTCACTGTCTGACATATGATTTTTCAGACTTGAGAAGACAGTCCTACCCTGAAAATCTGACAGGACAAGAGTGGCATGCTGTGGTAAACATGAGATGTAGACAACTTTGTGTATGAGCTATCACAGCACAACACTCTCCCTGAATTTCTTCTCACATATGAGGCCTATGGCAACTACGTCTCTGGATGGCACTGTTAAATTGCCTTTATTTTTTGTTCTTATTAAAGCATGAGTCTCATCTACATTTTGGAGAACTAAGGCATTACAACAGGCCTCACATCTCAAAGATTTTCTCACTTTAAAGCTACACACCCGGCTATATAGTCTGTTGGTGTAGCGAAGCGCTGCTCGTCTATTTCCCTCCATATAAAAACTCAACCCTTAAAAGTGCACTTCATCACTGTCCCTCTATTCTAGGTGACGTCAGCATGTCCCTCCCATTAATTATTAAAGTGTTCACGTAGACAAAATTCTCTAGGGACGGCTGGTGGGCCGACCTGTCTTTCTTTTCCTTGTTCCCATCAAGTTTCTACAAATTATAAACCCCCAGCTGACGAACACTCCTTCGGCAGCTGGTATTGTAGTACTCCCATACTACCTACATGATGCATCCCAACGTAGCAAAACTTATACACACAAACCCGAGTGACATACATATATTGATATGACCATGTTATGAGATCAGTTTAATTCACATAATGAAAATGATAACGGGAAAGAAACCCATATACTATGTGCTCCTTAGAATGGACCGACGTTACTCCCAGGAATCTCAAAATACTTCCATGGGATGATTTATCTCTACTTGGCAGTAGAGTTATGGGCTGCCTTAGCCCACAACAAGATGGCTGACTGACAGTTCACTGACTTCAACCCGCGAGGCTCAGGGCGTCTCCACCCATACTACCTCCATGATCACAACCATGATGCACTCCTTGATAAAGTCCCCGTCTGTGAATGGCTTCATCCGGCGAGCAAGGAAACCTCATAGGTGGCGCGCGGTCACTTTGTCAGCCTCAGTAGTCTGCTTACGGAAGAGTGAAGTGCTTTTCTGCAGGTTGCCTGACAGTTTGACAATGGCCTCCTTCCTCTCGGCAGCAGACATCGATGCAAAGCTCGATGCTTGGTGCTGTGTCTCCCAGTGGCGGCGCATATTATACTCTTTGAGGACAGCCACAGTCTCAAGCAATGAGGCACGGGCCTGTCCAAGCGTTCAGTGAAAAAGTACTTCTCCCACTCAGGGTTGAAGGCCCGACACTCGAGGTCCACTTTCCTCTTCTTAACAATTGCAGACATGATGATTGGCTAAAAAGAAAGAAAAAGAAAGAATAAGCACAAAGTGCGAAATAATGATCCACATGTTAGACACGAATACATGCAAGACTTTTACATGGTAAAAAAAATGCAAACAATAATTAAAATTACGATACCCCAACGGTGCCCAAAAAACGGCCGGGGGTTTTTTGAATTTTTTGGGGGGCGCCAGGTTTTTTGGTGGCTCGTCCCTTGTTTTTGGGGCCCGGGGGCCGTTTTTCATTTGGGGCGGTTTGGGGTTTTGTGAGCTTGAGCTTGGGAATGGGGGGGGGGGGGAAAAGGGAAAGAGAGAAAAGGAGGGGAAGGGGGGAGGGAGGGGGGAAGGGGAAAGGAAGAGAGAGAGAGAGAGGAGAGAGAGAGAGGGAAGAGAGAGGAGAGAGGAGAGAGAGAGAGAGAGAGAGAGAGAGAGAAGAGAGAGAGAGAAGGAGAGAGAAGAGAGAGAGAGAGAGAGAGAGGAGGAGAGGGGAGGGGGAGGAGAGAGAGAAGAAGAGGAGAAAAAGAGAGAGAGAGAGAAGAGAGAGAAGAGAGAGAGAGGAGAGAGAGAGAGGAGAAAAGAGAGAGAGAGAAGAGAGAGAGAGAGAGAGAGAGAGAGAGAGAGGAGAGAGAGAGAGAGGGAGAGAGAGAGAGAGAGAGAGAGAGGAGAGAGAGGAGAGGAGAGAGAGAGAGAGAGAGAGAGAGAGAGAGAGAGAGAGAAGAGAAGAAGACCCCGGGAAAACACCCGATGGAGCTGGTGCCCCACAAGGCAGTGTTCTTGGACCCTATTTGGAATTTTTTTTTTAACGACCTCCTGGCCCCCCCGGAGGCACACGCCTACGCGGATGACTGCACCCTCCTTCCCCCTGTGACAGTACTGACCCCCGCACTACTGTCGCCCTCTAAACCAAAGTGTTGGAGACCATCACCTCAGGGGGACGAGGGTGGCGGGTTATTCCCCCAGGACAAAACCGGTCATGCTGATCCCCCGGGCGACACCCCAAACCCCCCCACCCCTATCCCACCCTTCTTGGGGACGGAAGGGTGTTCCCCTTGCGCCGCATAAACATTCTCGGGTTGAGGTAACAGCCCCCCTCTCCTTCACCAGCCCGTCGGGGAAGACACCTCTAAGGCCGCAAGCAGGTTGCTGCGTCGGGCGCGTCTCCCACCTCCTGACCTCGGGGTATCACAACCCTTTATGCGGCCCCAATCCGCTCCCTCAGGGGAGTACGCCCCCCTATTGGTCTTCCTCCCCCCCCCCTCGACCTTGGTCTTCTAGACAAGGTACAAAACCTCCCCGCGCTTATCTCCCTGAAGGCAGCACCAACATGCAGCTCCCCCCCCCTACAGCCCCTACAGCACAGGCGAGACGGGGCCGCCTGTGCGTCACGTAAAAAATCCTAAAGCGGGGCCCCGGACCTCGCTATACTCCGGCACCGGGGGCGACACCTCCCCCATACTCCCCAGGGACGCCCAAAAGGGGACCAAAACTCATTTTTCCCCTTTCGCCAGGACAGAGACCTTTTTCCCGCTCCTTCTGCCGCGATACAGCAGGTTTGGGGAAACCCGTGTATTGCGACAGACTGACATGCCCAGCCGCCACACTCCACACCCTTAAAGTGTCAGTGTGCCTGGCTGATCCATCTGGCAAATTTAAAGTCACTTTTGAAAACTAGAAAATTGCAGACAAAAAGATAGTTATCGGAACCTCCCCGGGGACTTTTGGCTGTAAAATTAATATAAAATGTTAAAAAAAAAAAAAAAAAAAAAAGGAGAGAGAGAGGGGAGAGAGAGAGAGAGAGAGAGGAGAGAGAGGAGAGGAGAGAGAGAGAGAGAGAAGAGAGAGAGAGAGAGAGAGAGAGAGAGGAGAGAAGAGAAGAGAGAGAGAGAAGAGAGAAAAAAAAAAAGAAAAAAAGGGGGAAAAAAAAAAAGAGAGAGAAAGGGAGAGGGGAGAAGAGAGAGAGAGAGGGGGAGAGGGGGAAGAGAGAGGGGAAGAGGGGAAGAGAGAGGGGTTAGCAGCAAGAATCCTTTAATTATCCACTTTCCCTTGATAAAATTCATTTCAACTAAAAATTTTTGATGCATACCTTTCTCATACGAACTCCTACGGAGCTGGCCGTTGGCGTTACCGTTGGGGGTGAGGGAAGACTGCTCAGGGGAGTCCGTGAAGCAGAGTTGCCAGATGCCACGATAGTGCCATCCCACGTCGGCGCCTCTCGACTGATCGCGTGTTGCCATTAGTCATTTTCTACCTGGCGTTTTTCCCGTGGTGCTTTTTGGGGAAAAAGGTCTCAGCATGCTTTCTCCGCGTCCCTGCCGCATCATTTTGAGAGGGCCGACTTACTCATTTATTTTTGGCTGGCTGTTGCGGGCCGGATTTTTATTAAATATCAAGCAGGGTGAAGGCCCCATGAGTTCGGCTCTGCGGGGGGGATGTGTCCCGGGCCCGGGAAGTTTTCCGACCCCTTCTCTAAGTGTACTTTTCTACCTACAAGTCGTCTGGGGATTTCATCAAAATATCCTTTCCCACTAAGTTTAAACCTTTCTTACTACCTTCATTACATTTCCTCACATATCCCTTTACGGCCTCCTCTGTCAGGGGGGGTTTTCAATTTCCCCTCCCCACTATTACCACTTTTCGGGCCCCAACACCCATCTTCCTGTCCTCTAGGGTTTAACTTCTCAGCAGCTTTTTGACACGTACACCGTCAAATATATTTTCAAACACATAGCACCCCCATCTCTCGTACTTCCCTTTTTTTTTTGTAAGGCCCCTAACCACTTAACCGAGATTTTTTTCTTTTGGGTCCCCCGGGTCCAAATCTTTTCTCTTTTACCCACACCTTTTCCCCTCTTTTCTCCAACCCTTTTCGTTTTTCCTTCGAAATTTTTAGCTTTCTCCCCCGCCATTTCCTCGCTTTTTCCCAAAATTTGTTCCCTGATGATTTCTGGCCATTTTCTGTTTCCCCTCTGAAAATTTGTGGAAATTTCACAAAAATAAACCTTTGGAGGGTAGGGTACGCCGTAGGTCCAATAAAAGGAATAATAGATTTTTTTCAATTTGGGCGGGTGTTTTCTTATGTAAAAATTAAATTTTTAAGTGGTTTGTCCGTTTCAACATTTTTGGTTTGAGCTTTTTTTTGCTATGAAAAAATAAACTTTTATATTATATGAAAAACATAGCTTAAAGTGCGATTTTGCTACAAAAAATTGCTCAAATGCAAAATAGAAGTAGTAAATCGTTTTAGAATTCCATTTTACATAGGAAAAATGGGATGTCAAATGAAAAAAGAATTTTTTTTATACGGCGTACCCTAACCAGGACCAAAAAATTGGTTGGTTACGATGGAGGAAGGACAAAACCAGGGGGGATGGTGCCCGACAGCTTGAAATGCACCCAAGGTTATCAGGGGGAGCATTGTCAGTGCAAGAGCCAACTGGAGGGTCCTTTGGTACTTTTTACCAGAGGACCCGGGGCCCCCTAGAAGCCTGCGTTCAAAGGGGCTCGGCTCTCTATGATCTGCTGGGGACTACGACTCCACCGATTTACTGATCGTACTGCAAGGTTAATTAACAGGGCCCCAACCGGGGGGGGAAAGGGTGGTACTCACGCCCCTTTGGAGAAAATGCTGGGGCGCAAGCTCTTCTGGATATATGCTTTGCACCAAACGGTTGCCCCTGCGCCCCTTATCACCACATCGACGGGGGCCCAAATCATCTGACACGACTTCACGGTCCGTGGCAGTCTCTGTCCATGGTGAAAGAATGCAGTCAACGCAGTTCAGAGGGGTGCCCGGCGGGGAAGATCTCCGAAAATCCGGGGTAATCCTGGTCAACAGCCCCCTGACCAGCAGGTCTCCTACCAGCTGGTCCGGGTGTGAACGGGGGGTTCTCCCGTCCGAGCTGCATGAGATCAAGTGTGGGAAGGTGTCCCCCTCCGATGGCCACCACAGCCATCGCTCGTGCAGGGGGGACCGAAACATGGACGGGCTGGAAAAAAACTGAAAAACCCTGGAATCCTAAATCAAGTACTGCCTGAAGGGGTTTCTTCAAACTCTACTACGACATCAAGGTTCACCACAGACTAGAGGACGGCCCCAAACACATCCTCCGCAGCTCGAGTGATAGGTCGCAGCCCAAAAAGGGCCCAAAACTGTGACCTTTTACGTGCGGACAGGAGATGGTTCGCACACTCGAATGTTCCTCCTCTCGCTATGGGGAGTCAGGTGAGGACGGCCGCGGTTCGCCGTGACCCAATTTTTAAACTGAGGGGTGGCGAGGAGTAGGGGACCCCCAGTGTAAAACCCGCATCACACCCCAAACTAACTTGTCACCACCACTTCAGACACTGTCAGCTGGCGCCTGGCCAGGTGCACGAGCCACATTCACCTTTCCTGTCCGGGATCAGATCAAAGGGTCCCGGGCAAGCCGTACGAGGTTTCCGGAGTTCTCTATCCCCACTCAGAGCACCGAAAAGTCCCTGAAGCAGGTGACAGAGCTGCGGGGAGCAGTGTGGGGGGAGCAGGGCCCGGACGGTTCATCCCGGGCTCGGGCCCCCCCACCGGGAGCCCTGCCCGCTTCAGGTCTAAAAGACATGATGGACACGTTCTAGGCCAACTAGGGCTTGCCTGTGATGAGTGCCTGTGAAAACCACTGATCAGAAAGAGCTTACCACGCTAGTCATTTGGAACTCATTTGGTGCATGATCAATAAAAGGACCAACCGGGGCATGCGTACTCATTTAAGCCCTTTTTCGTAAGGGTGCAATATAAAAGTGCGATTTTGGGATAGTAAGAAAATTTCTCAAATGCAAAAAAGGAAATATATAAATCGTCTTGGAATTCCATTTTTCATAGGAAAATTGGGGCCCAAAAATTGAGAAAAAAAATTTTTGTTATAAAAGGGGTACCCTATTGGGGGTGTCGGGAAAAAAAAGCTAACAAGGTTTGGGGACCCCCTTGTCTAATGCACTGCACTATTTAAAACCCTCTGGGTTTCTAGGAGTAGCTAGGCCATCTAGTGGGGTAGCCCTTACAAGGTTGAAAGAATTGTTTTCATGGGTTTGGGGCATCCTTTCAAATCTATTACCTTGTAATGGGAGGGTAGTATATCCTAAAGTATTTTTACACGAGTTATACAATTCTCTAAACTCTGGTAATAAAACCTAGCGTTATCTAACAACAAAGTATGTGGTGCTCCAAAAACCTAACATATTCCCGAAAAATTTTTTCAAAATTCCCCCTGTCGTCGTAGTTCTCAATTTAAAAAAAACCGAAATCTACTATATGATCTATTATAGTTAATAATAGCGGACCCGTGGGCTCCCGTTCCCCCCCTGTCCGTTATGTCTATGCTTATCCTCCTAAGGGTTTCTCCTGATGGTAATTCTTGCATTTTTTTGTTGGGGTCCACGACTACCCTTATGCTGTTGACAATTAGACGTTCCCCCATATTTTTCCCCACATCGTTTTTAGGTTGGGCAAAAAAAAGTATCCCTCTGCTTTTTCTTATTGATTTCCCTTGCCCCAAATGCCTGATTCCTTATTTGATTAAATTTCCCAAAGGGCCGCTTGCTTTTTTTCACTGTCAAAACCAAAATAGTGTACATGTTATCTAACTGTTGTTTGTCAAAAAATAAAAATCCTTCTTCTATTACAAATTGATCTAAAGTACTTCTGGGGTTTTAGTTTTCGGGGATTTTTGCCACCTTCAAGTACTCTATCATTTCTCTCCACTTAGTTCCCCTCGCTGCATTTTTTTTATTTTTTCTTTAGTTTTTTTTCCCACCTCTCTCTTATAATTGACATCGAAGAGTCTAACTGGTCTATAATTGATCTGGGGTACGGTGTTTTTCTTTTCTTCCATTTTTATATTCATTTGATCCCTATCTCTTTTTTTCTTTCTAAGTCTACCCGTTCATCCTAGGGGGGACTTGGTTTTGTTTGTTTAAAAACTGAAAAAAACGGTTTTGGTTGGGCTGTTTTTATGATAACTTTTTGGGTTCCCCAAAAGGAAAAGAATGGAATTCTGCAGCGGCTATCCCTGGCTTCCCTATCTGTTGCCCATTACGCCTTTTTAGCTGGTTTAATTTTTTTGGAAAAGTAAGAGTTACCTGGGCTTTTTCCCCAGGAACTACCACGTGTAGGCCTCGCGGCCTCTTGTAGCTTCCTTATTTTTTTTTATGTTCTTATGTTCTTATGCCCCTTTTTCATACTGCATTAAAACGGCTCCTACGTGAGTTTGACTACATCTGTATCCTACAAACGGTTTTTTATTAATCAGCCTTTGTTAAGATGGGGGCGCTAGTTAATCTATCTTTAAAGGATCTGAAATGCCTTCTAGCTTTCCTTGCCATTAAATGGGTTTCCTTCTCAGTCAATTGGTAATCGGCAAAAGCTATTTTTGCGAATCCTTTTTTGTACTTCCTATAAAACCACCATTACCCGGAATCTTCTAATTTCCCTGATATGTGTTGGGGGTTTCATTTTCTCTACTGCTTCTTGTTGATTGGGTTGGGTGGGAACCTTTTTTGGCCACTACATTCCTAAAAAAAAAACACCTTTCTTTGCCCTATCTTACATTTAGGCGATTTAATTTGATTCCAAATTTTTCAGATTCCAAAAATCTATCGATTCTCTCCAAAAAGACTTCAAACTGGGTGCCATCAGAATGATGTCATCCTAATTTTTTTACCAGTTCTCTTTCAGTAAAGGTGTTAAACTTGTGCTAATTTGTGGAGAAAACTGCCGCATGCAATTTAATCCAAAAGGGAAGTTTTTTAAAAAACCTTATTAGGATTTTCCTTCACTAAAGGTTGTTGATATCTGCTACTCTCATCTAGTAGTATTTGGGAAAATACATCTTTCATTTCTAAGTGCAAAATATTCATCCCCTCGGTTTCTACTGTTCTTCAAATTTGGGTGGGGGGTTTATATCGTGGGCTAAATGTTGACTCACTTTCCTATAACCAACACTTCTCTTTTCCCCCCTTGGGCCCTTGTTAACCAGTAAACTTAGGACTTAACCACGCAGCTGTGGATGTTCATTATGTCTTTATTTTCCATTTCCTCAACATTTTAGCTATCAATTCTTTTGTTTTCCTCGGGATACCTATATGTGCGCCTCTACAGGGTTTTGGGTCAAAGATTTAATGGAGCTGGTTCATTTTTGTACGGTGCCTAGCTCTCCTTCTTTCTAAACGAACATTTATGGTGTTTTTGATCATGGAGAAAAGATGGTGTTTTTTCTCCTGCTCACTTAGGTGTTTCCAAATCTTTCCCTTCCAGAATACCTGGCTTCTTCCTGCCGAATCCATACCTTTGCTAGCATCCCCTTTAAGAACAGGGAGTGAAAAGTGGGGTTTTTCAAAAATCAAGCTGCAATATCGAATCATAAAACGTGTCCATGGGACAAGAAAAAACTAAATGGTTAAAATTCCCATGGACGGGGTAGGGGGAACCATCTCGGTTGACCCCAAAAAAAGACAGGTAAAAAACTTAGCTCCCATATGTGAAAGGGTTATAAAGAAAGGACCTCTTCTACCAATTTAATTAGTAATGGACATTTTTAAATTACGTTTTTTTGGGACTTTTTAGCCAGTAGAAGTAGTAAACTCGAAAAATTCAAAAAGCAGCAGTTACTGAAGGGCCACTGTTTTAACCCTAGAATGAGTAACGCTATGTTCCCCATGTAACTACGTTACCTTCTAGTGGTTAAACAACGTGGGCCTTCATAACCTGCGCTTTTTTAATGCTTCTGATTTACGCTTATACCTGGCTAAAATGTACAAACGTAATTTCACTGTCCATTACTACGATTAACTATTGGTAGAAAGATGGTCCTTTCTTTAGAAAACCTTTTGACACGTAGGGGACTATAGTTTGTACCTGTCTTTTTCTGGGGTCAACCACGAGAATGGTTCCCTCTACCTCGTCACTGGTAATTCTAACCATTTAGTTCTTTCTTGTCCTAGGGACACGCTTTGATGTATTCTTATATGGCGGCTTGATTTAGAAACCTCAACTTTGCACTCCGGGTTCTTAACTGCTCCATAGACCACTATATCTCTGGCCCTGTTCACGCGACAATTTTTTGAAATTGCCAGGCTGCATAGCGGCCTGCGGCCCGCCCGACAAAGAGTTTATAGTGGTCTAGGGGACTATCTATAGACTGGTTTATCAGTATATATGATATCTGAAAATCTTCGAAAATGTTTGTTCTATAATATTACAAATAAAAAACAGTAAATCACGCAAAAGAAATGCCATTACGAGACTCTGATTCACTCCAACTCTTCGCCACTTAAAATTTTGCGAGTCAACTTTTAGCATGAAGGGTATCATAGAAGCGCAATTTTATTAGCTTTTCTTTGATGTATTTCGTTTTTTTGATAAATGAATTAAAACCCATGCATAAATTAGCATTAAATAAATCAATAAAATCATCAATCGGGTAATTTTCCCGATTGAAGGGGTTATTTTTTTTAGTTAACGATAATTTATACATGGTGCTAATTCATTTATCAGAAAAAGAAAAAATAAGTTAAAAAATACATCATCAATCGGGAAAATTACCCGATTGATGATTTTATTTATTTATTTATTTAACCGCTATTTTATGCATGGTTCTAATTCATTTATCCGAAAACTAAATATATCAATGGAAAGCTAATAAAATTGCACTTCTATTGATACCCTTCATGATAAAAGTTGACTCGCAAAGTTTTAAATGGCGAAGAGTTGAAGTGAATATTAAGGTTTATGCATTTTCTTCAGAGTCTCGTAATGGCCTTTCTTTAGCGTGTTTTACTGTTTTTTTATTTGATAATATTATAGAACAAACTTTTACAAAGACTACAGTATATCTATATCATATCTATATCATAACTGATAAACCCAGTCTATATGACCCGTTTTATTTTTATATAGATCCGAGCGGCCCTCCGAATTCAGGCCCTTGTGCAAAGGCCCGTATTCCGGCGCAGTCCAGGTTTTACAGTGGTCTATCTGTTCTTTTGTCCGTTTGGGGTTGTTCTAAAAAAATTAAAGGGGTAAATTAGGTTTAGCCCACATGCTCTTTTTGTTTTTAAATTTATAGTCTTTCTTCGAGTCATTATTTTCCTCCCAGGTTGGGTGGTTTAAATCTGGTCTAAAACTACTAACATTTTACTTTCCACTTTTTCTAGCTTTCCTATGGTTCTTTTATTTCACTTGACCTAAGATTCTCAATCCTTGCCGTTATGCCTTCCCCTGGGATGTTAATGTGGTTCTTTATTTTAAGTTGTAAGTTTAAACCTCGTTTTTTTTTTAAAAAAGTGAATTTTCCTTCTCGTATCTAGTAAAATTTCCCGTGCGTGGTCCTTAATGGCTAGGGTATTATGGGATCGTGTTTAGCTAGTCCCTGGAGAAAAAATTTTCCGCCCAGGAAACTCGGACTGCCTCTCCTACATCCCACTCTCCAAAAATGATAACAACAAGCGTTGCACTTGGTTTTCCCTTTGACGTTGCAGCGGTGGTTGTTCAATTTACAGTATGGACAAACGTCTGGAGTTCCTTCCCAATCTAAACCGCTATCTTCTTTTTTTACCTACGCTCAAACCTTGTAATTTCCCTCCATTCCTTCCATCTGTGCTCGCCTTTCTTACTTTTGACTGCCCGACTGACAGTTCATCTGACGTTTTTCCCGCTTTTCTGGGAATGAGTACTCTGGGGAGCGTGTTATCTCTATACTGCGTGTTTTTGTTCCTGTATATATTCTATCTGTGTCCTCTTTTAAGGGTATTGCCTTCGGTCCCACTCTCTATAAATTTTCTCAGTGGGATTTTTGTTATCCATGAAAAAAATCTAACTTCTCCCTACTTTTAAATTGGTAATCCTCTCTCATTTCGTTTTTTTGATTTGTCCCGGGGGGAGTTTCTCCTGAATTATTTGATTTTGCTTCTAAAAAATTTGCGTATTTACATTTAAGTCTAGTTGCGAAAACTTTAGGGATCCCAGTCTCGTACTTGACCCCGAGATGTTTTAAGGGTCCTGTCGACATTATTGTCTTCGTTTTTGGGAAAAAAAAAATTAAGTTTGTAAGTCCCCCTTTTGGAAATTTATCTTCTTAAAAGTATTATGTAGTATAATGCAAAGGCAGGTCCACTCTCGCTATGAGGATCCTCTTTTCTCTCCCGAAATCCTCTGAAC